>CM052157.1:8852348-8899205 GCA_028455555.1 Augochlorella aurata | reverse complement strand
TAAAAAAAATAACTAAACTAAACAACTAAACAAAAAATAGGAGCTATGGCATTTTTAAAGCTGTTGAGTTGACAGTCAAGGAAATCTTGCAAAAGTATTGACGATGGTTTTATGAAGAAAGATCCAACGTAAATCAATGTAGTGTCAACGTAGGGTGAATCTTAGAGTATTTCTGGCTATCCTAGTCTTATCAGCTAACGCTAGTTCGCACTGCTATCGCAATTATAATTGTTTTATCACGGTTTGCCACTCTTCTGTTGCAGTTATGTAACCACTGCACTATCAACTATGTTGCTTTAGCAACTTCAAGCGCTATCTACACATGACAAGATGAAAGAAAACATAGTACAGAGTATGGTCGTCATTATAAAATTCAGTGTACACTACGTGGTTATAGGTGTTTCGGTTCTATAGATATTTCATTTTAAAAGATCACAGCAGATTACAATATAAACATATTTACAGACAATATCGCAAGTTGGCCAATAAGAGGTGCAGATCAATGTAAATTAACAGGTAATTATTGGCACCTTACACGCGGATACGCGTGAGTGAATTGCAAATACTTGTGCACGCGGTCTTTAACTATTTTGCATTTGTAATTCATCATTGCCAGTGCGAGTGTCATGGACTCTCTTCGTGATGTAACCGGCTTCGTACACTAGCGAACGAGATGTCGCTAGATTGTGGTAGATCGTGCAAACGATGCGCTTTGAAATAAAAAATTACCAAAAATTTCGATCGGTAAGACTTTTTGCCTTTCCGTTTCTGCAATAAATGAAAAATCATAGTTCGTCGAATTTTATCTCGACTTTCACGCACCGCGATCGCATAAAGTTCCGCAATCCCGGCGGTTCACGTTGCAAAAATTCCACGAAAAGTAAAAGGACGAGAACTTTCGGTGATCGTAGGAAACTTTTGATCACCGATGTGAAAACTGTATCGGACTCTTTCGCCGCGTTGTGAAATCGTTCACGCGATGGATACAGCGTTCACGAGACACGAATTTTTATGCACAAGCAGCGTGCGTAACGTAAATTCCTTGAAACCTGTTGCACGGAATTGTGTCCGGTGTTAACTGCCACCGACGAAAACCCATAATTTTACGAAGCATTGCGCAATTGCTTCCTTCGGTCACCAATTTCGCTCCTTTTACTTGTAGAAAGATTTCGCGCCACTGTATTTCTTGCGCACATTCCCGCGTGCAACACGCGATTAGCAGACTGCGGATCGTTGTGCATTTGCAGCATCTACGAAGCGAGTTTCTTACCGCATAAAATAATCTGATCGATGCAAGACGTTTCCTCCCATTCCGGAACCACGAAGTCGCTTATGATAACGAGAGTTTGTATAAAGAATCCATGATTACACAAATTGCTTCGAGTTTAGTCGAAGTAGTTTGGTAAATAAAAGCATTTCATTATACTTTATCTCTAATTGCAAGTGAAGCTATTGTTTAAAAGCTAGGCGCAACGCATTAAACACGATAATTATGCCTCAAGGCAACAGCGGAATGTGTCTTTTGCAAAATTAAGCTTGACCATTTTGCAATTCAATGTTCACACCTGTTTGCAAGATGAATTTCTACCCATTTTCAAATCACGTTCGACTATTTCGAAGTCCGACTAAACGTTCCATTTATGAAATACGAGAATAAAGTATAAAGTATATAGTTTGCGATTCTTGTTCGATGTAGTTTTGATTGCCATAGTCGGTAGCGTAGAATTTCTGGCGAATTAGCGATTCGAATCGCACGTACTCCTTGCTCGTCTAAACAATCAAACTCAATCAAGGGATTTGGGAACGTTTCATTAAGAATTCGGAGTGTAACGTTTGTACCAATAAGTGGACAGTCATCGAATTGATCAAACGACTTGCTGTTCGCAAACGACTTCGCAAACGACGAAGGGGAAGTTCCATGAACGATCATCCCTCTCTACTTTACCCAACCAAGCAACAGACATTACAATTAGGCACACAGTACTGTGTTCATCGTCCTCGCTATGTTAGAAATTGCTTGCCATGGATACTGCGTAAATTGCTACAATTACTACAAGATTAATTGATCAATGATAAATGTATGCAACAAAGTAGAATACAATTCTATTTATCTAAAAGAAAAAATAGAAAATATCGAATTTAACATCTTTTTACAATAAGCATAAGACCTGGTACTTGGTGGAAAGATTTTGAAGTATTTCTCCCGGATCTAAAAGTATTTCTGTTTATGCATATTAGTATTTATCTCGTCCACTTCGTGTCATTAAAAAACCTAATCGCAATTAACGAAGCATTTTCCTTATTTTTGTTAGACATATTCTGCCTCAACATGGCCGCCGTAAATCAGGAAATTCACTAACTAGATAATTTTCGACGACTCGAAGATAAGAAACAAGTTCTTTGTTGACAATATATGGGAATTCTGACCGCGAAGCAAAATAATATTTTCCTTCTGTGCGAGCGAATGTTGGGCAGGGACAGGTGCTCAATATGAATAATCGCAGGTCGAGACTTTCCGCTGTTTGTGTCGCATACTCGTCGCTGTTTAGACTTTCAGGGAGTCGAATGACACGCCGATACTGACGCGGTATTATTCGAATCGTTTTCGATAGCAGATAGCGTGTCATTCTATCCAACGACGGTGCTAACTGCAATCTTAGCGGAACTTTGGGATAACCTTTCTAAAAAGACCCCACTGACCAATCACTGTGATCAATCATTTTAAATGTTAGACGTTAGTGGAGGTCTCTACGTTGATTTATATGCATGCATTTGAATTTTCTTAATTTATAGCTGAACCAAGAACCTGTTAGTGCGATCATGCTAAGCATCCATTATTTCTTAATCTTTCGAATCCTTCCTTCCTTTTTCATCAATAAAAAATAATTGTCTCTCGGAACAGGCAATCTTAGAAGGAAGGACAGCAACGATTCTCGCTGTAGTTTTCCATAGTCATCTGTTTCCTGAATTCACAAAAGGATCGATTAGATGTTTGGGACATCAAGATTAGACTCACGTTCACGTCCCGAAGCCGATGACGGGGACAAAGACGTTGTCTTCTACCTGTGACACGTGCAAATGATAGCTACATAACATTACGTACGAAAGAGAATATTATCACCACTGCTAAACTTTCTTTCAGCCCCTATTTTCATGCCAAACTCAATTTTCTTAAAACATTCTTATTAAACAACTTCCTGTTACAATCAAGGTAGAAATTCTGTATTCAATCGAAGTACTAATTTCTGTTCATATATAACGATCATTGATATTTAATTAACGAGACGTAACTGTCTCCAAGGAGTGCCGTGCCTGTCGATCCCCGAACGCGACTAATGCAACATCAAGATTGGTTTTGCTTAAACTTCATGCGGCCACTATTGTAACGTATGTTTGAACGAAGAAGCTTATCTAGAAGTTGCTCATAGAAACAGTTTTATAACACCAGGAACTGCAAAAGAAAAAATCGAAAACTAGTTACTTCGATTGGTTCGGAGCAGTTGCTACCGAGCACTTTGCTTTATAACGATGAAAAGACTGTAGTTACTTAAATATTTCAGCATCATTGCTGTAATGTCTTAATTATTATTAAATTATTACTAAAACGTCTTAATTATTGCTGAACTATTATATAAATCTTCATAATTTCAACAACTTTGAAACAAAAAATGTGAAACCGGTTCGGTAGGTTGAAGAACCGGCCAGCAGAAGATTAAATCCTTGACTTCACTCAGAGTCTGCCGTATCGTTGGATTGGCAAATATTTTTCCTGGCCGGTTAGTTGCTGGAAAACTAAAGCAGTCGATTCCGCTCGTTATCAGGCATCGTTATCACCGTGTGAGCGCCGCCTAACATAATCGCGTCTGCGCAATCGTGAGCGGTTCCGGTTGAACTGGTCTCCAGAGTTACCGCGTGCTTTCAAGCCGCGACTGTTCCGCAAACCGCAGTGCCTGCTGTGCTCGCGCCAGTTCACTCTCTGTCAAAGCGACAGAAGACAGCGCCGTTCAGGTTCGCCAGCGAGATTAATTTACGCTCAAGCGAAGTTACGAGTCTAGTCTGCTCTCGTCGCTTCTCTTCGCGAGCCCTTTGACCGGCAAGCAATTTTTCGAAGATAGTGCTGATAACTGGTCAGAAGCAATTGAGCCACAGATGGCAGCGAGCATGGACGTAACGTCGGTGAGTTCCGTCTCCGATTGTAAAAGTAACCTCTCCGACCTTCGAGGCCTGCTCGCCTCGTGTCTCGTGTCGTCTCTCATGGTGTCTCTTGGTGCGTGCCCTGGAATTCTCCTGCCGTCGAATCTGTCGCAGTCCTCTCACCGGCGAGGAAAGTTCCACGGAGGATGTCGCCTTTCAATTTCTCCTTCGGAACGCCTCGAATACACGAGCACTAAATCGTGCGCTGGTCTAGTTGAAATGGTCCGGTAGAAGTAATTTTCCCGTGAGAAAGTTAGCAGGGGTTGGTGTTGCTTCTCCGTGATACCCAATCGTTCGGGAATTGTGAGAAGTCCCTTGTACCAGGTTGTGCAATAAGTCCGTTCGTGGATTCTGGACACCTAGGAAAAGACAAGGAAAATTACACGAATTTAAAGCGGTAGTTTAGACGAATTTCGCGGGGCTAGTTTTATACAATGTAGCTTAAATGAAAGCTGGAAATGTCTACTTTAAGACACAGGGTTCGTTCGTGCCAACTGTACGGTACTATATTTTCTTCCAAGAAAACGCGAACGGAAATACTATACAACCTAATTGTACCGCATTTTTTGATACCGTTCTCCCTAGCCCGTGTTTCGGCAATTTCTTTCGGTGAAAATTGATCCGTTTCTCGGATCTTAGGGCATCACAGATGGAAACCTCCGACGTGCAACGTGACCGGGCGACCGTGCTCTACAGGCACATTCAAAGTATGTAACGCGAGCGGGAAGGCAAATGGAGATTCTGTGGAAGCGGAGGATTCGGGCTATTCGTTCTGGGAATGGTGTTTCGTGTAATTCGAGCATCGATATCTGCTTGTGTAATTGTTCGACTCGTTTTTTAGATCCCGGACTTTACAAACTACACGATGGACTGATTTTATGTGTTCGTCGCGTACATCTTTGAGGAATGCGAAACGTGAATCTCGGTGAAAGGTCTGTCAGTTTTTCGTCTTCCATTAGGAGCAGGACTCGCACAATTCGAATCCGTGGTTCAATACACGTGTAATTCGTCGATGAAAAGTTTCTAATTTGTGTTATTAGGAAAATAGCATTACTCGATTTCGTTGTGTACGTAAGTTTGTATTATTTTACTCCACTGCTGTTTCAAGTTACTGTTAAATACACAGAAACTCTTCGTGTATCATAGACATAGAATATTTTGAACTAATATGTTTATGAACTAAAACCGAAGTCTATACTCGTGACGTGTATTTTCGATGTCATTTTACCGTTTTGAATTTGTGATTCAAACTTTTCTATAATCGTGATCTCCAGCCCAGCCTATTCTGTACAATTCTTTGTCAACGAACACCGGTTCATTTTTTAGTTTAGAGCTTCCGAAATTATTCTATTTCGTGGGAAGTGCGCGGTCGCTTCCTGAAAGTTTTGGGACACGTCGCGAATAAGTGTAGAATGCCGACGGTATATGAATGAAGCGAAAGCGTCAGTTCAACGGTAGCTTTTAAATTTGGCTACGTCTCGATGTTAATAGGAATGCAAAAAATACTGAGCAAAAAATGCAAACATTCTTGGACGAAGCTCACGAATGATGGTACTTGCGGGATGTTTGCCTGTAACGAAAAACATGTTCAACAGCTTCGTATCTAATCGAGCCATTTAGGAAATCGTCAACAAATGTGTTCTGTTTACAATGGGCAAGCGTTTATCCGGTAATGTTTACAACCGCGCCGAAGACATAACAAAATTCTGTGGTACATTTATTAACACATTGATGGCCGGTCAACAATGGTCAAAATTGCCGATTAACAATGTGTTAACTCGTTTTAATTTATCAATCATTTATTTTCATGATCAGCATTTACATTTTTCTAAATTGCTCGGCTCGTGAAACCGTCAGAGACTCCGATCTTTGCTTCGTTAATAACGATCTTCGAGCGAGCACCCTTCACGACCGGAAGTTACGCTTGCGAAACATTAATTAGTGAAGGAGACTGAGTAAAGGTGTACACACATTATGCCTTGCTTCAAGTAAAAACAATTCTAAGGATATATTTCTGATAATGTTTTTAAAAGTGTTTTAAAAATGTTTAAACTGTTTGAAACGGTTGAAATATTTTAAAAGTTAGACTAAAGTGTGGATCCGTGTGAGCCTACCTTAAGACTGCTCTGAGTAAGAATTAAATTTCATCGACTTTGCACAATCTGTGTGTACACGTAGTTGTACCGTTATTTTCGATCATTTCTCCGTTCTCGTTATTAGAGCAATTCAAATAGAACGCGAAACTGATTACAAAGACATTGAATTCATTCATCTGTAGCATATTCTGCTGTTTTTTGAAATTACTTATCGAAGATATTTTCTGAAAAAGAAGAAAAGAACGTGAACGAAATACCATAATGCCGAATTATAAAATTATATTTTTGATTCCAGAATAAAAAGTTTCGCAACAACAACAGCTACGGTGGATCAGAAACATGTCAGCTACCCACGTTCAAGTTGTGAAGTGGAGTTTTCCTGCTTTCGCGCTCATAATTGGCCTCCTCTGGTACAAACGGCGCCGAGTTGACAAAGGTGATCCAGGTGGATTTCCGAATTCCGATCGTAGCGATCGAATCCTCGTCGATTGCCGTGAAGAAACAGTTACGTCGAAGACCAATTCGAACTTGTACGACCCCGACATACACACGAATGAGTTGTACACACTGAGTTCTTGCAGCAAGTCGACGGAAGAAATCGTTTGCAGTCCCAGAAAGCGAAGCGAGAGTCTAGATATTCCACAGAGAAAACCGGGCACGCACAGCTCGAGATCGAAAACATCCTCGAAAGACGAGGAAGCATGGTTCAACTACGCAGATAACACTACATCCAGCAAAATGGACATACAGCTTGGTAGTAATCCCAAGACAAGTAATTTTGAGGCTATCGCCAGAAGTAGAAACGTCTCCTCTTTGGAGAGCACAGTAGAATCTAATAGCAAAGTGATGAAGATATTCGAGAATGTTGCTGAAGAGGAAGAACAAAAGATAGCTAGCAAGGACAACTCGCTGCAGCACATTAATAAGGAAAAGGTACATGAAGTGAATGACGACTCTAGCTACCGACCAAAGAAGGAGCAACTTAACGCCACTCCATCCAAAGATTGCGCCAAGAATCGGACGCCAGTATCATGCGATAGAGATTCCGCTAATCACAGCCCAATTTCTGGAGTGTTGGAAAGTAGTGTTACAGACGAGGCTAGAAGCGAAGGAAGTACAGACAGCGGAAAAGGTAAATGTAATAGATACACTGCTCAAGAATTTTCCTCCATCGTCAGTTTTAGGAAATTCTAACAAAACTTCTTTCGAAATAAACATTCTAGAATACTGATGATGGGGAAAACTCTTGGTTAACAGAATGTCAAATATATGCGTATTGTACAGTGTTTAAAACTCTATGTCTATTCTAGGTGGCAGTATCAAGGATCACCTGAAAGACGGCCCAACATCATACGAATTTAACATACCACAACGCCTGGTAGGGAAATTATTAGGTGTCCATCGTAGTTTCTTACAAAGTATTCAAATGAAAGCAAACGTACACATGGACCTGCGCCGTCATCCTTCGTCGAGAGATCTGAAACTGTGTCAGATATCGGGATCCTCGGAGGGGATTAAGATTGCTCTGGACATGATACGACAAAGGTTCCCAGAAAACAGATATCCAGATGTGAACCTCCAACAAGTCTTGCCGTTCAACGTATGGCTTACGGAATTGATGCAGTTATCATTGGTGGGAGGAGTGAATAACGATGTTATCGTATGTCACGTAGTTAAGCCAAATCACCTTTTCGTACAGCTTCCTACTCACCCCACATACCCCTATCTATGGACCTTAGTTGACAGTATGACAAAATTATACAACACGACAGATTCCCCTCCAGCTCCAAGGGAACTTAACAGTGAGTTTTTCTATTGATCTATTACGATGTTCAATTTGACACGTCATTATTTGCACCAAGAGCTGCAGTCTTTATAAACTTCCTAATTCGTACTTAATTTTCAGGGGGTATGATCTTGGTAGCAAATTGGCAAAATAAGTGGGTGAGGGTGTACGTCGAGAAACCAGATCCCAATGGTGAACAGCATTTAGTACGACTAGTGGATCACGGGGGTTACTGGTATTTCAGTGACGTAGAAATGAAGAAAATTAGGTCAGATTATCTCACATTGCCATTCCAAGCAATTGAAGTATTGTTAGCAAATGTACAGCCAATAAATGGTGAGCACGTTGTTGTATTGTCTACTATCCTCCAACAGCTTGGAGTGTTTTGTACTGTAACATGCGTTTGTATCAGGTGAATGGTGTCAAGAGGCTTTCGATGTAGTTCTTCACATGTGCAGCGGTGCTGTTGTCCAAGCTCAAATCGAAGGCTACGTTAATGATAGTACATACGTTAATCTTTATATTAATATTCAAAAGTACGGGGTAAGTAGCCAAGAATTTTCGAAATACTCTACTATATTGTGCATCTTGCTTGTATTAAATCTCTAATGGATCTCTGTTCGCAGGTGATATCTATTGCTGATGAATTAGTAGTTCGCGATTTAGCGTACTCGGTACCGCTAGAATGCATAGTTCCAGAAGAAAGTGTATCGGTTTCATACAACGGGGTATAAGAGTTTAGTCTTTATTAATTGAGTTGTATAAAGATGTATCATCTGGTGATAACACGTGATCGTGTAATTTTTTAGTCACTGTACGCGTGTATCCGAAGCGATTTTTCAGACTCGGAGTTTTCATGATTCATGATTTCGTACTTCGGTAATACGATGTAGACACTTCCTGATGATTGTTGAAAAAACAATTCCGTCGAACTATTTCGTATAAGTATATTTATTGAGCTGGCAAGGGAACAGAACGAACTATAATTCTAATATTCTGATCGAGAGAAGGTGTTGGGTACGCATTCTGAGACAATCTCGACAAGTCATATGACGCAACTCACGTGATTGACACATGACGACCGACTTTTTCACGTTCTTAACAATTTATTTTTCGGAATCGGAGCAGTATTGCGCCTAAACTTTCTTTGGGGGTTATCTTCGAGAGCCTCCCATACTTCTCAAATACATGCGATCAAAGTGTTCGGATTACAGCTCGAACAAGTGCCCTTTTGCGATATGGCTTCGATAATTAGAAACCAAAACGCTCACGTTTTAAGTTCGAAAAATATGAGAACGAAACCCTAACTCTGAGACTGTTACTGAAAAAATGCAACTGACGTTTGCGTTTTGCATATTTAAATTCCCTGTAAGCAGACTTTGATCATACATTTGTATATAGTGTAACAATATTTCTTCAGTTATAAAGTATTTATAATAAACCTTAATGATAATAAGAATAGTAAAGAAAACGGAAAACGGATAGGCGCTAGATAACTCTACATGGTGATAACGATGACAAAATTAAACAGTAGTTGATTTATATATTTTATATTTCTCAAGCACTGATGAAAAGTGATGAACATTATTAACAATTTTACAGACGAATCGGGAAATTCGCTTCTAGGAGAGATCGTAATTCCTATTACAGGCAAAATTTACTCATTCGAAATTTAAATCATTTAGTCGATTAAGCTATGCCAGAGAGACTTATTGCGTCTAATTTTTGCCAGAAAATGTTACTTTAATTATTCAATTAATTTCTTTTTTCTTCGTTTTGTATCCTGATTATTATTAAAATGAAAGGTAATTATAATGAGCCGCGAATCCTGTAAATTAGGGTCGCTGATGTCTCAAATTGTTGAAAACTGTAGTATCGATATTATCCTATATAATTTAACGTTAGAGGCTTATATCTTATATAATTACGTATTTGTTGGTCGGTTTAGCTGAGTTATTTGCCAACGGTAAGAAAAACAGAAAAATAATGTATTATAAAAACAACTTCTTGCGTGTAATGATAACGTTTTCTCTTCTGGTTATGCGGCAAGTAAATTAATTGTTATTTCTTTTTTGCTTCCCACATCCCGGTTGAAGTGTCTTATAAAATGTAATATGGCATTTTAAACAGTTTGCTGCCATCGAGCAGACTATGAAAAGGCTGGTAGTCTTTTGGTAACAATGTAGACGATCGTACAATGTAACATTTATATTTCATTGTATAATGTCCAATGAATTATCACACTAATGGTGGTATTTTTGTCTTATAAATAATTGCCACGATTCGTTCAATGCAATTTAGAGTTACAAAGAATAAATGAAACGCCCAAAAACAGTCACAAATGACACTTCTCATATGTTTCTTTATGAATTTTTTATGCTTTTCATCACACTAATGGTGGTATTTTTGTCTTATAAATAATTGCCACGATTTGTTCAATGCAATTTTGAGTTGCAGAGAATAAATGAAACGACCGAAAGAGGATAAAAAGCATACAAAATTCATAAAGAAACATGTGAGGAATGTCATTTGTAACTGGTACTGATACCGAATGAAAAGAAAAGGAAGCACATGTCGAAAATTGTTACATGTTAATACCTATTGATGTTGATACGTAATCATGATAGAATTGTTTTTCTATGGATATACATAGGACGCAGTTATTAAAAGCCGTCATTGTTCAACCGTGTGTATGCTTCATGATAAACGTTTTATATTTATCAGTACAATATGTTCCATAAATGTGTCGCAACGAAAATTGTTACACAGATGTTTTATTTGTAATATTGAATATACGTTTCTAATCAGAAATAGTACAATCAATAATTTTGTCTAATTCAATTCGTAAAACTAGCATGCTCATGTGTTGTGTAAGTGCATAAAACATGGTTGACCGCAATATTCGGATCTATTCGCGTTTCGTACAACTTCATTTATCATTATCTACTAAATTAAGCCCATTTTGTATATACCTCAATGTATCCCCTGGCATTCTCATTAAATTTGTATCATTTTAATTGCGTTATTATTTTCTATCCCAAACTGACCAGATAATCTAGACCCTCGAACTCAATCGATCACGACCATAAGTGACACTCAAGGTAAACGTTGTTATTTCTACGAAGTACAGAATGTTATTTAGTTACTTTAAATAATAAACTCTAAAAGAGTGGGAGAAGTTCGACTATTTTGAAAACTTTCTTAATAAAATTTCATGTAATCTTCATCTGTAATACTATAAATTGATTTAAAATGTATTTCCTTAAAAATTTTTGATCTTCTGAGAACTTAAGTTAAAGGACCGCACTTTATGAATATTTAGCTCGCATAACAATGATTCGACTAGTTTCGAATTTTTAACAAAACTTTTTATCTTTTTACCATATTATGTACAAAATTTTATACTCAAAAACAAGGAAGGGAAAATTATAGAAATTCAATAAAAAAAATTGATTGATATAAGTATGCAAATCTATGGGGTATATCATGCTATGTAGTTGAACATGTCGCTTCCACTACGTACGTAACATCTATTATGGAATCTGACGGCATAGATTTATTTTTGCAGTTTACCGCCATAAATTCCGCAGGAGTTCACGACGTTTCGCATTCTAGCTATACAATACGACGTCATGGTGCAATTACCGAAATGATGTCACTCATGAGGGCGTTGGAGCAACGTAATGCACCGTATCTACTATGGACTCCGCGAAAACGCATTTAGTACAATTAAACAAGATTTGAAACGATTACCACAATGGTAGAAGATATAACAAAAGATAAAGCAGTTGATCCTCGAAGAAAGTTTGACAAATATACAATTCTTCATTAATTTTTAATAAAGTATTCAGTTTATTTTAATGTATGATCATTGAATATCAAAGTAATAATTACTCTTTAATCGCATGTATATATATCCAGTTTTTGAAAGCAGAGAATTTAGACAGCCCAGTTAAACAACTGTTAATTATACATTTTCAATTTTCACGAAACGATATAAAAGGAGCTGCTACCAAAACTTATTTTTCAAATAGGTGTAGAGATAGACATTTTAAGCTCTCTTGGTATGCCGTAATAATATGTAATATTGTCAGAATTCATAGAACAAATATTGAGTATGTGTCACGCAAGTTAATCGATAACATTTTTTACGTATCGTACGAGAACCAGCGGTGAATCAGAGTACCATTACAGAATTTCAATAGCAAGTGGTCCGCAAAAAGTAAACCGTACGTTGCACAATAAACTGCGACAACTACAACGCTCAATTGAAAATATAAAATTAAAACTAACTTCGCATTGCGACAATTGAGCGATTTACTTTCTTATTTTCTAAAACTCTTGCATTCCCTTTCACGAAAACGTGTCCGACCATTAACTGAATGAACGTGATCACAACGCAGTGTTTCTCACTCCCGTTTTTCCTCGGAAAAACATTGTTACGACTGTCCCATTGTTTTATAGAATGGAAGTAGAATAAGAAATTTCTTAAATTATAAAGTTATTAGTTTATTGCAAATATTATATATTTATGATAAAAACGAGTAGATCGAATGTAATAGAGTAAAAACGTTTTAAAAAGCAGTTGAACTATTGTATTATTCCAATTCATTAAAATTATTTAAAAAAAATAGATATCTACGCAACTGTTATGTACCTTGTCATTAATACAGACAATTTTCATTTGGAATTTTTACTTTTTAAATGTGATACAAAAATGTGAATATAACAAAGCTAGGATCTCGAAAGTTTTCTTTTTTAAGCTGTACATTCAAGTTACTGCATCATCAGCTGCTTTAACCCAAAAATATACCTTTCTATTTCCGTTGCACACTTCATGAGATAATGGAGATATTTATTAAGAAGACCTTACATATGAGAGGCACTGTATCACAGAGATGACTCAAGTATAGTAAAATGGAGGTTACACACATGCCTGCGTAGCAGGCCGTGAAACGTAGGTGTATAAAGATGTGTCCACACTTTTTAATGAAATTGAATCCGATGCGGATAATACTTTGCTCGCGACGTCATTCGCATGTCACAAAGAGTCTTCTTCTATTACCCATCTACGTTCAACTTCGTTTTCTTTATCCTCCAAGATAGTAATTACTCACAAAGTAGTCAACTAAGTGCAGAAGAGAGATCCTCTTTCCTAAGATATTCCAAGATTCGTATAAACAATAGTATTAGAAAATCCAATAATCGAACATTAAGGGTTCATCCCGTTGATAAATAAACTATTATTATTAAAACAATCTCATAGAACAATCGGATTTGCGCAGGAACTGCTGTTAGCCGAAGATGCAAACCAAGGTACACCCACATTTTCCCCGTACCCTATTTTCATTCTTCCACGTTGCTGCACTCTGCCTATAGCATTCGAAGTCGATATTCTATTTTCTCTTGCGTTACAAGTTGTTCCGGTCGTTACAAGTGTGAGATCATCTTAAAAGAGCGAGTAGCCGTGTTTCTCTCGGTGGTGAAGTAAAAATCAGAGCTGCGCGTCCCTCCTTCACGACACGCGATCAGACTTTAGCATCAGTCGCTGCCGAACCTTCGTCTTGTGAACGTCCACGTCCGGCGCAGCAGAGCCACTGAGTATCACATGTAAGTTCGCTTTCATTTTGTCCATCCGTCGAAATGTCATTGCGTCGCGCTCGGAAAATTTCGTTTGGGGAATACGTACTTAGCCAGTTTCGGCGCTTATCGAAAAATTCGTTTCTTTCGTGACTGATACTCGGGATTTAGTCCGCGGACGAAGTGTGTAAAAGTCAAATAAGATATATTCGCGTTTGAAAAAGTTGTCGCGACAAAAACCGGACACATGTTAGAACGTCAACAACGTGCAGGACGATCGGGAAGGAAACGGAATAGACGTTTCATATGAGAAAGAACCGACGAGGTCATTGAGGCGCGCCTTGATCTGATTCGTCAGGACACTTTTGAACTTTTATTGGAGCTAGTGGAAGAGATTACTTTAATAGAAATCTTCCAGGGCGATGAATTGGCACAGATTATGGCAATTTGCTAGTCACACGTTCGATGCAAGAAGCTTCTATTTAACACCTTGGAAATTTTTTATGGGTACATGTCAAGGGCGAGGTTCCGCTCCCGCTCATACTGATAATACGCTGCCGGCTGATGAAAACCAACCGACATTCTTACGGTCACAATTAGATTGTTGCATTTTCGTACGACAGAAAAAAACGAAGAAGCGTCTTTGTATCTTCAGTTCTTTCAGAGAAGAACATCGAAATTATTTATAATGATCAATCGACTGCGGATTTAATTCTTCAAAAAATCATAAAACATTTAAGAAGCTTTAGAAACCTGTTGTACCACTTTTAACGCGTTAAAATTATTAAGCGAATGTCTATTAAACGAAATTGCTGCAACAAATAATAATGACAATCATTCTGCAAGAAGATGCTCTAATAATGTCGCGATATTGATTTAATGAATTTCTTCGAGACATCGAAAATGGATCAAATTTTCCTTGCAAAATGCCGTGCTCTGATATAAGCCGTCTTTACTGCAACGCTCTGGTTTTTAGCAACATTTTATTCTATCAGGTATTATCGCTGCGATTAGACAGGGAAAACCGCAGACCAAAGCGAAAAGATAATGCAAGGTACGAAAATCGAGAGTGGAAAAACGAAACGAGTCGCCCTTGTTTATCCGGTGCAGAGGTTGACAATTAGAGACAAGGAGGTGTCGGGATCATCTCGAACATGTAATTGAATAATGTGTTGGAAAATCACGCGACCGAGCTCGTTCGCGAGTCAATTTTCATCCGTGACTCACATAATGAATCGCACTGTTCAAACGCGTGGCAAAATTCACACGTTAGCGCGGACCCTCGCAGCAATTAGTATGAAACGTAAATGCCGGTTTCCACTTTCCATCTGAAATCACTTTTTCTATCTCATCAGTTCCCGTTGAACGCGCGCACAAACATGATGCTTATAAGCTTTATAATATAACTGTTTCCTGTTCACATTAATATTTATTTAAACGTCAAGCATGATAAATGCACTTTCGTTTCGCGAGAAGTTCTGAATTCCGATCAATGCCAGTTAATCGTTGTGTTGTTTCGAAGACTCGATTTGCCTGCTGTGAGATAATATTTTCAAACTGTATTCAACGAGATAACAATAATTATTTCCATGAAACATACGATTTTTAAAATCTAGATTAATGCAATTGTTTAGTTATTGCATGAAATTCTAATTGAATTAAAAGTAAAAAGAATCACGCAGAAGATTACATTTTATCGGAGACTGCGAATCTTTATTTTAAGCGCAACAGCGAGAATTTCGCACATACGTAAATGTCAAGCGATAACATGTGCTCTTGTCGAGGCAGTGAAAATAATCGCAGCTAGATTATATGTCTAATCTGTAAAATTTCCATTATATGTATACTTTCTGTAAATGTTACATCTATCATAATCGCGGTGAATATTTTGACAAAACGTTCAGTTCAACAAAAGGATCTATATTCAAGACTAGAATGACTGGTTTCTGACATGTTCAAATAAATCTAATCTTGTCGTTGTTATAGAACAATTTGCATTAGCCGTGTTTAGGGCTCGATTGTTCTAATGCTGAAGTCGCTAAAGAAAGAAGTGAATTCTTAAAATTTTTTAAAGCAGCAAGCAATAGAAAGTGGTGTCGCTCTACACAATTACTCGATCTAATTTAACGTCCCATAAAAATCGATGTCACGCGAAGCGCCGGGGACAAATTCTTAAAGAAAGCATATGTCCTCCGAGCGCGACGTGCAATAAAGAAGTCGCGTCAAGAGAAACCGCAAAAACTGTTCGCGAAGTTGAGTCAAGGCCTTCTGTTGCAGTCGATGATTTCTCACGTGAAAGCGCCGCGCGATTTTCTTTTCGGGCGCTGTAGTTTCTTTTCGCAACAGGACGTGTGATAAGCGTTCATCCTCTTTCGCGTAGGTACGCGTATCTCCGCCACGAAATTCATCTAAACGAAGACCTCTGTATTCAGCACAGCTTCAAAACACTTCGGTTCAGCATCGTTCTATCCTCTATTTCTGTAAATTACGATAGTGCTATTGAGAACATGTGCTCCGCAAACCGTGCGGTTTCAACGAAATTTCGTGCCTATCGTCGTAAACTGTGCACTCTTTCTGATTCCATTTTCCTAGAATACGTAGTTGCTATTCTTGCGCGATTCTACGTATGTATATATCGATTATTGCAAACACGGATTCAAAGAGATTACTTCAACTATCGCTTCAAGTTGTTTACTATGGAAAGTCGGGCTTTCTAAACTGTATACAATTACATTGCAATTGCTAAATAATCGTTGCAAGCAGGATTTTTAGCTCCTTGGTGTTACGAAAATCTACGAACGTTTTTTGCGTAATATTATGCGTTTAATGATGGTATATGTACTCTGAACACGTATTGGTATTTCTACCAGCTATTCTGTCCATCTTTGGTATTGCACGGCCGCCGTGAATGATGCTTGCTCCACTGACCTAACTGCTCAAAGTATTCCATGGAAAATGAGATTTTTAGCAGCACGTAAATTTTACAATAGCTGCTGGTTGGAATTTAGCCTTGGCAAGACGAATTCATAAAGTTCTTTAAAATGGGCACCGCTATTTCTTTTGTTTACGTCAATTTCCTTATACAACACTTAACAAGATAAAGTATATCTTCGATCAATTTTTACAGATTTTAATCACCGTTGTAGTATATACAATAGAAGAAGTTGAAATGGTTGGCTATTGAAAACATAGTTGTTATCTGAGTGTGTCTATTCATAAAACATTTTCTTAAATTGCAAGTTTTTAATGCTTGTTTTCCCGGTGAAATGATTTTTCAACGGTACAATGTAAGAGGAAGAATCGCGGAAGATTTTGAAACCTGTATTGTAGGTTACTGTCATCGTCGATACCATAATTCTTATGTCATCCCATGGCCGTCTAAATATAACGTCGTCAGCGGCTCGTTTCTGTTATTGTTGACGTCTGTGATTCACATGTACCGTTACAAACTGTCACATATAGAAAATTTGGATAATTCTGGAATAATTTAACAGCTAAATAAATTGTGACGTTACTGTTTGTTACTTCAAATTGTTTCTTCAACTGTTTGATATTGTTTAATTGTTTTGTATGGATTCATTCGAACCATTAAACGGCATAAACAACGTCCACGATCATGTAAAAATGGCATTATCACTGTCGCGGAGGTCATTAAAATAAAGATAATTCATTAATGTTATTAAATGTTAAGCACGTTGATCATCGCAGGCGTCTATTAAAAGAAGCGTATAAACGCATAAATGAATAACAAGGTTGCATCGTGTGTTTAACTGGATGTTACGTTGAGCATTATGTGCAAAGCGATTTACATTTAATAGCGTGAGTCAAACGATCGCTATGAGTAATTCATCGATCATAATAGAGAATGCATGAATATAATGACGACCGAAAGCATTCGTTCAAACAGTAACTCAAAATTACACCTCATTGGGCCAAATTAAGAATTATTGGCGGAAGGTGCGATAATATTTGTAATTGATTTATGACCACGAAGAAAGATTACGATAAGAAATATAATAAACGCAAACTTATGTTGAACAGTCTTTTTATTTTTTATCTGCCGAAAAATGATTCCAGTGAAAGTGTATGTACTCTGTTACAGATTAATTCAAAATGGCATCCGTCACAAGACTTACCATCATCAAATTCTTGGAACTGGTAAGTAAACTTATCTGTGACTAAGCATTCAGCAATCTCTCCTTTTATCATGTTTCATCATTCAATGATGAATTTAATTTCGCGATTTCAATATTCTTCAATGGTAAATGAACCTTTTAAAACGATGTAAAAATCGCTGAAGCAAAGTGAACACTTTGGGACAGAATGTCTTCAGACTAGAACGGAGATCAGTATAATGACCGAAGACTACGACGCGAGCGATTATCTTCTGGTTGCGGTCACGTCGTTTGTTAGACCGGAAGACAATCACTGTCTATGTTTCCATTATGTTCACGTTTAGCGCACGATAATCGTTTAAAGTTTCTTTGAAAAGTATGCGAGTTTCCATAATTATACTGTATATGTTTGATTTTCTTCATATTTTGTTTAAATAAAACGCTTCCATAGAATATACAATTTTCTTAGTCAATAATAGTCAATAATATATGAAATACGATTATGTGTAACAAGTAGTGACACACAATTCTCGGAAATAGGAATACTTAGAAATAATACTAGAATATTATCTTCCACCGTTAGCAACTATTGATGAAGAAACACGGGATTACTGTTTAGAGCCGAATACATGTTCCTCGATATAGAACAAACTTCCCAACTGGAACGCAATTATAGAATGTTAATGTATTATTTATGACCACAACGGCCATGTCGCAGGTCTTTCATCGGCCTACATTCGAGTTTAATGGCAGTCAGCTCACAATCAAACTTATGTCAATAACTTACTTATCATCTTCCATAATAGTTTGGCAACGAACATTCTCATAGAATTAGTTAAACATTTGAAACCGCTTAAAACATTTTTCGAATATTCATATTTTCAAGATATTTCTTTCTTTTAAATTTCAGTTGATAGTATGTATCCTAATAGGATTGGATTACCACTCTTTCAATCCTGCCAATAAACACACAGCAATGATTACTATGGGTACCTTAGGCGGATACTTAATCATTCTCGTGGGATTATTTGCTGGCAGTGTAATGGGAACGCCAGTTAATCGGCGTGTGGTACGTATGCACAAAATTTCCTAATTTACAATTAATTTGTTTAACATTAAACCTACCGCGCCAGAAAAAAATGCCTGATTTGTATTTTCTCGTTCAAAGATCTAATTAAATTCGGACTGGTCAGGTTCAATGTTAATTTTTAAATTCTATATTTTAAATAATAGGTATATGTTCCGATAATAATTTGGAGCTGAAATAAACCTCTCCTGAGATCTCAAATGCTGACAATGCTTGACTGAAATCTAACACCGTGCAAAGCTGACTTACTTAAATTGTCTGTCATAGGACCTCTTCTTCGCCGTGGTTGGCTGTGTCTTGTTCATCATCACCGGCGCATTGAACATCGACTACTTCTTACAGATGAGGTACTCCAAATCTTTCCGTGACACAGGTCTCGCCAAAGGATCGATCAGCATTATCGAAGCAGCATTGTTCCTCGTGGACGCGTTCCTTACGTTCCGAGGGGAAAACTGAAACTAAATGATACTTGTTACACACAGTATAATCACATTCCGTGATGCGAAGCTGTCGAAATTTTCATTCATAAATACTGCCAAAGATCGAACAAATTACTCCATTAAACACTTCTATGGAAGCATCGTACTAAACCGATTAGAACGATGAACGGTAATGAGTTCACGCGTGAAACATTGCAGAGCAACTTATGAAACAAAACACAGAGTACAAATGAAAGTAACAAAAGTCGACAAAATAGATTTTCAGAGAAATAGCAGTATACAGAAATAAATAATATATGCACAACATGCTTACGTTGAATAATCATTTTTCTCGTAATTGTAATATTTTATAGCGGAAAATATTTATTGACCGATGAAGTTGTGAATGGTAAATCATGAAAGTATTCGTGCATTGCCGAAAAATCCATAAAGTGCCATAAAAGGGTGGTCATATTAATTGGACCATTCGTACTTTTTTGCAATTTTTCGCCCTCAGGTTAACATACTGCTTAAGAGTAAGTTTCAAAAATTTGTTCGATAATTGTTTTAATTGTCAGTAAAAACTTTGTGAATTTTCATTTTACATTTTCAATTTGTATCTCGCGTGTGTAGTAGATGTTATGAGATACTTATTACGTATAAGCGGAGTATAATAAATTAGGCAGGACTTGTAAATGCGTATTACAATAAAGCAGAAATATTGAAATTACAGCGATATATTAAAGAGAAATTCGCCAATTTATATAAAACAGCAATTAAATAAAAGCTTTATCCAGTGAAATCGTTCACCGAGATGAGGAATTTTTATTTAATATGTGTCCACAATTTTCTAATATGAAATGAGATTTTACATATACAACGTTATAATAAGCATTGAATATACGTCCCATTGTATTAAAAAAATATTTATTAAAACGTTTCGTGCGTAAGCATTCGAATACTTTCGTAGATACTTTTGTTCGTAAAAAGTGTTTGATTAAAATAATTTCGTCTATTCGGATCGGCGAATTCAAACGAAGAAGTGAACGTAGGAATAATTCAAAATTGTAACATTCATTGATGATACCAAAATACCGATTCGTTTAACTAGAATAAGCTGCAGTCCCTCTCTAATTCTAAGGCCAGTGAAAGTTGTAATCATTATTGCCACGCATAAATTAATTTACAATCACGCTCTACGCCCAATAACGGCTACCGTGCGAAAGCAAAACGTGTTTTTTTTACCAAGTCATACTTAGAAAGCTGATTTCTTACATTTTTTATACGCATGATGGATGTTACACCTTTTTATAACGATATTATCCAATGTATCTTCTGGTTTATCTGTTAATTTATATATTTTATACAATGTTTAATAAATACGATTCTATCACCTTCACCAGGATCATAGATCCTGACGTAACGCCGCAAATTTTAATATGTAATACATGTACCTGTGTGCAATTATTTAAAATAAATTCTTTAACTTTGTAAATATATTTGTCTTCAATAAAAAGTAGCTTATACAGAAGGTTGCATTCTAGATCACCCATTTAAAATCAAAAACATTTCCGCCTGATCTGGAAAAAATTTTAAATAAATTAAAACTTATAAATATGTAAATTTTGAATGGATTCCAATTTTTTTAGAAAATGGAAAATTTTAAATATTTCGCTTAAATATAATTGATAACGTATCCTTAAGTTCTAATTTAATTCTAAGTTAATTATAACTAAGTTTATAGTTAATATATTATAATATTTACATGTCACAATACGTTACAATATTCGTGACGCTAACTAATTACCACATAACTTGGATTATTAAAATACATCTTCAACATCGAAATATATATTAATAGCTAAAATATTTGCTAACTGCGAAATCATTTGGTACACAGTGAAACCCAAAGTACTGAAAATCATTTATTTATGTCTTTCGAGTATACCTTCTAAAACTGTTGCTAACACAACTAGACGAATGTTTGTCGTTCTTCCAAAGATAACGTGTCTGCTTAAAGTCGATTTTCTAATTGAAAATTGCAGTAACAATTTTATGGAAATTGAAACCTTGTAACCGTTCTAGGCGGTATCACGCAGTAGTTTCGATATCTCGAGTGGTCGAGTCGGCAGAGGGAGAACCGGAGTCGATAGTGTCGGTAAGGTCGATTAACTGCAACAGTCGATCGTGCATGATTGCGTGTGTGCGGATTGCACCGCCGCTTCGAGGCAGCAGTTTTATTTACTAATTAGAGTGCCGATGTGCGGTAGGAAGCGTTAAATGTGCGTGGAAAATGTCGAATCCGGGCGGTAGTAGGAGGAATGGGGCCATGAAGATTCGTTTGACGAGTGAGTTTATCAGGAAATCACAATGATTCGATCGGCAGAGAAGTGTGAAAGTCGGCCCACAGCCGACACACGCGTTGTGATCCTTTTCATGCTTTGTATTTGTTATGTGTATTCGTTAAAATGGCATCATCGTAAACCTTATGGAGGCTCTTAGCCCCCAGAAATGTCAAGCAATCCTTTCCAAATAACAACCTTAGCCCGTTGCTCGTAACACAACGAAGAGGCACGCGAAAAGGTTTGACTAGGGTTTTCGTCCTTTGGTTATGGCAACTCCCTATCGGAGGTCAAGACCCCACCGCGAGCACTCCGGGAGACCGTAAACCAAAAACGCTAATTTCGGTGAACTTGTCACACTAGCATTTACTCTCCCTTAATTAATAATGCTTCTCGCTGAGCCATAGTCGCCGTGAGCATTTTTCAGTTTATACTCGCTGAATGTTGATTGATTCAATGAGGAATATAGTCGAGATCAAATCGAATATGAATAGGTCTAATTAAGAAACGTCAGACGCCTAGCGCTGATGCTTGAACCCACGATTCCATTAAAATGAATATTCGTAATATACCCGTACATTTGATAGATTAAAACCGTGCACGTTCTTAAGAACGAATTTTTTTATCAGATCTTTGTAGCAGATTCTTGTTCTACCTTCATCTTTGTTTTTTTAAATGTCTGTAATATAGATTCTAGTACATTATGGTTCTAGATAGGAAAGTGACTTATAAACATAATATTCGATTAACTATCTTAGGTAATGCTAACATTGTATTTACACATCGTCAAAGGATAATCCTTAAAAAATTAGTTCAATTCCTAGTTTTACCAACATTAATTTCGCCTGTTTCTCTGTGTTTGTTTATGTGTAATTGATATATGCATCTTAGAATAAGATTCATTCAAAATAATTTATAATCTAATTATGTGAATATTACAGTTTTATGTGCCCGTAATCTTGTCAGGAAAGATCTGTTTCGTGAGTATCTTGTTTGTGAAAAAATAATGGAATATGTGAAAAAAGCAGTGAAGTATAATAGGTTTATTTTAGGCCTACCGGACCCTTTCGCCAAGATCACAGTAGATGGTTCTGGTCAGTGTCATAGCACAGATACGTGCAAAGCAACACTAGATCCTAAATGGAACCAACATTATGACCTGTAATTATTTTTATTGCTGTATGATTCTAATTGTTTATAAAAATTACATTGGTTAATGTCCTTTTCTAGATATATTGGAAAGAACGATGGCATTACTATATCAGTGTGGAACCATAAGAAAATTCATAAAAAGAAAGGTGGAGGGTTCTTGGGATGTGTACGAATATTATCCAACACAATTCAAAGACTCAAGGATACAGGATGTAATTTGCCTACTGTAATAACTAGAAACACTATGTTGATAAGACATAATTGCCAACCTTTCATGTTTTACAGACCAGCGGTTAGACCTTTGCAAAGCACACTCAGATGACACTGACGTTGTTAAAGGACAAATCGTTGTATCCTTACTGTCACGGGATGGTCACAATGGTGCTGTGAGTAATACAGTAGGTCATAATGCTGTGGTGGATGTTCTTGGAGACCTCAGTTGTCCCACTGATCTGCCAGAAGGATGGGAAGAAAGGAGAACTCATAGTGGACGTCTCTATTATGTCAATCATTACCTCAGAAGTACACAATGGATTCGTCCAAATGCTCGGTACATTTTTTGTTACAAACTAATATATAGTTTCTCGAATGTAAATGATTTGTATTATATAATTTTATATTAGGCCTAACAATGGTATTATACCAACTACACCCGAGCCACCACCACTTCCGTTTTCGGAATTTACTTCGCCCAGTGGTAGTGGAAGCCCTCCTAATCTAACCACTGAAAGTCCTACAAGGTGCACACCTGAATGGAATGGTGAAGGAACGCCTAGTAGAACACCTAGCAGAGATAGTTCTACATCAAACACACCAAGAAATACACCAACGACCCAACAACAGAATAGAAATATGCAAAATCAACATAATACGAGAAATATGACACCGGCGTCGTCGAGAGAACGTCGACCAGTAAGAGCATCTGATGAACAAAACGGCAATCAAAGTGGGAATGTTAGACCAGATCGTGGTACTAATAATAGTCAACCACGGAGGCCTAATCGAAGTAATAGAAACAGAAACAGCGTAACGGCTAATAACGAGATGAGATACGATCCTCCGCAACCACCAGATTTGCCTCGAGGATACGGTGAGTATTATGTTATTAAAAATACTTCTAAGTGCGGGACATGCATAAATTGAACGAAATGTATAAGAAAATCAATATTTTACAGAAATGAGAAAAACCCAACAAGGTCAAGTGTATTTTTATCACGTACCAACTGGTTCGTCTACGTGGCATGATCCTAGAATTCCTAGAGATTTACCAGCCAACGAATTAGCAAGTGAACTTGGACCATTACCTAGTGGTTGGGAAATGCGACAAACTCATAGTGGTCGTGTTTATTTTGTCGATCATAATAATCGAACTACGCAATTCACCGATCCTAGACTATCCAGTCAAATTATAAGCAATCTATTAAAGTAAGCTAACAATACATTTAATTATAAACAATATAAGTACAGCTTACTAAGTGTCTCTTTTTAATTATGAAATTTTTTCATCATGACAGTAGGAGACAAAATAATAGTACAACTAATCAAACAAGTAGTGCAAATAATTCACCAGCAGTCACAGCTGCAAACGAAACTACAGAAACAGAGACACCAACATCGCCAAGTATTCAATGCAATATAGTCCAACAAAGGCCAAGGACAGAGAGTGGCAGTAACAATAATTCACCAACTTGTAAGTCCGAAAATAATGAAATAGTATTAAAATTTTTAAATACTTTACCTTTTAAATGTTTATTTTTTAATATATTCGGCTTGCAATTTACTAACGTTGTCATTATAATTAAATCCTAGACGAGTTAATCTATTTAATGTTGTACGCTGATCAAAACAAAAACATATTTGTACATCGCACAATTTTATCTTATCTCGTCATGGATATCTATTCAGCGATCGCTTCCTATTTATTAGTCAGTCTTTAGCGACATGTCTTTCCGATTTGGACACTATTTGCTTATTAGAGCTCTCTATTGTAATTAGTGTTTGTATTATGGTTGCAATAGATATATAGTTACTTCATCTACGTGTTCTGTATATTTGTGCTTCTGATTTTAGTGGAAAATACAACGAGTCAAAATGCGCAGACTGTATCTGAATTGCCAAAGGAACTCATGGATAATGAACTTTTACCGAAATACAAAAGAGATCTAGTGGCAAAATTAAAATGTTTAAGGGCAGAATTGAATGCTCTTCAACCACAGAGTGGACATTGTAGGCTTGAAGTATCTAGAAATGAAATTTTCGAAGTGAGTATTGAAAAATATCTATATGAAAATTATCATGATACTTATTTCAATTGTCTATACAATTTTCTAGGAATCGTATAGATTAATAATGAAAATGCGACCAAAAGACATGCGAAAAAGGCTTATGGTAAAATTCCGTGGTGAAGAAGGTCTCGATTACGGTGGCGTTGCTCGAGAATGGTTATATTTACTATCTCATGAAATGTTAAATCCACAATATGGACTATTTCAATATTCGAGAGATGACAACTATACGCTTCAGATTAATCCAGATTCAGGAATAAATCCGGAACATTTATCGTACTTCCACTTTGCTGGCAGGATAATAGGAATTGCCGTTTTTCATGGTCATCACATCGACGGTGGATTCACAACTCCGTTTTACAAAATGTTGCTTAACAAAGCAATTACTCTAACTGATATAGAAGGGGTCGATCCAGAATTACACAGAAGTCTCACATGGATGTTGTAAGTAAACATGAATTATTCTGCATACGACGTCTATAGAACATGTGAAAAGTGTTGTTACTTTCTTGACAGAGAAAACAGTATAGACGGAGTTTTGGATGCTACATTTTCAGTAGAACACAGTAGTTTCGGAGTATTAAAAAATCACGAGCTAAAACCAGGCGGCAAAGACATTCCTGTAACTGAAGAAAATAAAAGGGAATATGTCCGTCTATATGTAAATTATCGCTTCATGCGAGGAATTGAACAACAGTTTCTGGCATTACAAAAGGGATTCCACGAACTAATTCCACCGCAACTGTTAAGACCATTCGACGAAAGAGAATTAGAATTGGTTATAGGTGGTTTGGGAACTATTGATATTAATGACTGGAAAATGCACACACGATTAAAACATTGTACACCTGATACACCAGTGGTGAAGTGGTTCTGGCAAATAGTCGAGTCTTACGGAGAAGAAATGAGAGCCCGGCTACTTCAGTTTGTTACCGGAAGTTCCAGAGTTCCTTTGCAAGGTTTTAAGGCTTTACAAGGTAATATCATACATATATACAGAATATGTTTAACTACTTTTTCTTTCTTTTTTTTTATATTGGCTTGTACGATTAATATATTTTTCATAGGTTCAACAGGAGCTGCGGGTCCACGTCTGTTCACAATTCATGCAGTCGATGCACCTAGTGAAAATTTGCCAAAAGCGCATACTTGTTTCAATAGAATAGATATCCCCGAAAGTTATCCCAGTTATCAGAAAATGCTTGATAAGCTTACACAGGCGGTTGAAGAAACCTGTGGTTTTGCTGTTGAATAAATAGGTAAAATACGTTACCTTATTTTCTGTATAGCATATACTCTGTTTCATAGAATCACTCAGAGTAATACATTTTTATAGCAGGGAATATTCGTCGACAGATTTTTACTGTCGTTAAATTAAAAATTAATGTTTGAAGTACCAAGAGATGTTATCTAAGAAGGATAAGAAAGGAAAGAGCTAGTACTATAAAATGAAAATGTTAATACGTAGAATGTCAGTGGTATCTCTGACAATGTTTTTTGTACAAATATTCAAATGGCCTTGGTGGTTGTAATGACTGACAAGCGACTGTCGATTGGTATATCATGTATGTAAACACTCTTGTGATTTTCTCACTTCGTCCATGAACATTTAAAAAATGAATGGTTCCTCAGAAGTTCTGATTATATTGGTCTCTAGCTATTTATCATTCAATGACTGATAGTGATGTGCAAATATTGCAGTTTCATTCGGGTAATCATTTTGATTGGCCTAAATTTTTTCAATTTTATTTATAGTAATCGAGTTTTCCGTCATAATTATAGTACCAATAATTAACTCATAAGATCACTATTAAAGAATTAACTTCATTGTTCAAGGTATGATAGATGAATCATGCATGCACAAATATGTATGGAAAATGAATTCTTTCACAAGATGAAAAGCATTGTTCAATTCTAAATACGCTCATGTTAGTATTTTGTATTCAACGAAAATGTAAAAACATAGTCGACAAACAACTTAAGAATCTCAGAGTGTTCGGAATAACTTAATACGCATTATTAGTACAAATCAATTTTCTTTTGTACAATGTTCTTTCATTCTCGAAAGATTTCAGTTTCTCTTGAATCAAATGTAGTAACAATATGCACTGTCAATTAATACTTCTACATTAACTATCTCCGAAATAATAGAACTTAGTGTCAGATTAATAACGTATACTCAAATTCACGCTACTATAATCAGATATTGAAAACATGTGTTGGGAATCTAGTATTTTACAAATGTATTATAACACAATGGCTCATGGTGGCTAAGGGGAAAATACAAAATTTGTATATACATCATGACCTTAAACGCAAGTGTTACGTTTTTTATTTAATGAATATATTTTATAGATGCTTTCATTTCTGTATGGGAACGCGCTGATTTCGCACCAACTTGATAACATATTAACGTACATTTGAATACAAATAAGGAATGTTTACTTAACTACTAGTCAACGTTTTTCTCCTGAATGATAAGTATACGAAAACTAAAGGAAAAACAACAATACCTCTTTTCTTTCTCTTCTCAAGAAAAACCTTGACTAGTAACCCGTAAATGCTCCGTACGTTAAAATATTGTTATTGAAAATAAGAAAGCGCGTTTCAGTATTAAACCTATTTTTGTTGCAATACAAACAACACTTGCGTTTGGGAGTTTCGTAACGCAATCAGCAAATTTTGTTATCGCTGCGCTATTCGTACGAATCGCAGATTATTGTTGCTAGTTTAGGAGCCGACAGCACCGAATGCGTTAATAAAATATAAATAATAAAGTTTAATATAAATTAATAACAGAAGCGTATGACGTGTACGTCAAGTTCTAGTGTAGGTTGAATCGTGAATCATGTACATTAGCTTTAATTTAAACACGGTATAGATATCTAAGGAAAGAGTTTATTCGACACATTTATGTAAAGTTAATAAATTTTGCTCGAATCGACTCTTTTACTTTAGGAATTCACGAAATAATCTATACTTTACTAGGTTTTTTAGTAAAGCATAGAGAAACTTATTTATCTCACGGAACCTTCATTCGGTCTCTAGTATTTACTTTTATTGTAAAGATCTAGCGGCTAATAGCACGAATCATCATTTCGTATTATTATTACATTGTATTTTATTCTGCACGTAACTGTGATCAAACATATCGTAAAAAAGGAAGAAACAGTGGGGGACACTTATTAATGGTTTGTTCGAATATTCCACATGTACTCGTGTGTGTTGTGTTGCGACAAACCTTTGTATGAATACTTGTTATAACATTATTTTTATTCACGTTACATTGTCATCTTTCATATTTCACCTGTGAAAGTATCACCCGTTTTTAATTTTGAAATACGGTCCTGACTACTTTACCTTCATACTTTTATTGTAAATGTTTCACTCTTTTGACAATTGACATTGATGTCAGAATATTCATGTCGATACATTTGTAAAGTTTTGCGAAACAGTATTACCCGAAATTTATGATATTACAGATTTTGAAAAGTGCAATGACTCTCAAATATTCCATTTTCATTTGTTTGTTCGATATTAAATCTTTTTTTCAAGACTGCACTCAAGTTTCTTTATTAAATAAAAATTTGAATTTACATATCGTGAGTAATTGGGCATTCATGATGTTGAATTGCTGACAACTACAATGAGAGTCTCCCACAAGTTTCTCATATCGCAAACTTTTTTTAATTTCTATTGCATCTGACGGGAATAAAGGCCTTATTAGTGCCTTTGAGATGATGTCAATGAGAAAAGAACAAAAGTTTTATGTCTATTATATTTTGGAATAAAAATAATGCTGCATGCCATTTTAAGGAATGTCTGGTTAATTCTAAAAACATCAAAAAATTGACACAACGTAAATCACGAAAACGTATGTATAGATTACTATAAGATAGGGACCCCACGGTTGGATAGCCAGCAGAGATTACTAATATCACCACTTGGACGAATATCAGCGAAGAAATTTTAATCAAGTAAAATCTAAATATTCACAAAGCAGTGGACACGTTTTTAATAATTCATTGTCTCTTGGTGTTAGATACAAAAGAAAATATGTGTACGCGTTGAAAAACTCTAACACATATAGATATTCTACATATAAGTAAATTGATCAACTTCTAAATCAAAGCATGTTCGAGCTAGATCCGATTAGTCAATTTATGCTCTTATATAGTCTTGTAAATCAACTCTAAATCAATCGAACACCTTGTATAAGCTTCACGCAACGCCATTCCCACACTTTTGTGACTTCCTCGACGCATTGTGCGACTTGTCATTTAATTCGCAAGCCTTGAACATCTTACTCGAATATGCTTGATCTGAATAGTGATATGTTAAGTAATAAATACCTTGGGAAAGAAGCTTCAATACTTTTCGATATGTCGCGTGTATGAATAATTGGTGTGAAAAATTGGTGTTCATTAATTATGAAATCGTTAAAAATGGAACCATTATTTTCAACCAAGTATTACGTGCAATCGTCTTCATGCTAGAGCATGAAGTGCACAATGACTTTAAAAATGCTTTCAAGAGTGATTAACTGCCTAATTACGCAAATCTAGCAGGAGACAATATTAAATAATGAATTAAGGAATAAAGTGGTACAAAATTAGAGAATGATTTAAAACATATCATATACAGGAACATTCATTGCAATTTCAAGTTTCGAATGTGAATGTAATTAATAAAATAATTTTTAATAAATTACGGGTATAAATGCTCTCTTAAATTACTTGAACGTTTAGTGATTTATACAATCAGAATTATTACTGAAAATATATGGTGGTCTGATTTTAAATTTAATGTTGAGTATATACTGTGCTTGGGAATAGTAAAATTATACATATTCTACCAAGTAGCAGAATATTTTGCAAATATTTATACTTTTTGTATTTCAAAAATCAGAAACATCAATTGCTGCCCTTTAAAAGAGCAATAATTAAAGGAAATTTATAAATAAATATGAGGAATCGTTTATTCAACAACTTACACATGGATTTTCTTGACTTATTTATCCAAAGTATGTGTGAGAATTACAAAAACTACGAATATGTTATTACACTGCAATTACTTTATTATTATTGCTATTATAATCGCTGTTATTATAATTATTACGCAGAATCTTCAAAACACAATTGTATATACATCTTTTTCTTTTGTATTTTGGATGAAATGTATATTTTAATAAAATATCCAAAGTATAAACTTTTTTACTATTATCTTTAAATTATTACGATAATTATTAACATGTGTAATTATTTTAATTTTGGTAATTCTGTATAATGATAGAACATAAGTAATAATTATTCAACTATAAATTAAATTATCCAATGCGTAAAATACTATAAATTCGTTTACGTTTGTTCAACTTCTTAGAGAGATTAATAATTTACTCTGCATTCATTTTTATTATTTAAATTTATAAATGCATTATATTTGTTAAATAGAGATTATATGGTTATAAAGAGAACAACATATCTAAGTAAAAATGATCTTTTATATTAATTTTATGTAATAATAATCCTCCTTTGAATTCTGATGCTTCAAATTCAAAAATGGCTAAAAATTTTTATAAGGTTGGCAGTACAGTAATGCCTCACCATATTGCGCATGCAAGGGGCAAAAGGTTCAGGAATTTTAGGTATGGTAAAGAAACTGCCTTTCTCTAATTGGTTGACGCTTTACAGCTAAGCGGTGCTGCCCTCACAGTTTTAGACAAAGAGAGGAAATGGCGAGTGAATAAGAGAGCACGACATCAGCACAACACAAGTGAAACTAGTCACACCGACGACCAATGTAGCTTGGCTCCCTTTCTCGTCTGTGTGGACATTCTCATATAGAGCCCTCTGCTTTCGTTTTGTCTCTCTCGTCATCTCCCGTTCTTTTTCTAAACTAACTGCGCGAAACTGGATGTGCATTAAAATGGTGGGGATAAAAATGCGCAATATGGTGAGGTAGAATGGCTCAGTATGGTGGGGCATTACTGTACATATCATTACGTGACTAAAGTCAAAGGGGTATCTAATGTTGCTCACTTCATTTAGTTTGAAATAGCAAACAGTTTGTTGATAGTTTGCAATACGTGATGATTGATACATAATATGTGATAGTAATCGTTTGTTTTATAATAAATGCGTGCATTGTTCGTACCATGGCTATGTTTGAAGAATTAAGGGAAGAATACAGTGTAAGAGTCGTGTTAATATATTATTCTAATTTATGGTTCCTATTAGGTTATGTGATTTTTGTCTAAACTTGATTTTGAATCGGATTTTAGGATTATCTGCAACAATGTTTCAAAGTGCCAGATCTACAAACATTCCAAAAGAAATGTACTGCACTTTGTACAAATGACAGCGATAGGAAAGTTGCAGTAGATCAAGCATTAAGAGACAGTCTTCTTATAATTTTATCAGAACATGCGCCAAACAATGTTCAATTACTTGAAACCTACATTACATTCTGTATTGAATTATGCAGAAAAGACTTAGCAACTGCGAGTATGCCTGTAATGTTACTTGGTGATATATTTGACTCTATGACCCTTGACAGATGCGAGCAACTATTCACTTTTGTAGAGAACAATGTTGTTGTATGGAAAGAAGAATTATTTTTCAGTGCTTGTAAAAATAACTTATTGCGTATGTGCAACGATTTACTGAGAAGATTATCTCGGTCTCAACAGACTGTTTTTTGTGGAAGAATTCTTCTTTTTCTTGCTAAGTTTTTCCCTTTTTCTGAGAGATCTGGCCTTAACATTGTCAGTGAATTTAACTTAGAAAATTATACAGAATTTGGTTCCGAAAAATCCGAGGGAGATGATTTGGAACAAATTACAAAGGTCGATGATAAATCTGAGAGCAAAGTACCAATTGATTACAATTTGTACAGAAAGTTCTGGGCTCTGCAAGATTTTTTTAGGAATCCAAATCAATGTTACCAGAAAATGTACTGGAAAGTATTTTCAGCAGTAAGTCTTAAATCCCAATTACAAAATTGTACAACTTGTCGGTTATGAACATTTTTTATACTGGATTTTTTCAGCATGCTTCAAGTGTTTTATCAGCATTTTCATCATTCAAATTAGAGGAGCAACGCAATTATCCTACAACATCTATTAAAGTGGATTCTACAATGGAAGGATCTCATAAAGAAACTCCATATTTTGCAAAATACTTAACAAATCAGAAATTATTAGAATTACAGTTGTCTGATTCAAATTTTAGACGATATGTATTGCTGCAATTTCTCATTCTTTTCCAATATCTTAATAGCACTGTAAAATTTAAAGCGTAAGTATCTGCAATGCACATATATACACATTTTTGTATATTTGTATTTTATTATATACTGAACCCACAATACCTTTTCATAGAATTGCACATTCATTATAAATTATTAGTAAATGACTCTTGAAAGCTATAAAACGATGTTTGTTTTCCAAAGCTTCCTTGCCAGTGGCTATGAGACAAGGTCTGCTTTCCTTAAATAGTGCTTTGAGTTGTTCATATCGCTGAGTCTCAATAATTTTTGTAATTTTTAAGTGAAACACACGAATTGAAGCCTGACCAAATAGATTGGGTAAAAACTACGACAGAACAAGTTTACGCCTTACTAACGGAAACACCACCTGATGGCCCAACATTTGCTGAAACTGTTAAAAATATATTAAAACGCGAAGAACATTGGAATTCGTGGAAGAATGAAGGTTGTCCACCATTTAAAAGACCTGCATCAGATTCTACTGCCGACTCAGAGGAATTGAGAAAACCGAAGAGACCCAAACGTAGAATCGGAGATGTTATTAGAGACGCTCAAGCAGTAGGAAAATATCATATGGGAAAGTAAGAGAGTTAGTTTATGATAAATACAGTTGAAACTGGTTGTATTTATATTGCATTTATTCTGTACTTATTCTGCAGTCCAGAACTCACAAAGCTATGGAATTTGTGCCCTAATAATCTGGAAGCATGTAAATCAAAAGAAAGAGATTTCTTACCATCTCTCGAAACATACTTTGAAGAAGCCATAATGCAACTAGATCCTAATGCAATGGTTGAAAATGAGTATAAGTGGGTTTATTTTACTTTCTTTTAGGACTTACTTGCTTTCACAAGTTATTCATGCCGTTTTTATGTCTTATAGAAAAGTAAATGATGGAAACTTTGGATGGAGGGCATTGAGGTTGTTGGCTAGACGTAGTCCTCACTTTTTTGTACATGGTAATTACCCTATCAATAAGTTACCTGAATATCTTGAAACAATGATAAAGAAGATTGCCAAAGATCGACCAGTGAGTGCACCTTAATTTTTCTTTTGATTCATGCTAGTTTTATTGATTAATCTCGAAAGTAAATTATGTTTATCAATTAAAGCAAACACAATCCGACATGAAGTTGGAAACTGAAGAAACTCCACCACCAGATTCGAACGATCAAGAATTCAATGAGGATGTGTTACAAAAAGAGAGCGAACAAGTTGAACCTGAAAATTTGGATACAAAGGGACGAAAATTAACTAAAATCACGCCAGAGATGGTGGCAAAATTATCGAATGTATTGAAAAACGATTGGAAGAAATTGGCAACCAAACTTGGTTATACAAATGAGGAGGTAAATATATGTGATATTGTAGTTGAGGAAAACTATCCAGGTATATGCTAAATGAAAATGGATCATAAAATAAATGAAAAAAAATGGTCTTCCTTATTTCTTCCAGATTACATTTTTTCAGAGTAAACCAACACCGTACGAGCAATGTAAAAGTATGTTAGAAATTTGGGCAGAAGAGGATGTGGACGCATCGATGGAAAACTTGGCGTACATCTTAGAAGGTTTAAAGTTCACGGAAGCATTAGCTGTTTTAAAATCATGATTATTTTAAGAAGTGTCTTATTATACAAATGGATTTTAAAAAGTGTACAGTACTACGTGAATTAAATTTTTTCAATTTCCCTAATGTTTTATCACATGTTTTACGAGTGTGTCCTAAAACTATTATTATTAACTCCACTATTGGTTGTAACTATGATTGCAAAACGATTTCGAATTAGGTAATTACGCACGCTGAAAGATTATTCTAAAGATACAGAAACTGTTCGTCAAATTATCAAATCACCCGCAAATTATAAATAGTGGCGCCTCTTGTGGTGAACTCTAGAGGCTCTGTTCAGGGTTCGTACAGCGTCAATTAGTAAATGGTAAAACGCTGAAACTACTAGCCAAACAGAGGTTCCAGATTTCACCGCAAGAGGTATCACTATTCAGCTACTAGTTTTAGCGTTTTACCATTTACTAATTAGCACTGTACGGACCCTGTCGAACTTCCAGAAATCACGACCGTGGCGCCACTGAATATAAGAGGGATCAGTGTTTATTTATTCATTTTAATAAAACAGACAAGAAAATGGCAAAATGACTATTAAAAACGCTGTTGAATCAACTAATACAGTCATAGATGAATTCTTGAACTATATAAAACCACCAGGAGTTTCAGGAATGATTAATATTCTACAAAAATACATATCAAACTTTTTTACAGGTTTTTTAATCGTTCGTTTTACTACATTTTAATGGCTCCAAATAACGTGTTATATAATATATCGTAATATATGTATATAACATAATCACAGAACAGGTATAAATGTAAGTTTTAACGAATGCGAAATAAGAGTTTCATGACGTGTATGACATAAGATTATATTTTACACATATAATTAATTTCCATCTTCGGTATAACAGGCTGTACAGACGCAATGTTCACTGCATGTCGAAATTGAAAGTCGTCGACCTTTTCACGCTTGAAGGAACGTCTTGGTTGGTAGCGTTTGAAGATACTGATTCAAATTAATTATGCAGATAATTAGGAAATTACTATATACTATATTACTATATATACACTACAGGAAATCATTCTACCTTGATCATGTGTAATTTCGGAGCAGGAAATCTTGTTACGCGAACGGTCTTCCCTCACTATCAATTATTCGCTTTTACTATTATAAAATTTTAAATCACTGATATAGATCTGTGAACTTATTTACTATACTGTTCACATAGCGTATAAACAGACTCGCTTCAGCGTTTTCGCACCATGGTGACAGTAGCATAGTAGAATCGGGATATGTTTCTAGGGGCCGCAGGGTTGCACAAAAATCGAGCATTGCGGATCTAGAATGATATTTTTGTTCAAATTCTGCTTGGAATTTTTATTTCAATAATTATATATTAAAATTCCCGAATGTATTGCGAACGAACTTCTTGCTGTATGAAAATGTTTTTGAGTTGACAATGTTCAAAAAACGTTCCAGATTATTCACTAGTAAAAGGATTTACAAACACAGTTTCCTTTTTAATTATGATCGCATTGGGAGAACTATAGTACAATTCAAATGATCTAAAACGGTTCAGAAAACATCCTGTCTCCTTTAATATTCAATGAACAATTTACCAAAAATCTTTTCGTAGTATGAAACGATTTCTACGACAGAAGTCGGGCGTCGATATTTCAAGTCAGACGGTCTCATTCTACTGTGGCTTCTGCCTTGGATAAAATCCGACTGCGAGCCCACAGTAAACATCCTATTATCTCAACCATGATTAGAAAACGTTCTACAATTTCCACGAACAATCATACAATAGCAATTGACTTCGCTTCTTGGGTTTCGTAGGCACTCTTTCGAATGTCGCTTTCTCATTACGCTATCTTGGAACTTTTTATTCCTAGAGTTTAGATCTAGTTCAGTCTTTATCTTATTCTTTAGTTTCTTATTTTTAATTCTTGTCGACAGGGTTTAAATACAAATGTTTTCATTGATAAATTCGGAAGCCCCACGGACAGCGCACAGGAGAGTATTCGATCTGAAAATCTTTAGTTTATGTGAGTTGAGATGATGTCATTAAAATTACTACGATTTTCTGTTTAAGATATACAGACGAAAATTCAGAATTACAAAAGAAAATTTCTAATATCTAAAAATGTATCTGTGAAATCTTTGCCTTCTGCATCTTTTGGTGAAATTGTACTTTATTTCATGCGCGAGTACTTCTGTTCTCAATAATATTATTATTTTGTTAATAATAATAATAATAATGATAATCATTTCAAAATAATTTAGTGCATCTTTTCACACAAAACAATGAAACGTCCGAAAAATATAAGAATGTAGGCCATATTATTTTAAACGATTAAAACGATTAAGGAACTAAAACATGTTGTTAACAAACTCCTCTTTCTTGCAGTTAACGAAGTTGATAAACAATTTTGGTCAGCCTACTAGACCACGTGGCCCAGTGTGCGGTGATGAATTAATTAGACCGCGATCGAAGGGTTGGCATCAGTAGAATGGTAAACACAATAACCAGCCAGACGCGAGCGTGTCGCTCTTGGCAATATAGCTAGACGGCGGCAGCCGACTCCAGCCCGCCAGTGGCCCTCTATCACTGGCTCCGCGAAACTGTACAGCGGAAAGCCGAGTGTGCACGGTGTGGCACGAGTCCGGATCGAGTCGATCGTTTACCGCAGTCGTGCTCGAGCCGTGGAGCGGGCTGAATCTTTGACAGTGCAGCGGCGTGAGTGCATCGTCGCGAGTGCATTTCCCTGGTCTTCGACTCGTCCAGCGACCGGATCTTCCGACCTGCCAATCGGTCGCGTCAGCGGTCGGTAGAATGACTTGGTTTCTGTGCTGAGCCCCGCCAGACAACCGGCCGCCAGGATGATGCAGGAGATCACGGACCAGTCCTCCAGGACTGTGCTCCTGAACACGTTCGTCGTGAAGAAGAAACGGTGCAGGGTCTACTTTCATCGCGGCACGCTCATCTGGGAAACAGCGAAACCGCCGTACAGTGAGTACGATTTTTCCGGCTTTCACGCAACGGCTGCCGACACAGACTCGCATCACAGCTGATCGATCACGGGAGATAATAGAAGGATCAGCCGCCCGAGGATCGCGGACAAAGGAGTCGCTGCGGGGTTGCGTCCCTCCGGCCGAGAGGAGATGTCCTGTGTGGGGCTTTGTTTCGCCGAGGGTGCATTAGCGATTTAGAGCTGGTAGCTGATCGGGTCCTACCACCGTAGAAAGCTCGAGACTGTTCCGAATTTGTCAGTTTTCTGTCAGGAATCCTTTATCAGGGTTCTCACAGTTGCTGCTGATTTCTCTCGAGCTCGAGAAAGCAGTCGAATCAGTCCGAATGCTCGTCCTTAATCTCTGTCGGTTCCATCGCGTCTCTTGGATCCACACGTGTCATAAATTCATGCAAATGAACCGCGGGATCAGCGGTTCGTTTAGCATAATTAGATCTTTTATCCCGTCGCGTTCACAGACTCCATTGAATTTTGCTTACCCGACGCGTCGATCGGAAGACGAATTTTTTGTTTCGGACGACGAATTGTGTCATCCATGCGCGACTGAATTGACAGCCAGTGCGTCGGCTTTTTCTTATCAGTAGACTGCGGATTTTGTACATTTGCGGGAAAAATTAATAGATGAAACTCAGAACAGTAAAAACGTTTAAACAATTTAGAAATGCTATCGTATTACGATCAAATCGTTAAGCTTATTTACAGACAATTTTTACTTTACATAAAGATCCGCAGACTAGTTACCAGTTTGCAATCAATCAGTTTTAATTGATTGCAGAGTTTGGAAGTTGTGTTTTTTCAAAACGGTGAACGTAATAAACAGTATGCGGATTTTATGCATTTATCGCAAAAATGACTAGTTGCAATTGAAAACAGTAGAAGGATCAAAAGGATATATAAATGTCACTGTATTATTTATGATCTACTAAAATTATTTTAAAGGGGAAAGAACTTTCTATTTAGTTTCTATTTCTTGTGATCGATGCAGAGAATTTTTATTTTGCATAAAAATTCCCCGTAACATCGGGGAAAGTAATAAACGGAGATCGCGGCCTAGCGTTACCAGGGACATTCGTTGCACCGAGAATCTCTCGAACGGAAAAAGAAAATTGGCCTCGCAGCTTCGAGTACTTTATTGGTCGCGCAGGTGAGCCAAGGATTGCTTTTCCCACAATGATCGCGGGGCAAAGAGGAATTAACAACGACCGCACTTTTCCCGTTCGTCCTCCTACTTCTCCTCCCTCCGACGCTGCGAAACGATATAAAAGCGTTCCTCCGGCTCTCCGATGCGATTATCACGGAGGACGTTGGATATCGGCTCGCCGCGAGGAAATTGCACGGTTCCGTGACGGAATCATCGCCGCAAGCCTCGGCAATTTTTTCCGGAAGTTGTTACACGGAGCTTCGGAGCCGGACTATTTCCCGACACGGTCGCGCAGTGGCTCATTCTCGCGAAAAGTTCGCCGGGATACAATTATCGAAGAAATATTAGGTCAGACATTTATTTTGTCTATTTTTATTTATTTATTTTCGTTTTATTTATTTGGATGGCTTATCTATTTAGCGGATGCGAGATCTTGTTTGTCCCGGTGACTCATAGCGGGTAGATATGAACAATAGATCTTCTTTATCTTCTCGTCGTTCCACAAATGCATCTTACAACAATTTTGCCTCAACTTGTCCTGCGATATTGTCCTTCCAACGTCTCGACAAAATTCATGTCGCTTTAGTTGAATTTGAATTGAGTCACACCGGTTCAGAAGATGTCCAAGTGTGACAAAAATATGACATAAGTGGCAAGAGAGGTAGCCGAAATTGGGTATAGCGGCTAAATCGAGTGTTTACCTTCGTCGAACTATTTATCCTGTCAACAGCGTTCATATTTACCTGGTGCGAAAATATCCTCGTTGACAGAAGGCGGTGGAAGACGCGTTAACGAGCTATTTTTACCCGGGGATCCGTTCTTTTTTGCTAAAAAGATCAGCACCCGAAGAATTTTCCTCAGTTCGGAACGGGGCACGGCGCTCGCTTAGGGTTATTTTTGAAGGAGTACTCCCGCGAATCGGGTTACCAAGACGATGGCAACTTTCCTCGCAGAAAATGCCGAATCTCCTTCGAGGGGGCTGCTTCCTGTATGCGCGCCGATCAATCCGGTTAGCTTCTGTTCCAGCAAAATGGAGTTAGAATCGAGTTACTCGAGCAATCGAGACCTCATTATCCCCTAAGGATTAAATACTTTCGAACGATCTGCTGGGTTCCTCGAGTATACAGTTAATTGGGAAAGATATACTTGTTTCCTCGATCTTTTAATCCTCCGTGCTCGAAACCATTTTAAATCGAACATAAATGAGAACATTTATGCAACATTAAATAGTTACAGTTTGGAATAATAAAGAAATTGAAAGCATTTAGAAAGAATAATAACAATGGAGATAAAGAAGGTAATAACAATGTAACAATTACACAAGGACGGATGAAATGTAGATAGTGAAAGTGAAAAGAAAAGAAAGAGGAAGAAGTATACACGATTATGTGAGCGGAGATGAAGACAAACGGCTAATAGCAGTCATGACAGTCAGCTGGAACGAGGAGTATGAATTACAAAGGAAATCTAGTTGATCACAGTATCGATTAGAGACAATAAGTAAACTTTTCATAAGAATGTCAATGTGCCATTAAAATTATTAAAGAACAAAAGGATTTTATATTTCGTTTCTACCTTTTGCAAATCATTCACTCTCATTTGCATGTTTTCCTGCATTTTATGCACAGTCTTGTGACTCGCACAACGATTACGCTTTTAACAGTGTTCTAAATGCAAACAAATTGATAACGTTAAAATTATTTTTAAACAACATTAGAAAAATTTAAGGATTATTGATACATTATTGCCAATCTCGTACTATTATCAAAACAGGAAATAGATTTTTATCTAATTTATGTTTCACAAAATTAATTTGAACAGTTTTTAGTGATATAAAGTTTGGAGCACGTTATCATTTTACAGAGATTTATGACACACTGCTTTCGGAGACAATTTCCTTTTCGTGGTTACTTTATTAAATAAGTTATTAAATTGAAAACAAATATAACAGAGCGTTGCAAGCCGCGAAATTTTTGTTCGGTGTCGAGGATGATGTTATTTTTTCCTCGAAAGAGAAGAAAATTCGGTCGAGTTTGTTTTTAGGACGTTGAGCAACGTTTGGAGATCTACAGGCTTCGGAAATCGCGGCCGTGGAATTTATTTTCGTTGCGAGTGTCGCCAGAGATCGCATCGGGACGATCCATCGGATGACCTCGTTATTTTCGATCCGGAGAGCGCGCATCGATCGCCGATGATCAAAATGTTATCCTTAATGGACGCGATCGGCGTTGTAATTGTTATCTGCGATCGATCGGTATCGCGAAATTGTTAATTCAAACTCCGACCTCGTTTTATCTGCCGGATCATCGTACATCGATCTTGTCGATCGTCATTCATCTTCGAGAAGGATGATCGATGACGACGATCTGTCGCGTCACAACATTCTGCGTGATTAGATGTCGACTTTCGATCATTTTTACGTAGACTTTGTTGTTCGTCAGAAGTCGACATTTTTCTTATCTGGTTCGCCTAATCGCGGATCTACAGGCGCGTGTTATTATCGACATTCGGAGATAAAAATCGTCGATCCGGGTCCACTGTTATCGTTATCAGGTGAGAATGTCACTGTCAGTGTTGTCGACGGGATACACGCCGAGGTGGCTGAGTAAACACGAGACGTAGTTCGATCGCCTAGGATGCAGCCGTTGCAGCCGATGCACCGTTATGCGGCCATTTTAAAGTTTTAGCAATTTTAAGCGAGTTTCAAATTCAGCGCAGAAAACTTTGCACTCGCCGAGTGATTCCAGTTGCAAATAATTAAATAGCGAGGCGTACGAACGATTGTCGATTCCTTAAAGGTCGTCACCATCGAAATCGATTGACATTTATGCACACGTGCTGCTTTTCGGAGTATGCTAAGCCACGTGACAGGGCAACTTATCCGTAAGGTCGTTTGTCTTCTTTATCTTTTCAAAAACGATATCTTCGTTCGGTTAAAAACCGCCGTGAGGTAACAGTTCCGTAGATACGAGTTGCAATAAACAATTCAGTTCTTTAAGATTATCATGTTTTGCGATTCGAAGGCGACGAAAGAATGTTCAAGGATCAATGGTATCGAGCAGTTATGGTAAAGATCCGTAACGTCGAGTAGTCGACTATAGTTCCCAAGATGGCGACCGTTACGAGCTATTCTTTAGCAACCTGTAATTTTCGGTATTGTTAAACGAATTCGAAATTAGGCGAATTTCCCATGGAACGTGTAATCTAAACTTTGACTGAGCTGATACTATAGGTTGTAGAATGGAAGTAGCATAATGTCAGCCCATGTCAGACAGCAAAGCGGACGAAAATCGATCGCATGATCGCTGGTACGCAGTCTTACCGAAATCAATTAATTAATTTCCGAAGATTGCTCGATACGCAGATTGTTGGTGGGTAATTAACTTTTACGTAACAATATGTTTTCTACATTATTGTTATCGCTTATTCGTCAATGGCAATTCTTTTACATCGTTTAAACATTCTGCCATCGCTAGTGTTCGAAAGCATCCCTAAGTTCTTGATCTTATTCTTATTACTGTTATTAATACATTATTATTATTATTGTTATTAATACATTATTATTATTATTATTATTATTATTATTATTATTATTATTATTGTTACTATTACATTATTATTCTTACTATTTTTACTATTACATTATTATTCTTATTATTGTTACTGTTGCATTATTATCCTAATTATTGTTACTATTAAACAATTATTCTTATTATTATTACCATTATATTATTAGCCTTACTATTGTTACTATTGCATTACTATTATCCTTAATATTGTTATTATTACTCTACTATTATTGTTATTGTTACTATTATATTCTTCTTCTTATTGCTACTATTACCGTTACTCATCCTCCTATTGTTATCGCTATCGTTAACTATTACAACATTTTCTGTATCAGAGGGTCCAGATCGTTGCCTTAATAAACATATTATTATCATATTATCATTCGAAGGACCGATGCGTCGGCAGGACGTTTATTGGAGTAAGAGGATCGCTTCCATAATAAAAGGGTTTAACATAAATCGTGCATAAGACGGTTTTACGATTTGAATAATCGGCCATCTCGAGGACTGCATTCGAATATGGCCGGCCTGACGAGAACACATGGTGTCGAGTATAATGCGATGTACGCAGGTGTGCTTGGAATCGGCAATGACTCCGGCACGATCGGAAAAAGCAGGAACAAATGGAAATGTGGTCGTCCTTGAGCTTGGATCGAGTGTCATGGTTTCCTTGTCCCTCTTTGCTCTCGTCGGACAGTCTTAACAATGACATAAACGATCAAATTGTCCACATAAACAAATGATGTAACGAAAATATCGTAAACATCGAATTAACACTAACCTAACATCGCCGGTCGAATGACCGATTTCACATTTTTTATTTCACAATTGTCGCTTTTAGTTCTGTATTGTAAAAATAGGGGTTTACACGTATAAATAAATGAAATTAAAAATTCAATTAAATTAAATTAAAAATAAAAATAAATTTAATTAAAAATAAAAATAAATTAAATTAAATCAAATTATAAATAAATTATAAAAATTGTAAAAAATTTGAATAAATTTTATCGTGTAATTTACTCGGGTGCAATTTTTGTTAGTCTATACTCTAGACCTCGATAGGTTTCTTGTTAACGAATAATTTTAGACGAAGCAATTAATCGTTCATGAGCGAAGTACAATGTCTTCCCGGAAATCTCTCTTTGCCGCGTTCCTCCGGGAATATCTCCGCTCCAGAATCGATGAGAATTTGTTAGTTTTTAAGACAAGAGTCGGGAGCAGCCGTAATCAATCGAGTACGGCACAGTCAGACCGCAACGAGGGTAGAATGAGTCAGTATATGAATATTCCTGTCGACGAGAAGTGATGCTGCGGCGACAGGTTTCATTTGCATACGATTATCCGTCTCCCTGTTCCTCCGGTTCGTTTTACGCTGTGAACTCTTGCGTTTCGTCGTTTCGTAACATTGCCGGTTGGGTTTCACGATAATATTGACGGTCGAGAGTCGGGAAAGTCCGCGGTAAACCTTACAAAAGTGGCGCGAGACTTCTCGCGCATCGCGATTATTATTTATTTGTTTAATGATTATACATGTGATTTTCGCAGCGGTTTTAATGCAAATCTAATCTCGATCTAATCTAAGCTCAATTGAGATATCGTTTAATTACAATCGATCTCCGAGGAATTGAAACGATACCGACTTTTGCTAAATTCTCGTCGTTTAAGCTCTTGTAATTTTTGAAAGAACAACAGTACGACAATAAACGTGGACTCATTTTGAAGCTGGAAGACTCTGCTTTCGGCGAACATTGTTCATTTGTCTCTACGATGTTTCTGCACCGCGCAGCAAACGACAAACCGAAGACACGTTCTCGCTAAAAAGTACAGCAAATCGAAACGACTCTGGGAATCTTATAAAAGTTTCGTCGTGATTCAAGTTAACTGAGATTTAAAGAGTAGATCTTCTTCCTTATAACTACGTCAAAATATTGAACTCACGATTTTATCATTGAGTTTTATTATGCTTTGAATGGGAGGCGCGTCGTCAACTTTACAGCATCATAAACTACACAGCGAGGGCTGTACGTGACCGAACTTATATTACGTTTTGGTTGCATAAATAAGCAAGAAAAAATCGTGAGCCAACGTTTTCGATGTTGTTGCAAAGGGGAAGCTTTGAGCTGCAATTTCACGTTAACTTTAGTCCCAGAAAAAATTTCCCGATGTCCTGTTCATCGTTTGAATATGCGTCGGTTCGGAGGAGAAAGCGAAGGAAAGTCTTCTGTTTCTCAGCCGCTACAATGTGGCAAAGAATTTCCGATAAAAATGAACAATGCATCGCGAAGGTAGAGGTTTCGAGCTTTAAAATGAGTCGAGCTTTATGGTCGTACGATTTTTTTTCACGGATTTAAAAATGGTCGAATATTAATCGTGACTCTGAGGCGCCATTAAAAATTGTTCCAAAATCAATATAACACATTTATTTATATTAAAAAAAAACCGTTGAAAATACAACTATTTCGATTTCAAATGTATAAAGTGGACATCCTGCAGGTTAGAAAGCATGTCGCGGATTTCGAATTAAAATAGCGTAAAGATTCCGAGTGTGAAGGCTCGACGATTTCGAGAAGATCGGAAGAGAAAAAGCAAACTTCGCGGAGACGTGCCACAGTCGAAAGAGGTCTGTTGGCTCTTGATTTCGAAGAGGAGCATGTCCTCGAACGATCGCGACAGTGATTCGGCCGGTGATCTTCCAGGAACCTTCCGTGGACAGACATTGGAGTCGGTCAAAGACCCTGGAAATGCGGAAGAGAGGTGCCCGTAGAAGGTCATAATCGCGGAACGGTGTGAACAGTGGCCGACGGGATCGGGCGCGTCGGGCGTCGGTGAAAACCGATGACCTTCTCCGGTCTGTTTGTCGGTCTCCTTCGCGGTGGGGTCCCTCGGACACGAACCGGCTACTGGAGATCGGTGTGAACGACCGGCGGCGACGCAGCCGTCGCGTCGCCTAAATTTACCTGAACGAATTCGGAACCGTGCCGCGGTTCGTGAACAAACGCCGGAGACCGGGCAATTACGAATTCCGTGTGCAGCTGCTGCAATCGTGCATCGTGCCTCAGCGGCCACTTCGTTCGCCGCGGCTCGGTTAGGCCTCCGGGAAACCATCTTGCGGTTTCCTCGAGATTCCGAGATCTCAAGCCTTCTACAGGCGACCAAAGTGCTTCATCTTTTATGCTGGAGCTCGTATTCGATCCAATATCTAGGTCCACTTCATGTCATTTTCTCTTATATTATTATTATTTATTAATAATCGGGTTGGAAGGGGTGACAAAATTATGCAATTGACGTTTAAAGGTTTATAAGGAACCGATGAAAAAATCTACGTTGCCGTCTAGGGTATGCGAAGCTGTCCTGATGCGATACGTTCTTATATTTCTGGAGTTTTCTCGATTGCACGCTGGGAACCAAGGCGGTTAATATTGAAACTATGCTATCATACTCGGGCCAACGGGTTACCAGACGTTGAACCGGAATGTGATTCATAAGTGTCGTTTGGCAGCCAATGACTGCAGCGGCAGCATCAACCACGTGGATATCGAACGAACTCTTTGTTTGCTTCACTGAATCGTCTCGTTGACTCGAGTATAGAGTTCACTTTGAAACGGAACCCCAGGAAATTCATACCCAACTGTTCTTCAGTGATTATATGTTCTAATTCATCTTTCATTTCTTTTGATTCTAATTCACTTTCCATTTCTTCTGACTCCTACTCAATTTGTTATTTCTTTAGATTTTAATACATTCTTCATTTAATCCGATTTCAATTTGTTATTCATTTCTTCTGATTTTAATTCATTTTCCATTTCCCCGGAGTTCAATTCATTTTTCATTTCTTTTCATTTTAATTTATTTTCAATTGCCTCGGATTTTAATTCATTTTTCATTTCATTCATTTTTCTGATCCGATTCAACAATTTCCTTATCGAATTGACGGAACTGCAAGAGATAATTGGACAAATTTTACGATTCGAACACACAATACAACAAAAGTAGCTCCAAAAATATATCCAACGTTAATTAGACTGTGATTCAAACTGTGATTCTCCCCTATATTCTTAATTGTATTTCTTAGTTAAAGTTCCTCTGGTGCTAGCCAGTGTCGCTTGGTCACTTAATTAACTCTGTAATGAGCAACACTCAGCGGCAGTTATTGTACTGTTATTTTCCGCGAACTCTCCGCATTGCTAACTTCTCCAATTTTTACTGTATGGTTGCCTCCACAAGCAAAAACTGGGTTACATTGCGCGCACCAATTAAGGCGGTGCTGCTCGAGGACATTTGTTCTAACAAAATCAATCTATGCCGGTCGAGCCGGTTACTGTGGGCTGACCAATTGCTGTGCTTCGTTTTCGGGCATGATCAACGTTATATTTGTCGAATAAGATATTCATTAACTTTCTTCTATTCTTTTACTTTGTTTATTTTTAATACAAAATGTAATACGTTTCGTTCGATAAATATAATGTTATTATATTAATATAATATAATTGCATAATATATTATATTAATTAACATAACTGTATAATATATTATATTAATTAATATAACTGTATAGTATATTATATTAATTAATATAACTGTATAATATATTATATTAATTAATATAATGTTATTACATTATATTATTAAATAAGTTAAATTGTAGGGTGAAACTCTCTCTTTCTTTCCCTTCGTTCCTCCACCTTCCCAGCAGATCTCGCAAAGACGTCTGCGTACGCAGCTTTAATTATGAACCTGTGCAGGGTGGGGGTCTGGTCGCAATTAGAAATATGGAGAAAAACCGTCCCACACGTAATGAAGTCCTCGTCACGATCGTCTAATTACCGTTTCGCAATATACATTCCGTCTCGTTTACATAAGAGGCAATAACAAGGATGACAAAGCGCGGAGGGAGAGCGACACGGTCGTGCGAGAGATCGAGATTGCAAAGGATATTCGCCGGGAATAGAGATATTCGAGGCGTAAAATTGAAAATCGAGTCACGTGCACGGAAAATTACCCAATTACACGGACTCTCCTACTCGGTACCACTTCTGCTAAATTTTGAAAGAGTGCACGGCTCCGGAAGCGGTTCCTATCAATTTTAAACGCCACGATTTTTACGAGAGACATTCTGTTCGAGCTTGCCTCGCTTCGAACACGCGTTAATATTTCTTGGAGCCTCGAGCCTGTTCATTTTTAACACTTAAATGACCGCATATTATTTCCCGTAGGCTTACTATAGGA
>CM052157.1:8809537-8852248 GCA_028455555.1 Augochlorella aurata | reverse complement strand
AGTATTAATATTGACATTTTCTTATTCAAGTACGACCTACCGTTCGTCGAGGTGTACAGAGCAAGAGAGTTCACATTCCGGGCGCTGCCAACGTTGCACATGCAGACCGAAAACCAGATCGACAACCGCTACATGAAGTCGAGCTTGAGCGTGTGGAACTGCGACGGCGAAGTGATCGATAACTCGAACGTGAAAATCAGGTAAACGCACCTGCGAGTGTCTACGGCTCTCATAAAATCGGCTGAAATCGCAATCAGCTTGGCAGTCTAACAAAACGGGACAATTAAATTTGCGCAACGTTCTGTGTGTTCGCAGGGTACACTGCCAACTAGTGAACGTGTTCACGAGACGAGTTCAAGAACCAGTTAACGAGAGGACCTGCTTCTGTTAATCACCGGAAGAACATCCACCGGCATTGAAATCACATAGTTCCTTCGATTGATCGAGTCGCTCGCGAATCGAGCGCACCGAGACATCCAAAGACTCAAACGTTCGCTTTATATTTCGAGTCTCCAGGATTCTGGACAACTTCTGCGAAGCCCCCAGGCGTCCACCAGCTCCCGAGATGTCTGTACAACGTCCGGAATCTCCGGATTTTCGAAATGCAAAAGTCGCAGACCTCGAAACGCGAGAATTTGCGACACCAGAGCTGCGACAGCTTCTACCTAGACAGCTCGAGGAATTGGAAAAGTCGAAAATCAAGGATCGCCAATTTTCCAATTCGGGAATCGACGTCTCCAGAAACCGGAGATCGCAAATTTCTAGATCCTTCGGCCAAGATTTATTGTTTGCAATTCACATATCTCGAAAATCACGAAAAACCGGCCTTCGAGAGTCTCAGAGTTCTAAAAATTTCGTATTCGAGGGAACTTAGAGTCTACAATATCCGAGGTTCTGATATTCTAGAAATTTGAACGACCCGAGAGCTTTTGTATGTGCACATTTCAATGCTTGACCAGAGCCGAAACTCGCAGGTGAGCATCTGCGAGAACGCCTTCGAGCGACGTTGTTGTCCGGCCATTCCGCCGAACTTCCCTCGGACACCGAACAATGTTTCGAACGTTGAACGACGCTGTGCCTGCTGGTTCTGTGTTCTTCCAGGACGGGAGACTCTCGTCGAAGACTTTACGGACACGGGATCTCGTTTAAATTCGCACGATGCTCGGCCGATGTTCCCTTTCTTTTCGCTCAACTTCTCGGCGCTACCCTCCCGACGAATCACCCGAAACTAGGTCATCCTCGAGAATTTATTACGAGCAGACGAGTGACCCGAGAACTGCGAAACTTTTCGCAGCAGATTCCGGCATGGTTCAGTACTACGAAGACATTTTTCTAACTTGACGAAATTAACGCGGATCGCTCGGTCGTTAAATCGGTCAAGGCTGCGTCTACCGAAAACTACCGAGTACAGCGCGGTAAACAAATTCGTGCAAGTTATTCAACCATGCTCGAAGCCGCTGCGAAAGCTTTCTCGATACTATATCGTTCAGTTTCTCGAAAATAAGTTGCGCAAGTTGACCTGCTCGTCGAGCGATTTCACGGGAGGGTGTCTCTCGGTCAGAACCAAAATGGCTGCTGCGCAGACATTCCTTTGCGGGTGTTCCTATTCGGGACACGACTCTGTTAACGCGCTCGCTGTCATACTTCGTCGATCAACTATTCTACAAAGCTCAAACATCGCCCGACACACGACAGAACGCTCGACGAAGGATTTACCGTACGACAACGTGCACAAAGCAAGCGAACACCGCAACGAGCGTATTGCCGAACGGTTCATCGAGTCGCGGAGCCGTTCGCAGCTCTCCGATCGCAATCGAAACTATTTTTTTAAGAGCGGAAGGTCCGACCTTGTAAAATAGGGAAAGTCGGGAGGAGTTCGAGATCGTTTCGAGTTGAAAAGAGCGAGAGCGTGGGACGATTTTTAAAATGGCTCAAACTCGCGGGAATTTGTATTAAACGCGACCGAGGATTTTTTGGTCGCGGTTCGCGCGTTTTTCGTATTTAACGTGAGAACTCACGTCGCGATCGCTGTAGATTCGGTGCACGGAGAGATTACTCTGTCTTGTATGATATTTCAGAGGATATTAACTTATGTAGAGTTTTAACTTATGTTTCGATAGAGCGTATAGTCTGACTAGCCATCCTCCTTCAGACACTCGGTTTTATAGTTTCGGTTCATGGAGGACGGTGTAGGGACACGTGTGAACAGGTGTGAGGTGCGCAAGCGGTTCACGAGAGGCCAACAGAATCCTGTCCGAAGTATCTGAGAGCGTCGGCTCAGATTCTGTGACGCGTTGTCGCGGTTTGCGAACGTTTGGACGTGTTTGATGACTCTGAACCGATTCAAACAAGCTCGAACGTGATTCGGCGTCCACCTGAAGCTTTCAGAAGCTTTCACAGTCGCCCCTTGGAGATAGGATCCGCTCAGAAATGGTTCAAACGCGTCCAAACCAGTTGAAGCACGTCGAACGCTCGGCTATCCGAACGCGCCAATCAAAAGTTTCGTCTTTGACGGTATTAGAGTAGCAGTATCTTCTTTAGTACGCCTAAGCACAGAGAGTCAGCGTCCGCAAAGTGAGAAAGTATTTTCGCGGGAGACCAGCAGCTAGAGTTTAGAGTACTTTGGTCGGGAACGAACAAGCAGCATTTACTTTTACCAGAAGTATTCCGACGTGTATTTATTTAGTTTAAAACGTAGGGTTCGAACGATTTCTCTACGTGAATCGGTGGTCTGAATGGTTGCTAATCAAACAGGGATTCACAGTCTTACTTTTCTATCGATTGTTCTTTTATTTTTTTACGTAGCGATTTACAAAGAGGAGCGGTTAATACCGAGCTTAGTATTTCTGGGGCAGGTGTTTCCATTTCCAGTCCGATCAGCTCGCGCGCAGAGCTGGGTAGAACGACTTCCGTCCTTGGTTTCCGGTTACCCACGGCTCCGTCTATTCTCGTAGACCGGAAGTCCCTTCGTCGCCCCGTCGAGCTCTCGGCCCTTGCTAAAAAAAGACCAGTCCATCGATTTTGTAACGGAGCTTCAACGGCTAGAACGCGTCCACATTCCTCTTCTTGCTAAAACAATCGTGCAGAGACCGTTCATCCGATCCTGAAAAAGGGTCGATCGGAGATATTTTCGCGATCGTTGCGCGACGGTCGAGGCGAGCATTTTTTTGGAAAACTTCGTTGGCCGTGTCACTTACTTCGCGCCTTAGATTGCTCAATCGATTAATTTGTATTCGTTACTCGCGGTCCTGCGGACTATACTTCCGGTTGATGAGTACTTACCACGAGTGACATTGCCTCGTTTCTATTTGCACCGTTGAGAGAGCGAGTGTTTTTCTTTTCGAGGGAGAAGTTTCGATCGATTCGAATCTGTATATAAGTTCGTTGGTGGATTTTGTTTGTGACCACTGCGTGGAAATTCGTGAACGATATTGTTAATTTAACGCCGACCCGAAGTGATCTCTGAAATTGTAATTATCGTTATAGTTTGTTCTCGTAGAGTACACATTGTAAGGCTGACGAAATGATGACGGAAGAAAGATGGAGGACCACGGAGGGGTGAACGATGAACAGGACGAAAATTTAGCGGTTAGGTAGACATTATTTTGTAGGGTCGTGTGTCCGCAGGTTGTACAGGTATACACACGCAGATGCGTATAAATATGTATATACATACATACATACATACATATATACATACATATATATATATTTTATTTACGATATCTTTATATGTAGAGTGAGAGCGCGAGGATTGCGTCACTTCCGGTACGCGGTCGTACACGCGCGTATTATTGTACTTGGAATTATTTTCGCAATGGTGCACCGAATGTCAACATGGCTGCGCATGATAATAAATTGTACTTCACTTTTTCAGAAGTGCCTTTTGCTCTTTTGTCACCCTTCATGTCCACAGGAAATGAGTCATCAACTGAGCCTTGTGCATATTGGTCCTGCATATTTACAGGACTCGCTTGGAGAGCAGGACAAGCTTGTAAAAAAGGATTTAGAGCCCTTGAAAAAAATATCGGAGAGCGGGAAAAATATTTAGGACTACGGCAAGACATTTAAGATGAATAAAAAATTTTTTGAAACCTCCAGAAAATGAGGTATATTTTTGAGGCCTCCGAAAAATATTTTGGGTTCTGCAAAAGCTTAGAAATTTGAGAGGGGGTGAATTGGGATTGGGCTAAGACAGTAACGGCTGGGGTACATGGTGGAGGGTAAATGGATCAGAAAAAACGTCAGCTGTTTTTCGTTTTATATATTAAGAATTTTTAATAATCAATATTGTCGGATATATATATAATATATATATTATATATATAATATAATACATTATATTAATTGAGACAGTATGGACACAACGTATAATTGGCGCGGTAAGGTGACAAAGAAGCCTCTCCCTTGTCAGTGTCCCTTCGTCGGAAGGTTGCCAGCTCGAAATCGCGAATTATTTTTCTTAAGGTCGTTACTTTACACCCCCGAATCTCTTTGTTTCTCTCCCCTTATTAGCGTTATTATTTGTTTTCTTATTTTTTTTCTTTCCTCGTTTTAATTATGTTCATTTGGTTTTCGCTTTTTTGTTTGTTTGTTTGCTTTTTTATTTTCTTTCTACAGCCCGAACCGTGGGCGGAGGTCTCTCCACGCTTATCACAAGAAGTTTCTCTTAAGCATTAAAGTCCTGAAGACGAACAAATACACATCGGGTCTCCGTAGAAAGAAGAATCTTCGTAGGACGCAGTTATTATTAAATATACAAGGGTATATGTATAATATATACCTATATATATATATTTTTTTTAATATATATATTTATATATTAAAAAGGAAAACAAACATCATACGAGAATATACTACGTAAGCTTCGTAACAATTTATCAAATTATCCGTTAACAATTTCCTACTCAATTTGTGCCTATACGTTATCGTTATTACTCTTATCGTTACAATTATTTATTAAGTAGGGGAGGGGTTGGGGGGTGGTTTGTCCGGGTAAATCGAGTATAGAAATTTGATTTATTCGCCTAAACACCGCCCCCGCGGATCTTTCTACGGAGACGCGACGACAGACTCGTCTGCACCCCTTTCCGGTACCACTATCACCACCTTTGTCACAGCTCTCCCCCTCGATCCCGCTTCCCCCATGGCCAACCACCCTCGGTTAGTAATAATCCTTAGTAATTTTTCTCTTTTCCTGCCACCTCCCTCGCAGCGTATTATACTATTTAGTCTAATCCCTGATATATAACATGAACCTCGTTCACAATCGTAAAAAAAAGGATCGTCAGACGAAAACACATTCGGTACCACCCCCTCGCCGTGTCCTCCGCGGCCTCGGGGTATCCTGCGACGACCTTGTGGGGTTGCAGAACTCTTCCTCAGCCGGAAACTCTGATCTTTCGATCTTCGTAACATTACCGTCGAACTGGCTTTAGTCTAGAAAGCGGTGTTAAACAAATACTTTCAACCATTGCGAGACATTTTGGGGGTTGTAAAATCGTTGTCCCGAGCAGAGCATGAATTTTCGAGGAAATTCGAACGAAATAGGTTCGGAGGGTGGCTCGAGCAACCGAAAGGAAACGTCTGCAGCCCCAACGACGTGGGTCGGCACACCCCCGAGGCGTCTCCAACCCCGAGAAACAAAAGGAAAAAGAAACACGCGTTCGTTTTTCGTCGCCTCGTCGCCTACTTTGTACAACCATACTACACAGTGTGCTATTTCGTTTGCTCAATAAATATTCGATAAATATATCATTGTATTTCGTTTATAATATATGTATATCATCGTATTGCCGTAGTTAATAGTAATTAATAATCGCACTATGTTATCATCGCCGTAGTTCGCTCTCCGTTTTACAATTAATTATCAGTTAACCGTATCTTCGTTTACCGTAATTAAACTTCGTTAATATTATCATTATTAATATTTATTATTACTGTTTATTGTTATCGTTATTCTCGTAGCTGAACCTGCCGTCTCGCGTGCACACTAGAAAATCCCTATTCGAACCCATTCGACGCGGCCCCACCCTAAACGTTACGAAAAGAACATTTTCCTAAAAAGAATCCCTTGCACCCCCTCGCATTCCTCTAACACGTGTCTGCCGTCGAAACGAACGGTGGCTACGTGTCACCGTGCCCTCTGCCCTCTGTGTCTGTACGTTCACAGTGTAAATCTTCAGTCCCTGGCAAGCTTAATGTCTAGCGAATTTGTTAGTTTACCCCGGTCGCAACCCCTCGATCCTCGGCATCGAAATTCCCAGCTTCTCTTCGAGCACCGAAAAACCGTTACACTTCGCTCTCTCGAATGGAGGATCGCCTTTTATACACAGTCTCACCCCTCGTCGATGGGTGGTCCGGGATATCGAGTCGTTCCTCTACCCCCGGGAACCCGATCGAGACGCGCTTAATTAACTTTCGTCGCTCTCTTCGCGGCCCCTTAGTTTCGCTTCGTCCTTTATCGTTCCTCGAATCTACTAGAGAAAAAGTCTATCTTACGTAGAAAAAGTCCTCGCGCGCGGTCCCCCGTGGCCGGGGCCACTTCCGGTAAGACCTGAGGCCACCATCTCCGAAAAACCACCCTCAACGAATTTTTACAAACACTCGGAAACCACTGAAACCTATAAAACTCACGATCAGACTATGGATATTTATGCGTTCAGATCCGGAAACCGCAAGAAATATTCTGGGTCGCTCGAAATTAAAGCAACATATCCGATTTTTACAACGAGAAATTATTTCTGAGCGCCCTTCTTTCTACATACGAATTCCTATAAAAGAACGCGTCAAAATCGGAGTTCGAACAAAATTTTGCGGTCTACTTTGCGCGGAATTCAAAACTGGGGGTTGCTTTCGCAGAGGGTTGAAATTCTAGAATTAAGGAAATCTACGATCATTTGATTTGCAAAACATTTGCAAATTTCTGACTCGTGGATTGAAACAAAAGTCCAAAAGGCTCGAGCGCTACGTTTAAATAGCCTAAACTGTTTCGAGTACCAGACGATCGTTGCAAGTAAATAGTTTCGAAGGTGCCATCGGTGAAATTGGCGGTGGAAAGTAATCTCGGGCGGCCGGAAGTGGCTGGCCAGTGGTCGCGGACGATATTTTAATGCACTTTCGGTTCAAGGCAGCTCGAGACGCTATACAAAATGTTCTGGTGACGCAAGTTCGACATTGCCTCCAAATAGGGCTCGATTTTTGAGCGGAAACCTGACAGGGTGGATGTCCGACCGGCACGCGTCGCGGTCGCACGATTTATTATAATATCGTTCCTTGTTTTTGCTTGTCCAGTGTTTTCGTTCGTTTCACCTAAAAAGCACCGTCCTGCACCTTCGTTAGGAAGACCTAAAGCTAGTTTACAATTTACAAGGCTAACCCTAATTGGCACTCTACCCCTAGCCGCACCGTTCGGCAGCAAGCGCGACCGAACAACGTACTATAAGTCAGCGAGAAAATGAGCGTTCGCGGTGGCGTCAGTATAATATCCCGAACCACCCCTTTCGTTATTCGCGGTCGTCTCTCGGCTAGAACGGTGCCCCGTAGTCGATTAACAAAATAAGAACACGAGGCCTCGCCGCTCTCGATTCCCTAACACCATCGAGAGGCAAGCATTAAAAAACTCCTTTCTAAATCCTCCGCGCCTTTCAACCCCTCGCACGCCCCCGCGATCCCCGACACTTTTGCACTCGGGTCTTTTTATAGCCGCACGACGTCTGCAGAAATTATTCCCGGCGATATCGGAAACTCTCGAAGATTTTCCGCCCCTTGCCACGCGACCCTTAAACTGCGTCAGCGGTGTTTTATTTTTAAGAATTTATTCAGGAAGAAAGGGGTGTGTGTTATTTCAATTCGCCGAATTCCAGTCGGCGAATATTTCTTTGCCTCGGTATCGTTCATTTATCGGTATCACGAATTAATTCATTTTTACTGCGATTCCGGTATAAAAATGCGAGTCTGCGTAGATCCGCGGTCTACTGATCGCTGAATCTCTTGACCGTGATTTTAATAATATATCACAAGGCAAGGGATGACAATAATCGACGAGATGCGTCGTCTCCTTTCTATTTTTAAAAAGATTAAAAATACTGCGGAGCGTCGAGGGGCGGAAACCACCCTATCTTTTTCAGGATCTATAGATCCGGAGTCTAGGTTCGTTCGCGTGCCTCCCTGCCTCTGTGCGTAGTAATGTAATTGCTAGAACCGTTCAGGCCGAGGCACAGTGTTTTCTTCCATAAATCGTTCGCGTTGCGAAAAGTGATTGCGAAGTGAAATCGATCCGATCTTTCCTAAACTATATTCCCCGTTTCATTGTAGAGCCTGTTAGAGGCACGGATCGATTAAGATCTAAACTGAATGCTCGGAACAAGACAATAGCTGGTCCGATCGGGCAAGTGGAATAGGTAGAGCCACTGGTCAGACAAACATACTTCCCATCAAAATTTAAACGAACCGAAAATTCTTCGAAGATTATCGAACTTTCTAGTTCCGTTGTAAATTGATAAAATTATTTTTCAACCGTAAATATTTGTCTATGAATTTTCTCCGTGTAAAGCAGTCTATAAAATTGTATAAACGTGTTCGGTGGCGTCGTTGTTTAACTTTATAAAAAATTATGGGAACACGTATCAATCGACATCACTTCTCGGAAAGAAATTTGACGGAAAAACGAGACAAACGAAATCGTATTCGAGAAATAATGTGCCTCAGCCTGGCCGTTTGTTTAACCTATCGTCTCTTTTGGATATTTACAATTAACAATCGTTCTCTCCCGTAGTAACCGTATTCGTAAAGCGATTAGTAGTCAATTAGTAGTAGTAGTCAGCGATAGTAGCGTTCCTTCTCGTCCTTTGAGTAACTGGTGTACGTTAATAGTGAAGTAGGCGGTGTAATAATAACAGCTGTATGCGGTAGTGTCCCTTTCGCCTTTACAATTAATAGTTAAGTGTAGCGGTAATAAGTAGTAGTGAGTCAAATTTTTTTTGTTTATAATAGCGCTCGTAGTAGTTAGTAGTAGTTTAGTAGTAGTTTAGTAGTAGTAGTAGTAGTAGTAGTAGTAGTAGTAGTAGTAGTAGTAGTAGTAGTAGTAGTGGTAGTAGTAGTTGTAGTAGTAATAATTGTAATAGTAGTTTAGTAGTAGTAATAGTAGTAGTAGTTGCTGTAGTAGTAATAGTAGTAGTAGTAGTAGTAGTAGTAGTAATAGTTGTAGTAGTAGTTGTAGTAGTAGTAGTAGTAGTAGTGGTAGTAGTAGTAGTAGTAATAGTAGTGGTAGTAGTGGTGGTGGTAGTAGTAGTAGTAATAGTAGTAGTAGTGGTAGTAGTTGTAGTAATAGTAGTAGTAGTAGTAGTAATAGTAGTAGTAATAGTAGTAGTAGTGGTAGTAGTAGTGGTAGTAGGAGTAGTAGTAGTAGTAGTGGTAGTAGTAGTAATAGCAGTAGTAATAGTAATAGTAGTAGTAGTGGTAGTAGTAGTGGTAGTAGGAGTAGTAGTAGTAGTAGTAGGAGTAGTAGTAGTAGTAATAGAAATAGTAGTAATAGTGTAGTAATAGTAATAGTATTAATGGTAGTAGTAGTGATAATAGTAATAGTAATAGTAGTAGTGGTGGTGGTAGAGCGGTGGTGGTGATGGTAAAGTGGTATCATCATCTCATTTCTCTTTCCCTCTTTAATGGCGGCGTTGACGATGATGGCGGTGGTGGTGGTAATCGTGGTAATAGTTAATAATAGTAGTAGTCTCCTCGTAGTATTAACAATAGTTGCAGCGGTATTATCGTCGCCTTCGTATAGCGTTAATAGCGTTACAAGCATTTTTTTTGTTGTCTCTTTAATAGGAATAATAGCGTCGTATCGCCGCGTCGATCCTTATTGACAATCGTTATTGCTATTACCGATATTGATACACTCGATCTCTTTGTACTATCACTACGAACCGGTCGACAGGGTGCCACCCTTCTCCCCATTATCCCCCTTTTTCAATGAATCCCAAACTTTTCGATGTCGGGCTGGTTCAAAAGCAACTGTTGTTGCGTCGAACAAAATAAGACTGTAAAATAAGTTGAGCTCGATAGATCAATTGTAATTAGAGAGTTGCAAGGAGGACAGACCGATCCAAGATGGCTGTCTACTTAGAGCTCTTCCTTCGAGAGCGTCCTGCACATTTGCTGCACCACTTGTCTTCTTCCACAATCATTTCCAGCTTTCGAACGAAAGACAGAAATCATCGACCTTAGAATAGTACAATATCCGAGTGTACACAATCCCGATTGAAACTATCGCACCACTTGACATAACCTTGATGTAACCTTCCAACGAAACCGTGTTATCGCGAAAGAATATTAGTAATATCAGCAAGCGCCCCGAGAACAGCATTACCACGTAGGAGAAGCATGAGAATAGAATGGCGATCGTATTGTTTCGAGAAAGCCACGGGGAAAGAAACGATCGAAGCGTTCGCGCATTTTCTCGAGCGAAGAATTTCGAACCGAAATTGGTCTCGATAATGGGCAGGAGGCCGGCGCACCCTTTCAACCTCACTCGAAGAGAGAAAAACAGGGAAGTGACTTTACAAAACCCAAAGAAGAACCGCCTCGGAACTATCTGGTCATCTAGCGAGTATATTAAGCGCATTTTTAATTAGGGTCTCCTCGACGAATACAGGGCGCACAGAAATCCGCTGCGTCGAAACGATACCTCGCGAAAACGAAAAGCTCGAAATCTCGTCACTTTACAGCCTCGAGCGTCCATAGAAATTTCTTACAAGAGAGGCAGAGTGCTTCTGGCCGCCCTGTAGGTGTCCGAGGATTTACAAACTGGACAGGTCGTCCCTCGTGCTTGCAACCCTTCCGCTGCCAGTGTCTCGGTCCCCGTTTCGAAAAATATGAGATTCGTTTAGGTTTAATCAACCACTTCCGAGAGATTCCGTGTTAATCGTCGCGACGATTCGGCAGCGGAGGAGTTCCCGTGTTCCGTCTCGTAAAGCACTTCGGACAGTAGTTAGGACCTTCGTTGTCGCCGAGTACGATGCTGCGTAACCCCCGCGTTACACTAAACTCCCTAAATAGTTAATAGGACTATAGATTAATCTCTCACTATCTCGTAATTATCCGCGTCCCGTCCGCGCCACTCGCGCGTCTCACACTATTCCCCAGCGTGTCCTCGTTCGTCATCCTCTCGTTTCCTCTCGAACATTATATATATATGTATATCAATTGCTTCGCGTCAAAACGCGTCTCGTTAACTATTTAACCGCTTAATTTATCGAGTAATCAATATTAAATATTATTCACTTTGTTTCTAACTAGCAGCCTCTGGTGTCTAGTCCGCACTAGTGTTTTTCCTCATCGTCGTCTTCCTGCTCGTCCTCCTCCTCCTCCTCCTCTTCCATTTCAACGGCCGGCACTAGCCCGAGCGATTTTAGGCGACATATATTTTTGATTCCATCGATCGATCCGTTTACGATCGTTGTTCGTGGTTCCGTGGACCGGTTATTAGGCTCGTCGATCGGTTCCCCTCGGCCGTGCTCAAACCCTCGGCTTTTCTGTTATTTTCTTCCTTCTTTCTCTTATTCTGCGTTACATATAACTTCTGTGTTTTGTTTTATCTTATTTCATCTTTTTTTTTTTTGATTGGTTTAGCTTTTTCATTTTGTAAAAACACGTTCGACTCGTCGAGATGAAGCGTCCGTTGAACGTCTCGACACCTACGCCTTCCGTTACCGTCGCGTCTAAACAAGCGTGTGTGTTCCTTCATAAATATTATAAAAAAATATAATAGAAAAATTATAATTTCGTTATAATATTTATAAGCTACTCGAGATTGGCACTAGAAATCCCCTTTCACCCCTCGTTCATGTTCGAAAATCATCCTCGTCAAGGCCTCGCCCGTCGCGGAGACGGCGGTAGAGGCTCTCGCATGCTTCTGTCCTTGTCGTACACGTTCCACAATACTAATCTAGGGTCCTCTAAAATTTTACAAAATACGACGCCCGGCATGTGCGACGAACTGGGCCGCGTGTATGTACAAAAACGTTTTAGTGGTTTCTTCTTTGTTCCTCCGTAGACGAACAAAAAAATCGTGTCTTTCTTCATCATCATCATCATTATCATCATCATCAACATAATCGTCATTATCATCATCATAGTGACAATAATCATCATCATCATTATCGTCATTATCATCATTATCATCATCATTATCTTCTTCTTCTTCGTCGTCATCGTTTTCGTTCACGCACGATCATGCTTGACGATCGGCACTCGTTTCTTTACTTTTTTTGTTCGACAATCGTCTTTGGTCGACGGGACCGATCGGCGACGTGTTCGGATAGGAGACGAAATGAGGGGTCCTTCTTCAGGATGCTTGAGAGAGAAAAAGAGAGAGAGAGAGACAGAGTTACGTGAATTGTACGCTGAGGGAGGAGGATCGCGCTTCCGGTCGCGGAGGCTTTCGCACTTTCAGGAGCGGAGTAATAATTGACCGAATAATTGACCCTCTGAGGGTGGTCGGTGCTTCGAACCGGCTGGGCCTGGACCATCTCTGAGTCTCAGAATCGAAAATTCAATTTAGATCTGTGTCAATTGAACGTGGGATTAAGGACGAGTGAATTTAGACCTGGCTTGACCTAGATGCTGATTTCTGGATGGACTAGAGTGCTAATCAAGCTGTTAGAGCACTTTCGTTTCGAAGAAGGAGTCAGAGGTACCCAAAGAGGATCGAATTCATAGCACTTCAGAGCTTCGGCCTGGGAAAGACCTGGCCCGGACCCAGAAAACAACTGTTTTCCTTGGAGAACGATAATCCTGGACAGTCTAGATAACAGATAGTTTGTATGTGACAGTAAATTCCACCTGGACAGCTTCAATCTTAAAGGAATGTACCAAGAAGTCCCCAAAGAAGTTTGAACTGTTCCCTCTTAGAGGATTGGCCGGAGAAAGGCCCAACCCAGGCCTAAAAGATGACTTCTGTCTTGAAGAATAGTATTCCTGGAGCAAAAAACGTTTAACGTTCCATTCCCCTCTGAATCCTTCAAACTGACGTCAGAAGTCGCCGAAGAGGATTAAACTGTTCCCTTTTAGAGGATTGGCCCGAGAGAGACTCAACCCAGGCCTAGAAGGTGTCTTCTGCCTTGGAGAACAATATTCCTGGAGCAGGAAACGTTTGACGTTTCATTTCCCTCTGGACTCTGAAAACTGAAGGCAGAAGTCGTCGAAGAGGGTGTCTGTTTCCTTCTCGAATCGTGTACCGGGAAGTCGAGGACGAATTCCGGGGTTGGAAGGAGGATGAAGGAAGCTCGGACAAGGGCGTAGGCGCTATCCTGTTCGAATTCCTCAGAGGGTCGAGACATTGGCGCCGAGTTGGAGGTCCGTTACGAATCGGCGGCGATCTTTTCGCGTGGCGATCCTTTGGCTCATGGTTCTGGCAGGCCAGGCCTCCGGTTCCCGCTGACCCGGAAGTCCCTCGGCCCCTCAGCGGCTAAGGGCTTAAACTACGATCAGACTCTCAGGCACTCGATTCTCCGCGGGCTTTGGTCGCGAAGGTGAACACGACACGAGGAATCCTGGCGATTCCCGTCCGGCGGCTGCGGCGGCTGCTGCTGCTGCTGCTGCGACTGTGGCGGCTCGGGGTTGTTGTTGTCGTACGGGGCGGCGAGTAACGACCCCGTGGAACATGCGAGCTTCTCGAGACTTTCCGGTCTGAGCCTCCAGTGTCACGGGGAAGACTTCGGTCTGCCGCTTTTGTCTTGCATCACTTGTTGCTGTTGCTGGTTCGACTGCTGCTGCTGCTGCTGCTGCTGCTGCTGTTGCTGCTGCTGCTGGCTCTGTTGCTGGGCCTGCTGCGACTGGTGGTGGTGCGACGTCGGGTCTCCGGCCACGCCCAGCTCCGTACCCATCATGCTCCCGCCGCTCTTGTCCACCACGCTGCTCGTGTGCACCGGGTGGAAGTATCGTTCTGGAAGACAATGCACAGCGCAAACTGTACATCCCCTCGAGTCTGGGTATAACGAACAATACAAATATACCGGATATCCAGACAGGTTTGGATCAAACTTATGTTGGGTGTTACCGAGGGTAAGTGGATGGAAAATGTCGACTTGGAAACGAAAGTGTTTTATTGAAAAGATCTGAACTTTCAAAGACATTCGTGATTTCTTATGGCGGTTATAAGAAGTGTTTGAATTTCTGTCACTGCAAGAATATAGGATTTCATTCATCGACTTAGCGATCGTCGAACTCGGACATTAGTTTATAAGAATCTTTTAATCCGTTTGATCTCAGTAACACATAGTATAAGTTTGGCCCTGACCTTTCTGAACACCTTGTACTTGCTACGATCCAACGATTAGCAGATACGATCCAAATGATCACCGACCTTCGTCCATGGCGGAGGGCGGCTCGCTGGCGGTTCCAGTGATGATGGGGGCGATCATGTTGTAGTCGTCTTCCAGGTTGATGAACGGCGTCGTGTTCCAACGGGGTGGCACGTTCGAGACCGATCTCTGGGTCGCCACCGGCCTCGTCACCGACACGGGCGACGAAAACAGGGAGAGGTTCGTCGGGGAGATCACCCCCGACATGGAGCTGATCGTGGGGTAGGTGAATATTTGCTGGAAAGCCCGAGAAGATCTTATCAAACACCTGCACCGGATTAATCCTACCACGGAACGCTCTTAATCCCTTGCTGTTACATTTCCTTCGTAGTTACAACGATTCCAAGTTTCTCGATTGTAATTAGGACTTTTTAGATAGAACAAATTTTATCAAATTGAACCAAAAGAGTGGAATTTTTTTCTGACTCAACCCTGGCATGACAATGGCCGCGTGACCTTCATGCATTACATGTAAGGAAACTCATTGTAAATAGAAAAAAAATAAGTCAATTTTTATTCTCTACCTCCTTTCTTGCGGCAATATTAGCAATAATCAGTAAACTGTGAACTTCATACATTTATGAGACAAATGAGTAGTTCAAATGCAAAGATATTTGAACAATTTGACAGTATCATTGTATTACCGTCAGCTCATTAAGATAATTTACAAAATTAGTGAAGATTTTATTTTGCATAAAGATCAACAGTCAAATAATTAAAAAATAACTAAATCAATGAAAGTGAAATGCTATAGATGCCTAGTACGGGTCATGCGAGACGCGACCACCGGTCACCACGGTTCGTCGCGCGAGGGTTAAACGAACAGAATAACGTTAACACTAATCAAGTTATCGCTAGAAATCTCCGTCAAGAATCATGCTCGTCAAAGAATGGCAAAGAGGTAAGTAGAAGCAACCGGCGAGGACAAATTACTTGGACTATCATGCTCTTCATACTTAAACGGGAGCTCACCTGTCCAGGCTGGGAGTGGAAATGAGCAAAGGTGTATTCCCGGCTGGTGTGGGGCGCGGTGACGAGGATCCTCGCAGGGCTCTTCCTTCCAGCGGGATCGACGGAGCTCTGGCAGCCGGATCCGACGAGGCCCACCGCGGCGGCAGCCATTTGCTCCTGACTCGGGGCCAGCTCGGACGGGTCCGTCGGCGATGTCGAGGATGTCGGGGGTGAGTTCGAACTCGTCGCCGTTAATTCGCCCGTCGACCTGATTATCGCGACGGGCCTCGCCATCGGGGCCGGCGGAGGTGGCGGCAACATCGAGCTCGGATAATACTGTGAGAACTTTTGTATACCAGTGCGGGGTCCGGCTAGCTGCGCCTGGAAATACCACACACCCACCGATCAACGTCGTCGACCCGCGCGTGATCCACTCACCCCGATTTATGGATCATTGTATCTCTTCTATTTAACTATTTTAATTAGATACCTCTTGCACCCCTCGTTCGACAACGGAGAAGGGAATCATGGTCTCGGATAGGTTCTCCAGTGAATTCTTTTATTTTTATTGATTTAGGGGTGGATTCGCGTGAGATGTCGAATTTTTTTTATCTTGGATTACAAGGGACGACTTTCTAGATCCGCTGGGAATTTTTCAAGATTCTCTGTGAATTTTTGAGTAGTTTAATGTGGGATAATTTTTCTATTTTCGAATTTAACCTCTTAGGAATGACGCGCCACTATGGTTGCTTTTGCTTTTAAATATATCATACTCAATTGTGTTATTAATTATTAAAGTAAATTATTAAACTAAAAGTATATGTATCATATATTTAAAAAAAACTTCTTTTCGGGATGGTTTTTCTATTTTCGAATTTAAGGGATGAATGTGCAGGCTCTGTGATTTTTTCCGTGTTTAAATTCTAGGGATGATTTTCTAGTTCATTCGTAAATTTTTCAGTGATTGGACTATGGAACCATTTTTCAAATGATCTATGAATTTTTAAGTGTTGCATCAAAGAGCGTTCTTGAGAAGAAACAGAAGGATGCGAGATATATTTCGTAAAGGATTGTTGCCATAAACGAGGGGTTCAGAGTCCGATCGTCGACAGAATAATTTCCGTAGTTTCAATAATACTAAATGCCAATTATTACCAACTCTACCATAGGCGAATTAGGCTCGTAGAATCCAGGGCGATTGGAACACGGATGACGATGCAGGTCGCAGAGTACCGTCCCGTTCTTCTCGTTACGATCATGCAAACATCGATCAGCAAAATAAACAGAATTATGCACTGGATTGGAGAAAGATCTAGATTAAACTCGGCTACGAGCTCGTAAGGGTAGAAATCTGGGCAACGACGGCGAAAGAACTGACTCTAGGAGCGGAGCAATGTTTGTATTCCCGAAACTGGAGAACGGGGCGGGTTTAAAGGATCCGGAAGCTACCTGGGGCAGTTGCTGAGTATTCTCGGCCTCCTGACAGACGAACGTGACGAAGTCCGAGAGGGTGTCGTGACCGTTCTCGGGGTACTTGACCACCCCCGCGGAGGCAGGGTGCTCCGGCTGATAGTAGGCGAGTCCGGACATACTCTGACCGGAACCACCGGCCAGTCCTTCGTGCGGCGAGTGCAATCCTGAAACACAATTCACCACTGTCATCCTCCGACCGCCACGGCTAGGGCCACGGTGAACCACCCCCTGAACTTCGACCGCCATTTTCCGACGAATCGACCCTGTTTCACCCGCTTCACTTTATCCTCGAAACACGTCGATACTCGAGCTGGAATCATTCTCACCGGAACGTCCAGATTTTCGCAACAGTCCGCGGAATTTTATTAACCCTGCTGTGTTCTGCTTCACACTTTAACCCTTTCACGCTAGACGCAATAGCGGTGTTCACGCGATCGGTTTTTTATTTCGTGATGATTGAAATTATTTTACTGAAGTACAATTTACAGCAAAGATCCCATGAAATCAGAATAAATTCGATGTTATTATTTTGATAGAGTGAATTTAGTTACTTTCAACGATCAATAGGTTTATCGTTAACCCTTTGAGTTTGAAGCTGTTTAACCTACTCGACGTACATATTTTTCTTCTGATCTAAATTCTTTGTTCCATGTCATCGTACTTATTTCGTTTATATATATCTTATTTGTATGTAATTCTGTGTAATTATTTGTATGTTATTTATATGCTAATAATCCAGTGAGGGGTTCAGTTGCGTAATAAAAAATATCAGGTGCATTTACATAAGACATTTAAGTTTGCTGCAATTAATTAAGCATCAACTAGGTATTTAAACATTGTGAATTATATGGCAATTTTTAATGATGAGAGTCCAGAATTATCAAATGGGTCAATAGACCTAGCCAAATCGCTGTTTAGTTAATTATAATTATCAAGTGTTATAAATAAGATGTCGATAATTTTTCACGAGAATTAAAAAATAAAGATTGAAATTGTAATCGATGTTATATTTTGGAAGAATGTTTCGGTTAAAACGGAGGACACAGCAGCAGGGTTAAAAAGGTTGGCCAGCAAGGTTTCGATTAATTGAATGTTAGATCGCGGACGAGAACGACGACGACGTTAACAGTTCGCGCCAAGAAACGTTAATAAAGCCGGGAGGTTATTAAAGTTCGAGTTTAGTGGAAGTGGGAGCAAACAGAGATAACGATTGCCGCTGTAAGTCTGTTAGGGGGTGGTTTTAGTGGTGTATCAAGGGGTAGGGGAGGCGACCAACTATATCGTGTTAAGTATATCTATATATACATATACATACACACAGATTTATATATATATATATATATATATATATATATATATATAAACATGTGTATATATTCGTATACATAGACAGATTTCTGTATATATGTATATATACGAGGCACTCCAAGCGTGAGGCTGGCTGGCTGAAATGTACATGTACCTATATACGCGTGAACGCGCGCGCGCGCGCTCTCGAGTATGTTCGAGGAGATTCTTCGACTCCTATAGTGATCCAATGAATATCATAGCACGACCAGCGGTTCGATAAAGCACGATGTTAGTTGCACGAAAATTCTTCTTACTGTATGAAATTTCTGTTGGACAAAACGGCTCCCGTATATTGTTGTTGACGGGGTGCTAGCGCGCGCGCACGCGCGTGCACGTTGTATAACGCACAGAGATATGTAGATATATACATGTATGTATATATACATATAGGTATGTATATATATATATGATATATAGAATATATATAGAGAGATTATATATAGAATATATATAGTGCAACAACAAACATCAAACAGCAAGATAACAACGATTAAACAACACATCAAAAAACATCAAGGTAACAACAACATCAACATCAATACAATGATATACATATATACGTGGTATATATATATATATGTATGCATGTATGTATGTATATATATATATGTATATGGTATAAACAACAACACCAACATCGCAACAACAATAGTAATAGGTAGTATCGTACGGAGAGAGATAGATAGAAGAGATAGATAGAGACAGACAAGTGTGTGTTAGAGCAGTAAACATGTCTCAATCCAAGGTATCGTAAGAAAATCAATCGAACGTTCTATCAAGTCAATTATTAGGTGAAGTCAATATATATGTATATATAGTATAGAGTAAGTTAATTCCATCCAGCATACGACATACCCAGAGCATTGGCCGTGTGACAGTGAGTGAGATAGAGATAATTATGGTGTGCACGGTATCAGACCAACAGAGAGAGAGAGAGCACGGCCTCGATCCGATCTATAGATCACGGACCGAACCGTTGACGACGATTCGCGTCGACCTCCATAAACTCGACCCTCTTTCGATTTTCACTGAAATCTCGAACGCTCCGGACACTTCGAAAATCCGCAGAAACTGCTTCATTCGCAAATTGTCCGACTTCTCTACAGTAAATTCTCTAAAATTGCCTTTCGCGTCGCAAACAAAAAATTCGACGAGCCTCCTCTTTCCAAATTGTCGGTTTTCGTTTACGAGCTGAGGAACAATTTGCGAGAATTTATGGTAACTTACAATTTGCGATGAAAATTTAACCATCGTTTAAGCTCTTCCGAGCGATCGGAGGTTTCGAGAGCCCAGATACCCGAGATCGCGACCAGCACTGGCCAAGAATCGCGCGGGAGAATTCGAAAATTCGAATTCCCCGCCGCGGCTGGTGATCCACCAATGGTCTCGTTAAGACTCGAGGCCGCGCCCTTAAAAAATAGTAATACGTGAACAGGTGTACAAGGGTGTAACAGGGTGGTTGGGCAGAAAGACAGACAGACAGACAGACAGACGGACGGACAGACGGACAGACAGACAGACGTACACACAGACGAACAGAGAAACAGACAGACAGACAGACAGCGACAGCTAGCTTACCAGGTAGACCGGTACTACGCAGTTAGCAAGAAATGCCGTCCGTCTGTCTGTCTGTCCGTTTTCCAAGCCCCGAACCTTGTTCCCAGTCTGTTCGGGGGCGTTAATTCTCGACAAAATTCGTTCGTTCGAATCGCTCTCTTCGACTAGTCATAGGGGCGGCAGCATAGTATATGCACGGCTTTCCACATTTTCGTGAATTAATATTGACCGGCGTTTCTGCCGATTTTCCTTTTGCTTTCTCGGGCCGTTCAACGGACAGGTCAGTCAGACAGACAGGCAAACGGGGGCGTTAGATATAGATTCGGATACGTGGGTATACACATATAAATATTTACTATACATACACAGGAATATCGCAGTTTACACTTAATTTCCATACATAGGCATACAAAAATACGAGTTCGATTAGATCGATGCTCTTCGGTCGGTTTTCGTTCAGGGTTTCGTGCAGAGTTCGGCATTGCTCGGATTCTTTCGAGTTAACATTTATCCGAGTGAATACTTTTTACACGAATATTTTACTCGAGCAATGATTATTCATTGTTCTTCATAAATTATTCCATGTATTTATGATTTCTTATTCGAATAATTCTTTACTCGAATAACCCTTTCTTCGAATAATTCTTTATTCAAATAATTCTTCCTTCGTTGCCGAATAAAATTGTATACGTTACTCTTCATCCGTCATCCGATTAAAATGTTGCCCAACTCTGTTTTAGTGGCTTATGTTAACCCGGTTTTGTTAATGACTGTGTGGTCGTCGTCAGGTGGACTAGATTTATTCTCCTTGTTCCACCTGTCGCGAGAGCTCGTTTAATTCGAAAGCAATCGGCCGACGTACTTTGCCCTGTCGCTTTCGTTTCGGGCTCAATTTTTTCTTGAAGATCAATTGTTTATTCAAGGGAAAATCGCGCTCGAGATGGAAACGTCAGGACTCGTACATCGAACCGAAGTGCGATGAGAGTAGAATAGTTGAAATCAATTAAGTCTGTCGAGGGTAGTGGTACTGTCAAGAGTTTCTTGTTGAGGGGAGAGGGAGAGGTCGGAGACCTTGAATCGTTGGACTGCGAAGGACCTGAAAGTGTTTGGAGCTGTTAGCAACGCGAGTGAAGTCGCATGTCGGGCATTCGCATCGAGTAGATTCACCGGGATGCTGATCAGACGCACGGACCGGTTTAATTGTCGTGTGTCCGATCATGGTCGTCCGTATCTACTGCGGCCGGTCGTTCGAAAAGTTCTCGTTTCCCTTCGGCCGGAGACAGTGGCAAGCTTTCGATCGCAACGAACAAACAAAACCACGATCCTAGAAAACAAACGTCTCGCTTCTAAATCGTTCTCGGCTATATCATATGCCTGAAAGCGCAAGCTTCATCCGATCCACGGAGAAAAGGGAGTGCAACCAAAGAGTCTCGGTCGGTCCGCCGAAATGGCTGGAAGTGTCGGATGATTCAATCTCGTTCTCCAATATGGCCGCCGGAGAAATCGAGAACGGCAGACTTCGAAGAAATTTTCATGGGATTTCTTTCTACATCTTCACACGCATTCCTTTGGCATCAAATAACCGATTCGTCAACGATGGAAATTGCGAGGGGATTGAATCATCCACGACAAAGCATACCGCGTTCTTAATTCGAGGACCAAACGTTCCATGATTGTCACGGAATCGGTCCAAACGAAATAGTCTGGCGAGAAGGTAAAGAAAATTGGGATTCAGATAACAGCTCGTTCGTTTTGATGCCGGACAGAACTATGAACGAAAAGGTGGACGGCTGATGGGAAAAAAACGGGGCGGGTGCGGGGGAGGGGTGGAACGGAAGTAGAAAAATACGTCGGCACGCCTACCAACGACAGCATTGCGCGTACAATCGTGCACACAGCTGCAGGCGGCTATACGGACTGTGCAACAATTATTATAAACACAGAGACACGTACATCTATTCAATCGTCCTAATTACCACGTACGGTCGTCAACCGTCAAATATACGTGCGCATGTCTATTTATAAGAATTGTCACGCGAATACGTAACGGTCATACATGTACCGACACGTATATGTGTACACCGTGCTGCCCAGAAATTTGGGATCGCCTCGTTCTCGGAGAAAACAGAGGAAATTTCTAAAACTTTCGATCGCCTCATTTTTATTTGCAAGAAAACATTTCTTAAGAGGATATTAGGATTTTTTTATGAGGAAACCTAATCCGGTTAGGGTTTAAGAATCGCGAGCATCGGACATTTTGGCGGCGAAGAAACGACAGTTTAGGCAGATCCGTGTTTAAACGACACCGTATAGAGCGCGCGGCTTCAGAGGAGCAGCACCGTTTTCTCCAAGCAAACATGGCCGAGCGATCCCAGACTTTGGAGCGACTTGTGAGTGTATAGAGATGCAACATCGAGCTAACACACAGATTCTGATTAAGGGCTATAACATATATAACATTCTTGCTTTCTTTCGAGTTGCTCGCCGCCACGCACCGGTTCACCGTGTCGGAATCAGACGTCGGGCGGATTTCTCGGGGATCCCCCTGTGGTGGACAAACGACCGTCGAATTAGTCCACTTCCGTCTCTCGTGCTTCGTCTCACCCCGATACTCTCCCTCCCACTCCTTCGTTCCAAGGAAGGTACAATAGCCGAAGGAGAACCCTTTGGAAACGTTCGCTATCGTCCCTCGAACAGACTTCGTTCGAATATTCAATTTTTTACTAGCTGGTCAATCAATTGTGCAGCGAGTCAATTAACTGTGCAGCAACTCAATTAATTGTGCAGCGAGTCAATTCACTGTTCAGAAAGTCAATTAATTGTGCAGAAGGTCAATCAATTATGCAGAAAGTCAATCAATTGTGCAGAAAGTCAGTTAATCGTGGAGAAAGTCAATTAATTGTGCAGAAAGTCGATTACCGTGCAGCAAGTCAATTACTGTGCAGTAAGTCAATTAATTGTGCAGAAAGTCAATTAATTGTGCAGCTAGTCAATTAACTGTGCAGCAAGTCAATTAATTGTGCAGCGAGTCGATTAATCGTGCAAGTCAATTAATCGTGCACCAAGCCAATTAATTGTGCAGCACCAAGTATTTTCAAGTATTTCCTGCATCGATTGATTTTTATTCTTGCGGAGACGGTTCCAAAGACCTCTCCCAGCCAATTCGTTCTAGCAATTTTTTAGAAATCGATAGAACTAGGAACAGAACTAGGCTCGAAATTCAACTAATCGAAGGCGATTAATTCTTTTCAATTCCGTGTAAAGACCTCCACCATAGAACACGCTATAGATCGATATACTGGCATTTCTAGATTACTTGAATTGTGTTAAGAAGTGATTCGAAGTATAGCCGGTGGCTCACAAACATCGACGTCGGTTGAATCGTTGCGGTTTTGGTCAAAGTGAAATTCTTAGTCATCGAGATTGCTTGATTAACAGTAGATTTGCGGAACCCGCGATAATGACGGGTTCTAAAGAACTAATTTTTCCGTTTACGATTATTCCGATTGTAAAGACGAGTTTACGAGTTATTTACTACTCAATATACGCATAACTCGCGGCAAATATTACGATAACACTGGAGTTAAAAATCAAATCGAAATAGCTACTTTTAGTGCTCCGCGAATCTAGCGATAAGAATTTGTTGGTTGATTAGAAAAACAAGAATATTTTATGAAATATTCACGGGTCTCTGTAGCGGATCGTCCACGGTACGAACAGTTTATAAACTCCCAGGTTCGAGTGTGAGATCGATAGTCAGCGGTATAAAGCTACCCCCGGTGTCATTCCCAAAACCAAAGTAGAAAAGGGGGCGAGAACGGGTGACCAAGAAAAGAAAGTCAGGGGTAAAGCTTGTGGGTGAGCGTGACTAATAAAGAAGGACCACGTGTCGGAGTCCTATAAAATCAGACAAACTAAGAACACAATATCCAGTTTCTATCGATGCAAAAATAGAGTGACAGACAGATAGATAAATAGATAAAAAAGAAAGAAAGAAAGAAAGAGAAAAAGAAAGAAAAAAAGAAAGAGAGAGAGAGAGAGAGAGTATGCAGCAGATCGCGCGTGAACATCGCAAGCACTTCCAAAAAACGGACGTGTGTCATCATAACCAGTTCTGTATACGTATGTACTTGGAATACATACACCAACGATGGAGTTTTAACAGGGGTGCAACAACTACCATAACAAGAGGCGTCGAGACTATAGGTCCCGTGGAACGAAACAGAACCAAAGATACCAGAAACAGAAAAACAAGGACCAGATGAGAAAAAGGAGAATAACGGGAGCTAAAGTGTGCCAGGCACTGTACATTCGATGAACAAAGAGAGGGTGGTGTCGAGGGGGTCGAGAAAGATGGGGGACACGGTGCTTAAACTCGAGGTGGTCGACGACCGTAGCCCGTCGATCATCGAACATTACTGTGGATAACATCTTCGGTTCGGATGCCGCGGAAGAGTTATGGGGAGGGGGGGACGAGGAACCGAGCGGGGGAGGAGGGACACCGAAATCGACGAGGTACGATAAATCAGCCGTTCGACGATTGTTTTGAAAAGCTTCTCGCAGCGGGGACTGGAAATTAAGCACTGCACTTAGCGCGATTGGGAATAGATCTATTGAATCAGGGGGACACGGAACGATGGCGGATCCAGGAGAAGCGGGGGTGGACGTAACAGATAAGGTTCGAGAAAGAACCGAACGTCGCCGGAGATCGATAGCGGAGGCATTCGAGGAGATTGCTCGGCGGAGCATGCCGCGAGTACCCGAGCACGCCTTTGAGCACGCCGCCGAGTACGAAAGTCGAGTACATTGAATCCTTGAGCAGTTTCTGCGATCTGCCGTGGCTCGAATGCGCTTCTGGATGCCGGCGAATCCGTGCTTTCGAGTAGCTGCGATGCTTCGGCGAATTGTTTGCTCTTTTCAGTACTGGGAGTAGTACCTCGCGAGTACCTCGCAAGTTTTCGAAGCATTTTCAAGGTCTCCGAGGTACTCCGAGGATGCCTTCCAGCTGCGAGCGCTCTCAAGGTCTTCAAGGTATTTTGCAAACAATACTAGAAGTATCTCAGGCGTACTTTCCAGGTCTCCGAAATACTTCGCATTTTACAGTTGTCTGAAATACTCTAGTAGTACCTCCAAAACCCTCGAAGTACTTTAAGCTCGCAACGCTTTAAAATATAATACTTTGAGCGCACTTGCGTAGTCTCCAAAATTTTTTGGGAGACTTTCAGCGAAATATCGAGTGCACCGACAACGAAAATGCTACCGAATGCCATCCGCAGTTCTTCGAGCGAACATTTGGTTCTTTAATAAAATAACATCTCCGGTGCCCATTAAAATATTGGGCTTTTTCAATTGGAGAAAGGATCGGGTATTGAAGCGTTCGTTTTTACAAATTGAAGAAGGATCGGAGAGGTCAAGAGAATGTTTTTGAAACCGACTGTGCCCGAGTGAACGATGATCGTTCACGCACGAGGAAGACACTGCAGGGTGCATTCGTGTTGCGGAGCGCACCGATGCACACCACGGGAAATATAAAGTGGTGGCGCGAGGGGCGACCGCGGGGGTGATTGTGCAATTCCGAGCCGCATTGACGATCCGCGTCCTCGTTGCCGGGGATTTCGCAAGACTATCCTTTCCAGAAATTACCCTATTACCCTAAATTTCTCAGCTTCCGCCGGCCTGACCCTGAACACGTCCGTCGACTCGCGAATATCTGAGATTCCCAGCCTCCCCGATGATCTACAGCGCTCTTCCATCAAAACGATACAATTGCCGACTTCGAAACGGAGCTTCTGGATTGCGAGCGATCCTCCCCTCGATTCGCTAGATTCTCAAACGTTCCGATTCCAAAATATCTGCACAGCTTCCAAACTGTCACCCTTTTTATTCAATAGATAAAAATTGATGTTCAGAGCTCTTTTACATTACTTTTGATGCTCGTTCTACTAGGATTTCTACTAAAGTGAATTCTTCCGTAGAATTTTTCTGAGGAAACCCTGCTTCTGACTATAAATCTAACACGTTCGCTACCATAGTTAACCATCTCACATAGTTACATTTATTTTATTTATCGCATTAACACTAAACCGAGCATTAAAGATTTGCGACATGTGTTGCTTTGTAAGAATTACAAAACTATTTAGGCTTCTTGCTATTTTTATTACGATTTGTGCTTTAATTAAGAAATTTACCCAATCATTTGCTTCAAAAAAAAATTCTTTATAATTTCAACGATTTTAGAATAGAAGGCGTGGAACTGGTCAACTTGACCGGTGAGTTTAGTGTTAAATACAGCGTATTCTCTTATAAAATATGAAGAAAACGACAAATGTCAAAGAGAAGTTATAAATTCTCTAAATATCATGCTACCTGTCAGAATTTTCAATAATTACGTTCACAAAACTCATTCGACGTTCTTTACGACTTTTCCTTGAAGGAAGTTCGTTCATCAAGCAACTCCGAAGGTTCCGCGATATTTTACGTCCGCAGACAAATTTCGTTTCTATCCGCGACAAACGTCCCAAGTTCGAAAATTTCTTGCATCGGCGATCCCCTATGAACCGTTTCCCCCATTCCCCCGACTACTCCGGCGTCCCATCGAGTCGCAGTTCCCGAAAACTCTCGCAATCTTCGCGCGAATCTCGCGAAATCGATCGCGGCTGGTCTCGAAGACGCGGCCCCCGTCAATCCGAAACTCCCGAGCTAGCACAATACACGCTAACAGGAGAGAAATGTAACAGCTGGAGGGAGAGGTCGCGGGGATGAAGAACGTTTTCCACGGGGGTCGGATCGCTCCGGATGCACGGAAGTACGATGGATTCGACGCTTCGTTGGAAAAAGTCAGTGGAAAATGTAGAACAACGTAATTCGATTATTAAAAGATCGTAAAAGCCTCGATCGACAATTTAATAAAAATTTCCGTTCAGATTTCAATGCAGAAACAACCCTTTGCAGTCGTCGCCATTTTAACACGACAACCGAAACAGATTTTCCGACTAATAGTGTTTTCATTTAATACAACTTATATAGAATTTTATACATATAAAATTGAATTTTGTGACTCATGCAGTAGTTACAAAATTTTAACAGTCCTTTGAAATATAAACAAATTTGATAATATTAAAATTATTTTGAAACGCGACGTAACAATTTTTAATGCCGCTTTAGAATCGCCATTCGAGTGCAAAGGTTTATCAAATCGTTAAAATTTACTAAAAATACGCTGTGAAAATTTAAATAACTTATTTATTACGAATTAATTTATTTACGAATGCTCGTAGAGTCGATAAGGACGAGTAATCGCGTAGAGAATCAGGATACAAGTAGCAACGGCGTGTCAGAAATCCCGGAACGAGTAAAATCGGCGAACAATGGTCGGACACGGCGCCGCGTGCGCTGGACAACGCTATTAGTATCGATTCTTTGAAAACCGGATCTACCGGCGAGCAAATTTCGTTCTACACTTTGTCCACTGTCGAATAAAATATCGTTTGGATCGTACCATCGCTTACCAGAGACGTTCCTCGCGCGTGTGCACGTACAGTTTTATGTGTTACACGTGTTACGAGAGAAAGAAGTGGAAGATGGGATACAGGGGGATAACGGTGTACAGCGGGTGAGTGAGAGAGACATGAAGAGATGGAGATAGATCGAAAAAAAGAAAGAGAGAGAGAGAGAGAGAGAGAGAGAGAGAGAGAGAGATTGTGGAAAAGGGGAAACAAAAGAAATGACAAACGTGACAGCAATAGAGAAAAATATATAGATTCGAGCTGATACGACATCGTGATGCATTGTGTGTACGTACACGCGGAAACACGGACACGTAGCTGTGCACCAGGGCTTTTCCCGTCGATGGATCGACACCCAATGTCGATCGCGATTCTCTGCCTTCGCCTGACCACGCGTTCTCCCTCAACCGTCGCTGATTCTCTTCACCGTCGAAGGACGAACAAGAATTCGAAAATGTTTCTACTCGGGTTCCCGTTTGATGTCTCTTGAAATATTTATTGAAATTTTTATTGAAATATCTAGCGCACAAGACTTTTGAACGGTACTACAGGATGCAAGCAACAATTTTATGGCTGTAAGCATGGACACCATTAACACTAAACCTACCGAGCATTCAAATAACAATGATAACCCTGAATTTACCTAGACTCTCTGTTATTTGTATTATAACGTCTGCTCTAATTAAGAAATTTATTTAACCGACTCCAATGAGAAAGTCTTGATAATTTCAACGATTTTAAAATGAATAATACGAATCAGATCGACCACTGTGGTAGGTTTTGTGTTAATATCGATTTAGAGTAACATAGAGTTACTCGTTTCGAATTTAATTGCACCGGTCGAATTTAATAGGAAACGGTGGATTTATTAAAATCCTTTATAAAATTTATAAGAAGAAGGATTTATTGGGAGATAGCAAAATTTCCTGTAATTGAGTGCAGATGCGAGACGAGTTCGAGACGAACGCGTTCGAATTTGGCGGGAGAATGGCGCGCAAGCAGGTGCGGCAGAGGACCGCGACGAAACTCCCTACACAGCCCGTGGCCGCCGCGTGTGGACGCGCACACGTACTGTATACATGTCCACGTACGTATAGAGATACGTATAATAAATATAGAGACAGATATATAGATATGTATATATATAGATATATATAGAACAGTCAATAACCAGTCACAAAGTACCTTTTAGTCGAGTAAGCGAGCTTCTCTCTACGCTCGGGCTCAGACTGAAACAGAGATCATCATCGCGTCATTTCTCCACGCGAATAAACAGTCGGGGTCCGATGGCCGCGCAGCGCTGCCCGCCATCGATCATCGATCCCATGGATCGCGCGAGAACCTACCGCGAGACCGCGGCTCCTGGATCCATCCGATCCCCTTTGACTCCGACAATTTCCGGTCTCCTCACGATCCAAGATATTCCCCTGCGAATCGAGCCACCAACGTCGACGTACCGATCTCTTTCTCCGCAATGATTCTATGTCCAGATTTGCGGATGGGAGACGGGGGGAGGTATCCACGATTTTTATCGTATGGTAATGTTTCTTCTGAACCGGAAGCAATTCCGTCCGACAAGGACCCACGTCAGCTTCTTGGACGTCCTTCGGTTTAGTTTTGCTCGACGAAAAATCACCGCGAGCCCCACTAACCTACTTTCGACCGCGCGATCGCTAATTTCGAAGTGCATTTGCCGCGCACTGGATACTTGCTCGCCGATTATTCTCTGTCAACCATACGTGTCTAAGCGGCGGCCTGCGCTCGCTCAGGTTACACCTCAACCGGGAATGTTTTACAATCCTAACTAGCGGATCTCGCGCGCTGTTCTAACTGGACTCTGCAGAATTTAAAGCAGCGCCTAATTCCCGCTTGTCTTATTTTAGTCTGCTGTTTCAAAATGATCGTTACCACAGTTTGTTTCTTTCGTGCTTCAGTTCTTTTCAAAGTGCAACTATTGTGATTATTATAATTTGTTTCTTTATTTCGATTCTTTTCAAAATTCAATCATTATTACTACAATTTGTTTAATTGATCATTATGATTGCCTAGTAATCATGATCAATGAATAACTTAAGCAATCGAAGCGAACGTACTCTCGTTGATCATGATTAGTATAATAATCATGATTATTTCTTTTTCGTTGCAATTAACAATTAACAATTAACAAAATAATTCTGAATAGTTTTTCGAAAATCTACATTGACCCGATAACTAGAGATGAAAAAATATATGAAGAGGATTTTCATCCTTCCGCGGATAGCGTTGCGCGATTTTCCTGCAGAAATCTTCGTAAACAAAATTTCCCTGGACCCTGATAAAAATGTCGATCTTCTTCCGGATAAAGAGATTCCTCCCGAACTCGAGATAAAGAGGTCTATCAAAAAATATGCGCCTCGATAAAGAAAATCTACGCTGGATCTCCGTAAAGCGATCTCGCCCGGCTCGCGGCGTGGCGCGGTTCTCCGTGAAATAATCTTTACACCGTCGAGCAGAACTTTCCGAGGAGTTTCCGCGAGGTTCCTTCTTCGGGCCAAGCGATTGAAAATATCCGCGCGCGCGGTGATCTCGGGGAAAGTGGGTTAGTGAGGCGAGACGTTTTCTCTCGCTCCGAACGCTAAACGATCGATCATTGCTCGCTCGATTCGACCCCCGGACCTGACCCCTGCGGTCGAGTCTCGATCGTTCCCGGGGATCGGGATCCAGGAGGATCCTCCCTCTCGGGGATCAATTTACTTACATGATGCCTGGCTGAGCTCAGTTTGGGTCTATCGCACACTGGACATTCTCGGGCCGGCGAATCGCCGGATAGCGCGTTCGAACTCTGTGCACGGTTTTCGCGGCCGGAGAACGCATAATTCTTTGGTAACGGGACGGCGAAGGTTTTGCGGTGCGGAAAGGTATTATAGCTTCCTGGATAGTCGCTCTATAACTCTCGATACTTTCGGATTGAAGTTTTCGGCCAACGCGGTTCGTGAGAAGACAGCTTCGCTGAGATATCTGGCGATTTAGTTGCTTCGGATAAAACTCTAGTTACTTTACTCTTAACACTTAGCCAACCAAAAGGGAAGATTTGTTGTCATCGATCGGTCTTGATCCGGATCCAATATATCAAACACTTTTTCTTCCCTTATAAAACACAGTTTTAATTAAACTCTGCTAACATCTTCACTGTCGCGTCAACCATACGTGGGTGACAAATTTATCGAAAATTTAATTTCTAAAAAATAACTTTTACGCTGATTAACATTAAGATTACTTAATTTTATTAAGATTTGCAAGAAGTATAAATGTTGAAGATCTAATCGATATAAGTTTGTTTTCCAATTTTCATTTAATTGAATTAAATACTTTAATTTTATGCAATTTTTTGAGGTTCTCGGCGCGGTCGTGTTAAGAATGGAATTGGAAAGATCATTTTACGTCTTTCTCTACTATCACGCTGTTGAGCCAATGATCTCGACGAAATTGTTGCCGGAAAAAGCGGCGGTAATTTCGAGTCGAGTGCCGCGCACCGAGTTCGATCGCAGTCCGCGCGGCGATCGTCGCCGATCGTTGGATCGCGACGGTTGAACGCGAGCCAGCGGGAACGGGGCGAGAAAATGATCATTCCCGATCGAGCCTCTTCGTCCCCGGAAACCGTGGGACCACCTCCGGTTTGATTCTCGCGACCTTAATCGCGTTGTTAGATGTTTGTTAGTGAACTCGTTAGGCAAAACAAAGCGGACAAAGGGGCGAAGCGCGCGCGAGAGACGCCGGGCGCTGGGATCTGTCGTGAGTTGAAGATTGTTCAAGGTCACTACAGGTCGACTCCACCAGCGGGTCTCCACGGATGGGAGAAACGAAAGAACCAAAGGAGCAGGAGCAAAGGGGCTACAGTCGCTGTAAATTCGTGGTCTTTTTTCCACTTCGTCTTTTCTTTCCGTGTTTTCCGTAGCTTACGATCGCGAAGCCTCCGGATCTTTTTTCTGGATCTTTTTCTCGGATCTTTGTACCGGATCTTTTTGCCGGATATTCGGCACCATTGGTGTGCACGCATTCCGTAGTGCATGGTACTTACAGCATGTTCCCCAACAATCAAACGCGACGCAACGGGAAAACGCGTTCCGGTAGTTTCGGTTCGCTTTTCGTTAGGGGTTTCGTTCGCTTTAACATTATTTCATCAGCTTCCGACGGCCTTGCGAGCCTGTACCCCGACACCGGGAGCTGCTGCAGGGGTGGGACCACCGCTGGAAGCGATTCGAGGAGATTCACGAGCTCGTGTTTCTTGTTTGACCACGCTGTTCGCGATCCGAAGCAGAGTTTCAATCGTTTCCTTCGGTGTTTTACTCGATTCTGCCACGTGTAGTCAGAGTTAGGCAAAATTTATTCGTATGGCGGAGAAACAATTAAGACTAGCGAATTCAATTTTATTCAAATAGGAATTCGTTTGAATAAGATTTGATTCGAATAAGAATTCATTCACACAAGAATTTATTCATGCAGCAATTCGTACAGAAACTAATTGGTTTCAATAAAAATGATAGAATACAAAGTGCTTTTCTATAGTTTATTAATTTATTTCTTCGATATTACTTTTCCGAATTATTCCAATAAAATATCCGATAAAAAGGAATCTATTTGGATAATTATATTAGCAAAGTATTTATTCGAAACAATCCGAATAATGCCCAACTCTGCACACAGGGTGGTAGATTCTTCGATTTACGAAAATGTTCTAGCTGCAAATCTGCCACCGGAAAAAAACCGATACTTTATTCTAGATTGATTCGAGATCTATTTAAAGATTTAACGAGGCTGTAATACAAAACGTCGACAATCAGCAATGTCCACGAAAATAGGTGTTTCGTTTCACCGTGCGACGTTGAGCTCGAGTTTCTCTTGTCACCCTGTACACTGGTGGATCGCATACGGTTCTAGGTGTCACATAGTCTCCGGGGATTGCCCGGGTATTTTTTTACACGGTTCTAGAACGGGGTCAAACAAGTCAGACGATTAAACGAACCCCTTCCCATCGATTTTCCAGGCCGTGCAACCCCTAAAGAGCCCGCCACGTGTTAAGGCGCTCAGTTAACGCTCGCTGCCAAGTTTCGGCTGACGGCAGGACCTCGCGGCTCTTCGTGGAATATTTAAAAAAGCTAATCGGCCTCGCGGAACCTATGAAATTCTAATTCGTGCAACGCGTTAATTAGAAATTCCGTTCGCCCCACCGGAGCCCCGGCCGCGGCCGTCCATTCGACCTGATAAACACCTATCGCCTAATTCCACGCGTTCCTTTTTTTCCCCCCTCGCGATTGGAACCGGTCCAAAGACGTACTAATTTCCCTTACGTTATATAGCTCGGACTGTTGTTCTAATTCTGTTCGGAACCGCTGCAAATTTTTCGATCGTTCCGCGGAACTTTTCCCAAAGTAGGTAAAATCAGTCGGGATATTTGCTTACGGTGACACGATTTCGACGAATTCCATATAAAGCTTCGTCCCCGATGTTTTCCGCGTGTTCACTAGACTGCGGTATTTTAATTTAGCGTAAACGGATGGTGCTCGGTTCGAGATGCGCATAGGAAGAGCCGCGAGATCTTGAATCGAGGTGGGGGCCGCGATATGGCGACCCCCGGTTAGGTTTCGACAGCCTGAAACGTAATCGCCGGCTTATGCATGAGAATTTCCAACATGGCCACGATGCTTTCGATCACGTACCCGTTTGCGAATGCGGCGAGTCCATTCCGCGATGGCCGTCCTCGGGCCTGAGGACCGGCGAGAACGTCGGCGCGCTCGAAACGGACACCGTCGGGGGCTTTTCAGTCTTGTCGTTCCTTATCAGTTGGTGCACCGGTGGTGGGCCTGCAAAAATCCCGATTAACACTTGTTAGACACGAGCAACAGATCAAAGAAAAAGGAAGAACAGATCAAATCAATTGTTGTTACATTCGGAACAGGAAAATATGTACTGAAACATTGTCAATATCGTGAATTATTGTCAATTGTGAAAAAATTGTCTGCCGTCGGGGGTTAACGACGCAGCAATCGCCCATTTCACCATCCAACCGAATCGCTAAACAATGTCCGTTTTCACAGAAAGGTATCGCGGCTAACAGCTCCCGAAGGAAACCTGTCCGAAGGGAAACTCGGCCGAGGAGGTGCGTAAACTCGAAAGGCGGATTTCTAGTGATTAGCGAGTGCATCAAGGCGATTCGGTCGCAATCCGAGTACGAGCTAAAGATCAATCGACTGGACAATCCCGGTGTCCTTGGCACAGAACCGCTCCCCAAGGCTAGAGGCGTTAATCCCGGAAGAAGGGCGGTCTCTTTCGGCAAGATACAGCCGGAGTAGCATCTTGACCAAACGGATTTACGAATGCGCGCCGCGTAGAAGAGCGGTGCGCGCCGCGCCGCGTCGGGTCGTTTCACGCTCGTAAAATTAGTTTCGTTCGCCGGCTGATATTTACGTCAGCCGTTAATTTAACGACAATACAGTCAATCAACCGTTCCGCCTCTTTCCCCCAGCCCACTCGGCCCCCCTCCGCCGCCTGCGCCTCTCTTACGCCTACGCCGCCATAAAGGCAACGTATGTATGATAAAAAGGGAGCACGGAGAATGCGGTTGGCCGTGGTCCAGGCATGCTTATTGCCGGAATTTTTCTCCGTGTATATTTTGCTTGAGAAAGTGGTCATTTTATTCTGTCCGTAAATTCCGTCTATCCGGCGTCGTTGGCCCACCCCCTCACGACCCCCTCCGAGCCCCTCTGAAATAGCATAAAGTCAAAACTTTTCGGCCCTGGGTCTGATCGAGCTTCCACTTCAATCCCCCCTCCCCCTCCCCCCAACCCGTCTCCACACCACCCGACCCGCGCTATCTATCCTGTTCCCTCTCGTTTTTATTTCTTGCTATCTGCGAAATTTATGCGCCGCCGCCGCCGTGCAATTATTCCATTAATGTATTCCCGCGGAATTGCAAAGCTCGCTCGCTCGTTCGCTCGCCTCTTCGCTGTCTTTTCGGGGGAGCGGTTCTCGCGCGAATCTCAAGCTTCCTGCTAGGATTAGTGATACCAATTGAACCTATGAGACAGCCGGGTAACCGTGAGATACCCGGATAGACAAAACTCTTCCGCACACCTGGGTAATCTCGTAAGGTATTTGAAATACATGAAATATATGAGACAATAAAATCACGTACAGCTGCGACCAAAATTCTAATTTGATGGTATCAAAATTGAACGATGGAAATAATATTTTGTATTTCCGTATTTCGAATATTTTGTACATAAAATTTTGTCTGTAAAATAAAAATATTATTAAATTTTCTGAACTATTGCGTTATATTTTAAAATAAAATCTAAAAATTTTGTCATATTATTTCCACCGTTCAATTTTCACACCGTCAGATTGAAATGTTGCATTATCAGTCGTACGCGATTTTATTTCCTCCTGTACTTCATATATCTTATATATCTTATGAATCACCCGGGTACCTGGGATATCTTTGTCTACCCAGGTAGCTCACGAGTAACCCGGGTACCCGAGTATATCATAAGTAAGAGCTCTATTTCCTACCCCTATCCGTGCTCCGGCTGATTTGGAGAGCGTTTGACATCGCAAAGGAGAATATTCGCTGAAAATAATTACTTTGAAACGCGGCTCTCCGTTTCGAAAAACGGGGAGACGGACGAAATGAGCAGGAAATCCTTTCTCGGCTCGCAAAGGGCGTAGAGGTTTCCCAAAGGAAAAACAGGGTAATCTCGTCAGCCATCGAAATTAGCGCGGGAAACACTTTTCGAGCGAACTCTCGAGAGTACCGGTCGCATTTTCTAGCCTCTCTCTCTCTCTCTCTCTTTCTCTCTCTCAGTGCTCTTTTTTCGGGAAAAGCCTCCGCCATCCGGAAGTTATTCCTCTTTTTCATCTCCATCCAGTGACTTCCGTTCCGGCGGGGGTTATCGTTTGATCGATGAAAGAGTTAAGAGGGGCGAGGGCAGAGCGGGGGTGTGGGCCGGGCCTCGGCCCGGGGGTGGAAAAACGGGGGTGAGAGCGTGATAAAGGGAGGCCGACGGAGAATAGAAAGAAAATAGAGAACGGAAAGGGAGAAATATAGGGAAAATGATCTATAGAACGCTGAGCAAAGTAGATCCCGATAACAAAGGACGCCCCGATAAGCCACCGGATGAGATTGAACCCGGGGACAAAAAACGTCCAACCTCTGACCGCTGCAAATTTGTTACTTAAACCGGCCTGGCGCGGCGAGAGTCGATTCAACCGCTATGTGCGAGCATCGATTCATCGGGCCGGAATGTTCTACATTACCTTCTCGCGATCAACAAATACTAATTACGCTAAAGCAAATGCCGAATTTTCTTGCGCACGGAAAAAATCGCGGAGACAATGACCATTGAGAAATTGTATTCTATCTACACTTCGATCTTCTGACGAATACAGCTTCCATTCGATGCAGCCGCATCTTTTTTATAAATGCAACCAAATAGTTTCCATTCCGTTTCCATTTCTTTGGAACGTTCTTGAGATTTTTGGCTATTTGTTAACGCTTGCACTGTCACGCCAGTGACCACGAAAATTGCGTAGAATTAAAGTGTTTCATCGAATCAATTTAAAATTGAAAAATCGAGCTATACGGTGAGAACAACGGTATCATCATTCTTGCGTCTTGCGTTTCTTATAAAATTCGGAATATACAATTCATTAGCGTAGAAAAATGGGCGACGCGTCAGTCAAAATATTAAAGTAAACGCTTCGTTCGTTAATGCTCCACGAGAACCAGATATGTAACGAATTAAACTACGTTTTCCGGAAACAAAAGATTTCTTAATCTACCCTGAAAGAAGTGCATTCGCGTATCCGACACGCGCCGTTGCGAGAGAAATGCGAGACCGAAGGCGAAGCAGAAAAAATAAATTCTGTCGCGACGACTCGACATTTCCTGATCGAAGTTTCGCGGTTTCCGTGCAACAAATTTATTTTTACAGTCGCAAAACTATTGTGCAACCGGGAGACTATGGCGCTGAATGGACGGCCTGTGTCGCAGCCGGCGATTCCGCATAGCGATAAGTGTCCTCGGATGGGTTAATTTTAGTGTCGCGCCGGAAAAAAGGATAAAAATACTGTAAAATCATGGTTTCGCAAACGGCGGCCGGTAAACAAGGTCTCTGCGCGGTCGAGGGACAAGGAAAGACCGCGAGAGAGAGGGAGGAAGAGAGAGAGAGAGAGAGAGAGAGAGAGAAGCGTCGGCGTCCCGATGCATCGCTTTTGTGACGCGTTCGATTCGCGCCGCTGCACTGGGAAATCACAACGCAACGATTCGGAAACGTTTCATGTTACCCGGCTGGCAGCGGATTTAGAATCCTTCGAATCACAACGCGTTAGACTTCTTGGCGTTTGAAGTAACGATTTGTTGATCTTCGCCGCTTCGGATCGCAACGCGTTGTGATCGACCGACGCTTTTAGACAAGACAAGCCCGAGCTTTCCAGACGCTGGGGAATCACATTGTCTTCGTTCCCTGCGGTTACTGGCTTCAAGACGTGTTGATTACTCTGCCATTCGAGTCACAACGAGTTGATTCTCAGAGCTCGGGATCACAACGCGCCGATTGTCCGAGCTCCGTGTTGCGACTCCTCGCTCTCGGCGAGTAAGAGTTCGTTGTGTCAATTCTCAGACTTCAAAGTCGTAATGCATTGGGTCTCGCCGCTGAGAATCACAACACTTCGCATCATTATGCTGGGAATTCAAACTTTACTTCTTAAGCATTCTTGCTCGTAAGCACTCTTCGCTTCGGCAGTTAATTTATCTTTACTATAAGTGTCCCAGATCGTAACTAACAGATTTCCAGCGCTAAGAGTCACAAAGCGTCGCTTGTCCAAGCTGAAAATTCAGTCTTGAAAATCAGCTCATTTCGATCCTAAAGCTTCCATATCACAAGTCACAGACTCTCAACGCTGAGAATCGTAATGCTTCGCAAGCTGAGAACCGATTTCTAAAATCATCCAGACGCCATTAAATCAACTCTCAGCTTCGAAAATCAGCACGTTTCGATTCTAAAGATTTCGGATCACAGCTGACAGAGTCTCAGCGCTGCGAGTGGCAAAGTATCATCGCGTTCCCAAGCATACGACCTTCGGAGCGTTCCAGATCCCATTAACCGAATCGCACGCGCTGTAAATCTGAACGTTTCGTTATAAATTAATCCCGAAACAACGCAGTGATCCGGCTCCGCGATGTATCGGGACGCGACTCGCAGTGCGTGGCAGCGTTGCAGCGTCGCATCGTTGCAAGTGTCGCGTCCCGAGCTGCAGCTGCAGCGGCTCGTCGCCGCGGAACCGGGTGACAGCGTGCGCGACCACTAAAAATAAGGGCGAACGTAGAGGTTTTGAAACTCACTGAAGCTAGCCGCTGGCTGAGCATGATCCGCGGCCGTGGCTGCGGACGGAGGGGTGTAGCTGCTGCAGTAGTACGGCGGGTGCTCTATTTTGATCGCGTTTATTTGAGGCTGCATGTCGCTGAGGTCATGCAGTATGGACGCTGAAACCAGACACACATTAGCGGTTACGGATCCTCGCGCGTTCGTACGTCATCCGGCTCCTCCTCGTCGTCCTCTTCGAAGTCGTCGCAGTCGTCGCAGTCGTCGTGCTCGTCGCCGTAGCCGTCGTCATCGTCGTCTTTTAGTCCACGTTCCCTCGCGGTCTCGATTCCCCCGTGGAAATCGCACTTCCGCGCGTTTCGCACCGAGAAAGCTTCCCCATCCCTTCGCAATTCTTTCCGCCAACTTTTCCAACCCCTATGAAAACTTTCCAAGCCGCGGTTCTATACTCGAACTCACGACGGATCGTTGGTTAGCGATTTTTCTGAAGCTGGTTTAGATAGAGTTCTGTTACGGCCTGAGAGCTGATCGAAGGGAACGGAAAGCTTCGATGCATCGGTGCACGTGGTTTAGCGCTAGAACTACCGAACCCTAAGCACGACGTCGTAACCATGACAAGATTAGACTTACTCGAAGTTTGTATAATTTCAATTATAATTTTGCAGAGGCTTCTGTATCCGAACATTTATTTCTAGATTATTCTGGTATTCGAACGTTCTGTTATTTAATCATTGCATTATTTAAATACATAATAGAATGAAGTTATTCGATAATAGAATGTTCTGGTAATAGAATGTTACAAAAATAAATGTTTATATAAGATATTTAAAAGTGTCCGGTAATTCTAGCGTTACAGCTTACTAAACTAGTCATTCGGACGTCGATGTTCTTCAACCCCTTGCACTGGAATAACGAGTCAGACTCTGATCATGATGATTTTATGCACGATTTATTATAATAAATATACGAAATAAAATTTGATCAAAATTTGAAAGAAAAATTGTCTCGTTGTATCGGGGGAAGGTTTAAGTGCTAACGAAACGTTAATGAACGCAGTTATGAATGAAATCGTGGTGCAAGGGGTTGAGAGAAAGGTTCGTTTGGAAAAATGTTCGCGAAATCGAAAGCGACTCTCCAGCCTTGTCGCGGGGAACGATCTTGGGCGAACAGCGTCGGTCCTGGTGAGGGATCGGTTAATTAATCGCCGGCCGGCCATTAGAATACGCTCCAGTTACACGTTCCGCTGAATCAGCGGCCCCGTAAAATAATAGGATTCCAGTTTGTCGCAGTTGGCGACGCGTAAATATAGGGATCCACCGTGCACGACGGTCAACGACCAATTAGGTTGAGCTAGTGCCGTAGAATTTGCATCCTGTGTAAGCAACTCGCTCGTAAACCTGCGTCCTCTCTGCTAGAGACACTCCGGGATCGCGAGACCTCACGACGCGAGGGCTGTCCACCGAGCAACCCCCTTCCCGACCGCCCTCTCACCCTCTTCAACCTTCCACCGGCCTACCGACCAACCCTCTCCTCGAGCCTCCTCCCCCCTTCGCAGAAATATCTTCCTGACTTCTTTGGCCCGCCAGTAATTTACGCGGCAACGACGATTGTATTTCTCGCGGACCGGTCTAGTAATTTTATGTCCGGAATGGTGGCAGCGGCCCGAGAAACTATTCCGTTTCCGTGACGGGTAATTTAAATTCTCGCCAGGGGGGCGCGGAACGATCGTCCCGGAAAGACAAAGGGCTGACTTTGCGGAGACATAACCCCGGAATAGAGGAAAATATATACACGCGGATTGTTTCGTTCTTTTTCTTTTTTTTCGAGACCTTGGACATCGGTCGTACGGAGACATCATCCTCGAGTCTGGAGCTTGGAAAATTATTGCAACCCCTCCTTCGTTGTCGAAACGATGTTTCGAAATTGTATGCGATCGAATGGTCCCAGTTTTAACACGTCGACTGCCACGAAAATTATTATAAAAGTCACACGAAGCCAGAACAACCGATTTCATATTTAGGCCGCGGATTTTATGCATTTATAGTAAAATTGTCAAATTAAATTGTCAATATAATCAAATTAAAAGCATTTTAGAACGTCGTGGTATTATTTTTGGTACTATTTGGTATCTATTCTTTAACATTGATGCAGACAGTTTTTATTTTCCACAAAATCCGCAGTCTATTCATAATGTAAGAACAGGGGAGGCGAGATTTATTATGGAAATTACTTGTATAATACCCTTACAGATGCAAACCGATTTTGACTCACTTCATAGGCTGCACTAAGAATCGAGTTCCAAGTTTGCGACAAAAATCGTGTCACCCACGTATGACCGAGGTGGCAGTCAAACTGTTCACCCTTCAAAGACGAAGTATCTGCACGTTACATTTCTGTCCGCGCTAAATGCAGATGATTTCAGTCTAGATAAAACAGTCTAGAACAGTCTACCCGTTTTAGAGATTAGATAATTCCAGAGAGTTCGAGGGTTCGCTATCGGTTGCGACCGATTGTCTAAGGCAAGTTTTGTTCTCTACGGAGAACTTGGGAAATTAGGAGAACTCGGGCGGAAAGAAGAGAAGCAGAATTCCTGCGGATCGATCGATTCCTCGAAGAAGATCGAATGCAGAACCGAGGAGCGTAGAACATCCACGGATTCCTGGGAAAGAAGATCGTAGGGGATGGTCGGAACAATGCGGAGGTTGATTCTGTAAGACAGAAGTACGCGAGAACGGAAGGAAACGGCGTTCTTGCTGGTGGCTCCGAAAGATCGAGCCCGCCTCGAGCTAGAGAAAAAACGACAGACTGGAATTCCTAACCCCGATACATCTGAAAGGGAAAGAATTATCGTCTGAAAGGCTGTCCGTTCCAGGATCATCGATAAAAAAAGACAAATAAGACGGCGAGTATTGTCGAAAGATTCAATTGGGGGAGCGGTTTTGTCCTCGATCCGAAGCCCACCGCCCCTTGCGGAGGTCCCAATTACAGAATTAGTTCGAAACCGGTCTCGGCGAGAGCACGGATATTTATTCGGCTCGGCGGATTTCTAACCGGGTTCCGGATGCTGACGCGGATCCATCGTGGTACAGGTGCGCCCTCGGCCGTTCGCCGCTTCTTTTTCCACGTTTTTCAACCGCCGTTGCCCCGTCGCGCCACCCCCGTGTCCTACCGCTCTCCACTTTTTCCCTTCCGCTCCGACGAATCCAACCCACCCCCATCCCCCAGAAAATGGCTTTGATACGATTCCCGAATCGCAATTCCTTTCGACGAGGGTGATGTTTTGAAATGGTCGATCAATTTGTACGTTTCGTTCTTTTTCTCGCGAACCGGCCTCGTCATTTTCTGCGGCCGCGGTGCATCCAGGAAAAAATGCGCTGCGGAGCGGGTTAATGATCGTTGCATACCGTGCTTCCATACCGGAAACCGTTCGCTCCCTTTCTACAAGCTCGTACAATAATCGTATACAAGAAATCAAAGTCTGTAGAAAAAGTAGATTAATATTTCTACACTGTACGAATACACTGTACGAAATATTTAACAAAATATACAGGCGAATTTCTAGCGAGTTACTGTGCCTTTAAAAGGATGAACAGTTGATTTTCTGCGTGTCAGTTACTGAGCTTTTTCTAGTTATTTCTAGCGATCGAAAACACGTTAAACCATAATCAGAAATTTAGAAAGTTATTCTTCGGGTCTTATAGATCTTAAGAAGTTTACTATATAATTTATATTTCCATAATTAGAGGAACTGTAATTGCATTTCTTTATTTTACAAACATATTATATAAATAATAAAATAAAATAAAATAAAATTTATATAAATTTTATGTAAAAAATTTAATATGTAACTGTACGTAACTGTATATCTAAAACAATTTTTCTGACCTACAGTATTCCCATTTTATAGGAGAAAGTGCATTTTGTGCATATGAAATGATAACAATTTTTTTAATTTATACATTAATAATATAAGAATTATTTTGGATTCACAATTCGAGTGCAAAGGGTTAAAATAAAAGCAAAATGATTGCGAGGGCACAATATCCAGGGGGTGGCACAGTAAAGGATACAGTTAGCGTGCAGCGTCAATTTTCGAAAAGTCCGTCGTGCCTCGAAATGAAATTTCGATGATCCTCGGTTCTAATTCTGGCTGAACGTGCCGGTTTCCAACCCCCTCGAATTCCATAACAGAGAGATCCGCAGCCCCCTCGGGGTGGTGTGCAGCAGCAGCGTGTTTCTATTATGGCCCGTCTTGCACGTCACGCCACCGACAGGATATTCTTCTCTATTTCACATCATCCAGGCCCGCGCGCGTCCCCGCGGAAATTGCACCCCTTTTTATCCGGAGCCTACGTGGCTCCGAACATCGGCCGGAAAAAAAGCCCCGGAAAATACCGGGCGCGCAGCACACACCCACCCTGCGGGCCTCTCTTCCACCCTTTTCCCTCGGTTTCCGCGCGCACATGCACATGCACGTGCACCCTGCACCGTGCACACGGCCGCCGTTTTCCCCGTACGTGTGTCACGTCGCATTGTTGACAAAAAAGAAAAAAAATAGAGGAGAAAAGAGAGTGAGTGAGTGAGAGAAAGAGAGAGTGAGGGGTGGGTGGCGGCCGGGAGCGGAAAAAATTCGTCGAAAATCGCGCACGGCGGCGCCGGGCCGGTGATTCAGGAATTTTTATTCTGCGAGAGGGACACTCTCTCTCGGCCGACGACCAGGAACTTTGTGAGAATCTCCGGGAAAATTCGGGGGGTGGGGGCTGAATACGAATGGTTAACCCTCTGCGAGGCGGCTCCATAGCTCGAGGAAAGCCGTGATGGAAAAATGTCGGCTCCCGATCGCGGAGAAATTGTTTCCGAACGAGGAGCCGGGCCACCCTTTCTCCCTAGACCGTCCTGAAAATTCCCTAGGCTCTCCAGAGAAAATTGTGGAAACGCGGGAGAACGAGGGTGCGAGGGAAAGTCGCACGCTCCGGACGCGGAGGAGCTGGTTTAACACTTCGCAGTCGAGTGGCGACTCTAAAGCACCGTTAAAAATTGTTCTATCACGTTTCAAAATAATTTGAACATTATCAAATTTTTTTAGACTTAAAAGATTGTTAAAACTGCTGTATGAGTCACAAGACTCAATGCCATGCGTGCAAAATGCACCAG
>CM052157.1:8766955-8809437 GCA_028455555.1 Augochlorella aurata | reverse complement strand
GATTGGCTCCTGAAATGTCCATATACGTATATTTAACATATTTATATAGAATATTTGTCTGGAAAACATTTCATAAAATATTTCGTTAAAATAATCAACGAATGAAAAGCGACCGTTTTAAATAACTTTAAGCGTGACAATATAACATGTCGCTGCGAAGAAAGAAGGTCTAACCCCATTGCGAAACGAGTTGTCCGAAATTGAATCCCCCGGTTAACAGGTTAAAGTTCTCAAACCCTCGAAGTTCGCGAGACTTTCGGAGCAGAATCGTAACGACAACGGAGAAGAAGAGGACCCGATGAATTTTTGAGGTCGCGGTTTAGATTGGATCGAGGCGGACCCGAAATGTGAAATATGAAAGGCCGGCTAAGAGATTCTAATCAAGATGGAGAACCCACTTGCTCCCTCGGCGAGCACTTAGCCGAAAGTTATGGCACTGGTAAACAAGCTGGAGGACGTGCTACGAGTGGAGACGCTCCCGAGCAATTCACTTAACCAAGGATCATCGTGTACCCATAAAACGGACGGCGCACGGACCCGTGTTTATGGGGACCTTTCCTCATCGCGATGGTTGCCGCGCGACCATAGAATCTGGTCGTTACCAGGTGGACCACTTTGCGGGGAGCATTGACTTAAATCGTTTATTAACCCTCGCAGGACGGACTGTCAATTATCACCCAGAGTATTTGTTTAGATCTTTCGCTTGATTGGTCAATTTTCGAATAAAATAAATTGCTGTTGCGTTGGAAACAACGGAAAGGCATTTATGAGAAAAATGGATGAGAGAAATACAAAAGGCATTAGAACAATGTAAGGATCTTGTCACAATAATTTCAATGTGTGCAGAATATTAAAAAGAGAAATACGGTGGCAACTATATGCATAACTTTTGTTCCTACTGTATAACTTTTCATAAAACTGGATTAAATGACTCGAGTTTGTTTCTGGATGACAGATGAACTGATCAGGAAAATATATCTTAGCGGCGCTCGAAGATCTTTGGACAGTAGATACTACAACCTAGATTGTTAATTCTAAATTGGAGAATTATCTGCCAGGAAATCCCTCTTAGGGAAACATTATCGCGCAGCAATGAAACACGGAAGCTGAGAAAGAGGAGGAGAAGAAGAAGAAGAAGAAGAACGGAAGGAAGAAACAGCTTGGAATCGATGCGACTACCCTCGAAAGGTAGACACGAGGTTGCCTAAGTCAGCGATGCTCTCAGCGGAGCAGCATTCTGTGCTAAAAAGAGGGAAGAAATTAAGAAATGACGTGAATCGAGATGCAAGGATCGACGGTGCGGGCAGGACGCAGCCGGGTCGGGCCGAGAGGAGGACACGGAGGCTGCGGGAAGGTTGCGGGACCGGGAGGCGGGAGGGGGATGGGAGAGGACGCGGAGACGCGGAGACTCGGGAGAAAGAGAGGCTGCGAGGCTCTCTCAGCAGTCTCTGAGGCCGTGAGCATTGTTCCCCGTCTATTAATACACCGGGTTGCATACTAATCTCCTGCCACGGTGACGCGGAGGGGATTACAGGGGAATGGGAGGATGGCAAAAGGAGGAGGAGGGTGGTGGTGGCGAACGGGTCGGGAGAACGAGGCGGAAGGAGGGAAGAAGAGGAGGTGGAGGAGGAGGAGGAGGAGGAGATGCATACGTCGAGGCTCGCGCCGCTTCTCGATACGCGCTCCCCTGCCCTATTATTCCATTTAGTGGCGATGCACGCGTGCCACGATCCTCGCTCCCTCCCCGTTCCTAAAGGAGATCGGCTTAAAACCTGATCTCTAGCATAGATACATCGGGCCGAGCTCGCGATGCTATTGGGAAACGATATTTCTCCGGCTGGAATTACCGGAAATAGTAAATGCTGGCGGATACGCGAGGAGCAACGCGGATGCACCGCGCCGAGCCGCTCGCACCTGATGTGCTCTCTCCGCTCGGAGATTAGGGCCGACCGACGGGATTAGGCTAGGCCAGGGGAGCCAATTACTGTGCCGTGTTGGCGGACTTCAGTAGTTTTCGCTACTGAAAACAACTTTAGCAATCTAATTGACATTTCTTCAGTAGTTAAAAATAAATTTCAAAAATTTGTCTATTGATATCAATTTTACCATGGACCAAACGATTTTTTTTTTTTTAAATAAAGGCCCAAGCTTCACTGCCATGAACGAGACACTTTTTTAGGACAAGATAACTGATTCCTTCTATTTGATTCTGGTTTGAAACATTCGAAAGATTGGTTCTTTTACTAGAAGAGTGCATAGTGTCATTAGTTTCTCCTACTTGATTTATTTTAAATTTTTTAAAAAGTGCTTTTTAAACTTAAATGGTCGTATTGTTGGTATTGATTTCTTAAACACTGTTTTTTATTCATTATTAGTATATATAAGATTGCCTACTAATCACTAGACTGGGAATATTATGCATTTATAGCAAAACTGAGTAGTTGCGATTTGAAGTAGTAAAAAAATTGCAAGAATTTTGAAATGTCAATGAATTCTTGTTGCTGTACTTCATACAATGTTACGAAAAAGAACGAGGAATACTACTTTCAAGAACGACAAAAATTAAGTATCTGACATAGTTATTTATTAACTGATAGAGGCTTGAAATTACGTGTAATTAGTATTATACATGATACAATTACAAAACGAGTAAAATTTTATTATGAAAAGATTCACAATTTTTTAGATAATGTCTCATTCAATGTGTGTCCTATTCATGGCAGTTTGCCCCTACTTGTGACAAGCCAGTTTCGATCAGGAAACGACGAGTGCCTGCTCCAACGTTTTAGAAAATAATGTAACCCAGACAAAATAATGGAAGTATAATACCATAGTTAATGAACATATTCCAAAAAGCATTTTCTGCATTTCGAAAAGCATGTAGGATATCGTCCGAATATTTGAGAGTGCTGATTGTGAAGCAGCAGAAGCAACATATCAAACTTGCTAGAAGAGTACCTGAACTGTTGAAATAATTGACAAAGTCAGTTTACAAGCACCTGAAGCACTTGGCATACCAAAACAATTATAGATCCGAAAAATAGAGGTACCAGAATGCGCCTGCACTTTTCAAATTGCTATAGAAGTGCCTGAATTATCGCAATTATTGGCAGAGTAGTTTTCGAATAACCAGAAATACCTGTTCGTAGCAAAACGATTTTAGAGACGAGGTAGACTCGAAGCACTAGAAACGGTACCCTAGCTGGTACCCGAGGTGCCCGAATCGGGAAAGCGACCAGATTCTCCGGAACAGTTTCGAGCCATTGAAGAAACTGGCTACCGAGATTTCCGGGCCGCTGCGGCGATCAATTTCGGAAGGGAATTCGAAGAAACGATATGTGGCCCCTGAATCGCATTCCGCGAGAGATATCGCTCGAGAATGTCGAGATCTGCATAGGAACGGAAGCGTGCCGGTCATTCGTCAGGTCCTCGATATCGAAAGACGAGTGTGAAGTGGTCCCGGGGCACGTCGGAAGGATAACTGTCAAGTGGCGGAGCCGCGAATCGCATTCCACCTCTAAAAATACGCTGTTCGTTCGCCGTCGACGTTCCCGACGATAAAACCGGGGGCCCATCAAAAGGAACGAGCGTCCTCGATAATCAAAAATTCATTCTCTGTAATTCAACTGGTTATTTATCCGGCGGATCTCGGCTCGTGCGTCTGAAAAGGATGCTTTCAAAAGGTTCTCCAGATATCGATTTATTGATTACCTTTCGAAAGCATCCGTGAAACGCGATTCTAATCGAATACTGTTCTCTTTACTGTTCTTTTTTTTCTTTTGTCATTGTTCTTTTTCTTTTTGCAGTTCGAACGTTTTGCTGTACGTTTCTTTTTTATTTTTTTTTATTTTTTTTTTTGGTAATTCATTGATTCTCGTAGTCGGAACAGAGACTGGAGACTTTCGATATCCTAAGAGTCTTTTTCATGCAAAACGGAGAACGCGCTCGCGAGAAAAGAGAAATAGAAAGAGAGATAGATAGATAGAAAGAGAGAGACAGACAGACGCCGGTATTTTTTTTGTTCGAAATTAGTGGGAAATGAGAGATTCGTCGTACCTTTTGAAAGCATCCAGAGCTCCTTCGAGCTGAAGACACCTGTCGCAAGGATCGTGTCATTGCAGACAACACCGTTATATAGTTCGTGGTAGCCTGCACCTGGGAACAGAACCCAGTCCGCCATCTTTAATCGTCCGTAAGATTAGTTTCTTTCTTTTATTTATTTTTTTTTTGCTTGTTTCTCGTGTTCAATTCGAACTTCTGTCGAAGACAGCGGAACCGATCGAGCTGGCAAGGTTCGATCGATGCTATGGCGGTAGCATACAGCGAGATACTATGGAGACAGTTTCACGTGTCTTTTGCAAAGAGAGTAGAAGAGTTTTACCTTTTCGCCGCCTCTCTTCCTCCTTGCTCGCGTTGCAGATGCCGTTTAGAACCTCTGAAACAGCAAACCACACCGAAAATGTTAGTCGATTAGGCACTCGGTGTTCCTGTATCGAGAACGCTATGTTCTAGCCAATAAGATTACATTCCACTTCCCTCGGTCCTCCGAATTTCATTTCCGAAGCAAAAATTGCTCTATGGTTACCACCATTGTCTCAGCCGTCTACCAGTTAATGCTAATCGCTACGGACTCTTTCTTAATTATTTTCAAAGCTCGTACTCATCTGTCAGACTCTCTGCTATCGTTCCAGTTATCGTACAATAAAATGATTGGGATTATTAAATTAAAATTACTCTATTCGACAGCGATCGATCATTTTGCGAATAAAAATTTCAAAAAGTAAAAGTGAAATTGAAATTATTCCATTCGACAAGACTCAATCATTTTTGCGAGAAATCTCGGAACAAAAAGCTCAAGAAATCCAGAAAAATTCCGAAGAATTGCCGAAAATATTCCCCAAAATATTCGGACTCTCTAAAAATATAATCTCTCGAGATCGTGGAAGAAAACTTGTTCGGGCAAACGAAGCACGATCGATCGTCCTCGCTGGGCGTCTCGACGCAGCGTTTCCATAAATTTCGAAAAGAGTTTCGCGACGAGAGATCGAGCGTTTCCGGCGTACTTTCGGGAAACGGCGTTCTCCTTCGCGGGCCATCTCACCTTCGCTGTCACACGGTCTTTTATATCGCGGGACCTTACGCAAATCTCATTGCGCAACATACCACCGAAATACACGAGAGCCCGGAACGCCTGTTCAAGTTCCTCGGTGGAATTCGCCCGAGGGGAGTGTGGTCGGGGGTGGATCGGATCGAGCAGCGCCGGTTCGCGGATGGAAAATTGGGAAAAAAGCGTTTCACAATGGCCATCGAACAACGAGCCCGTGAGTCTCTCGTCGCAGAAAACCTGCCGGCGATTATAAATAGCCGTTAACAAACATACGTTCACTCGCCGGTTATTTTTAATTGCGACTCAACCTTTATATCGTCGTTCCGAACGATAAGTTCTCCTTATGGCCGCCGTGTCTCTCTTCGAACCTCGAATTCTCGATCTTCCGTTCCATCGACCTGGAAAACTCTCGGACTGTTGCGAAGGAACCGTTGATCGTTGGATCGCGATCTATCTCAAAAATTCGAGAGACATTTTCACTTCTGTTCGAACTTCTGCGAAACAGAACGCAGCGCGACGGAACATCATTGTGATGCAATTTCTTTGATCGAAATAGAAGCATCGCTCGTAATCGTCGAATCGAAATCTGAATGTGCAAACCATGGCGAAAAAGTATTGGAGCACTCTACGAATGCAATTACTTTATTATAATAATAATAGTAATAATATTTATTTGATTAATACTATACCCGATGATCATTAAAAGTGACTAACTAAAGAATAATGAAACTATGTTTATTTAAACATTTCGCTATTTTTATTATAACATATGTTTGAGTAAGAAATCTATTAAATTATTTCCTATGGAGAAATTTTTGCTGATGCCAACAGGCTAAAAATGTAAAATATGAAAACCGTCAAAATGGCTGGCATGGTAGGTTTAGCGTAAACTGGAGAAAGTCCCAGTGTTACTATAGTGTGACTATATGTCTCGTGCTACTTAGCATATCGAAACGAAGTAAAGAGTTACAGTTATTAAAACTGGTCTAAACTACTTGAATTTTTCTATTTCTTTTTTGTCACTCCAAGTGGTGGCAAAATAAAAAAGAAAACAAACATTTTAGTAATTGTACAGTAAACTAGACCATTCAACACTGAAACCAAATTCGAGTGATTTGGTTCAGTTTTGAAAAAGTTTCTGCGTTCTCAAAGGTGTTCGAATACTTTTTGCCAGGGGTAGTAGAGTGACTCCAGCTCGTTATCTCTCAGAACGCGATGGAACCGCGGGTAAAGTCGGAGCAGCGATCGAGTAAATAGCTTCCGGAGGAAGCCGTTAATTTTAGACTGTCAAATAACGATACTTCTGAGATATATATTCCTGAAGCCTCTAGATTCCGCACGATTTTGAAACTGCACCGCGGCAACGTTTAATTAATATCGAGCCGAGGCGAATATTTTTAGCGGCGGCTGACAGCGGACGGCTACTTAGCCGACGGCTTTTTAAATTGATGGAATGATTTGCGGTATATAGAGTTTGTTTACTCAAGGTGCTCTATTTCCATCGGTTCGTGAAATGGTCCCGAGGCGCGCGTTGGCAGTGCGCATAAATAATGAGGAAAATTCGGGGGAGACAAGTCCGGCGGTTCGTGACGCGATGAAAATCGCCTCCAAAATGGTCGCGACGATGGATTTTGCGCAACCGGCATCGTTTCCTCGGCAAATTAATTGCGACACAACGCGGCGCGGCGGCGAGGAGGATCCTCGCCTCGAAGGTACACCGGCAAAATTAGTCTGCCGGTGGTCGACAGGTGCGTGTGGCGACGCAGCAATTTTCGGAGCCCGATAGATACGCGCGACGGTCTTGGAACAATAATAGAGACCGGAGAGAGATCTGTTGACACCATGTGATCCATAAGCAACACCGATCCCCGAGGAGGCCCGGTCAGCTTCGTCAAGGACGACCCTCGCGACGCCATCTTGGAAACTGTTTCGCAATCGTAATTCGCTGTTTTCGATTCTGCCTTCGTCGCGACAGCCGATTCATTGACTCCGATGCACCTCTGCTCTTTTATTTCGCCTCGGAATTATTCTGTTTTTATTAACCCCTTACTGTTACATTTCCTGCACGGTTACAATGATTAGAACTTCTTTGATTGCGATCATTCCTTCGACGAAAAAGAGAATTTACATTCATTGCGTGCAATGTTTATATGTTACGGTATTTGTGCAAAATTTGTCCTGTCACTAACTTTATACGATTTGTAACATGAATATGAGTAGTATAATTTTATATTAACTTTTTAATTCATTATATAAGTTATACTATTTCATTTTATCTCATTTTATTTATTTTCTTTTGTTGTATGGAATGTTGATATGTAATTCAACGATGTTCATTATAACGTGAATATAAAGTAAGTACAATTCTAAAGAATTGCAACCCTTTAGAGACAAATAGATATTACTATTATTACAAATATTAAAATATTATTGTTACTAATATGATCTGATTCATACTCATGTAATACATATATCATGTAACTTCAGAAAAATAATGTAAAAAGTAGATACATCTTCTATTATACTTTTACTTTATAATCGACATTGAAAGGATTATTGATAGCATGAAAACAGAATTTTATTCGAATGGAATGACATTCATATTGACCAAGTTATTATTAAAAATATCAATCACGAGTCAGACTCTAGTAAGTCCGACAAGGGATTAAGAGAATGATTCGGACGAAAACGAAGATTATAAGACAAATCACTGAAGATTAAGGAAAGAGTAGGATCGTACGAAAAATTGGGGTTGCAATAAATAAAGAGAGACGCCCCGGATCTTCAAGAATTCAATTACCAGAGAAAACTCGTCAGAATCCGTGACTACCCCTTCAGGAGCACTGGCCAGGCCGGGCGTACACAAACTTCATTAGCGAAATTAACCCTCTTGTTTCATTTAATACCGATCAATATCCATTTCGTCCCCCAATTTCCACCCTTTCGAACGTCACAAAGGGGTCAAGATAATTAACCTAGATCCACCAGGCTGTTAATAAATTTCAATAACACCGTCAAGAGCCTCCTCTTTCCATTTAACAATAGCTCATGCTAATTTCATCCCCCTACCGACCCCCCACGACCATGCAAACACGTGAAACGTCTCATATGCTCGGACAATCTAGCCGAAGACTTAACCTTTGTACACTATGGACGATATTTTCCTTTCCTGTGTCATAAAAAAACGAAGAAGTCAATGAGAGCGTAGCGGAACGAGAGGGTTAATTACAGGTACGAGGACTCTTCGATTTATCCGACCCTTCGAACCGGTTCTGGACCGTCAGAGGTACCAGAATATTCATTTCAGGTATTCGCAGAGGCACGAATGAAAATCAAACATATAAGCGAGCACACGGTGGCTGAAAAAGAGAAGAGGAGAGAGGGAGGGAGAGAGCGAGAGAGAGAGAGAGAGAGTGGTACAAGATGTCCGTCGCCTATTTATTTATAGAGCGAGCACACATCGGCACGCATGGTCACATGCTCGTGTGCACGACACACCGACGAGGACGCGAGCCTTTTTACGAGCCTGTGCATCCGAAAAGCTCATTACAAAAATTCTATCCTCGTTCATGGACCCAAAATTCGCGTCAGAAGCAGATAATTCGCGATAAGAAGAACGGTAAGCAACTTCGGATTTCTTAAAGCGTTGAAAAATGAATCTGTTTCCAATCACCCTCGCACGTCCACCATCCTACAATTCATGACAAATACAGTGAATCAAATGTTTCACAGCAAAATACTCCGAACAAAAATCCATTCAATTAAAAATACCTTTGAACGAAAATACTTTGAACAAAAATACCTTCAATAAAGATTAATTTCCGAAGAATTAAAAATCAACGGTTAACGGTAACAGAAATAAGAGTGTTGCTCTCGGGGATATTTAAAGGGTAGCTGGACCGGTTCGACACCGTTCGCAGCGACCATAGTTATCAAACGACTGTTTACCCTCTCCACGGATGTTGACGTATAGTACAGCAATCGTAAGGGTAAGCGGGGCGAATAGTTCGCAAGGCGTCGGAGAGTCGAGCGGAGTTCGTCCGGCGCGCGTATTCGCCCTAAGAGCTAAATATCGCCCGGCCGGTCCGGGTTGCGTAAGTATCATCGTCTCTTATGAAAGTGTTAGAGGAGAGGACAGGTGCCTCCACGCGTGTCGTTCTCGGACATCGCATTTTCGCGATGCCACCGCCGCTCGCTCCCCGAGCTAAAGCTCCGTTTTAGCCGGCCAAGCGACTCCGGTTATCCGGAATAGACCGGGGTCCCTCTGGTCGCGTTTCCAAACGCACCACGGTGAATCAACCGTGCCACGTGGACACCAAGTATACACGTTCCATTCGACACGCAAGTTCGCATAAAAGAGAATCCACGGGAACATTCCCACCGAAACAGAATTCACGAAAATGTTCGTACAGGAAAGATTGCATACAAATGCATATAGCAACGAGCCTATGTAAATGCACGTTACAAAAGCTTCGCGCAGGAGAGTCGCTACAAAAATGATTATACAAAAAAGATGTTATAAAAATATACGCATTAAAAAGACATTGTAAAAAACCCTACGTCGAGACTTTATAGAAATCTATGTGTTAAAATCATCTTACGATAATGTTAGTGCAGCAGAGTCGTTATAAAAATGATCACAGAAGAACAATGTTATAAAAATATACCTAGCAGAAAACATTGTATAAAGCTCTACGTCAAGACTTTATAGAAATCTATGTGTTAAAATGATCTTACGAAAATATTAGTTCCATAGAAAAAGACACTCTAAAGGTATTCATACAAATGAAAACCAATGAACACCTTCGTATAAAGCAGAAACGGGAAAAGTGTTCGTATAAAATAAGAAATGCTAAAGGTCTTTGTAAATACAAAGAAAAAGCACTAAAGATGTACATAAAATAACAAAACACCGAAGATGATCGTGCGAAGAAGAAGCACTAAAGATGTCCATGCAAATAAGAAACATCGAAGACGTTGGTCAAATAAAAAATATCAAAGATATTAGACAAAATAGGACACGTTTTGATTCAGACTTCAGGAAAGCATCGCTGGAGCGGCATTAAAGGGATGGCATGGGCGACGTTAATTCGGGAAGAGGCTAATCGCGCGACAGAGAGGTATGAATATTAAAGCGGGCGATGAATCGTTCGCCTAACCGTGACAACGGGTCTCCGAGTGTGCGATTGAACGCGGCCGGGATTGAAATATTAGGCATCCCTGGTCCCCGTGTGTCCCGGTGTACTTCCTTTCTATAATAATACCGTCTATTAGGTCAGTCGAAACGAACCGAACGGAGGCAAGTGTCTACTTTTAGCATAGCCAAGACACAGGCGCGCTCGCTCGCACGCTCGCACGCTCGCACGAGAGCGCAAAAGCGTAGAGCATGAGCGCGCTCGGGATAATCCGAAAGGGTCCGGGAGTCTTCGCTATCCGGCACGCCTTGGCAGCCACCGAGTTTATATTATTGTGGTGCCGGCGTTGTATATTTACAGAGGGCCAGGAATTTTTATGATGTTGATCGTTCGTCGCGTGCACACACCGGGCCAGCTTTCTTCTCCCGGCTGGCCTTTGTGAATTAATCGGCCACGTGCTCGGCCGCCAAACTCGCTACCAGTCGAGACAGAGGCCTAGACTGAGACCACCGACTTCGCCAATTTCGTCGTTTCTCGGACAGACCGCATCTTCCTCAGTGATTCGAGGTGGTAAATCGAGTACTGAATCAACCATTTCTCGTCTACGATTCCAGTGGAACAACAAAGACGCCGAAGTCCCCAACGAGAATCGTGTAGGATCAGAACATTGCATTTGGGCGCGTCTTGGTCCAATGAGAATTCGACCGCAATGAAACTCAGCGAGGATTTCGAAATAACCTTTGGACGGAGAGTGGTTCTATCGTGTACTCTATAAAATGAGCGATCGACCAGAAATATCGAGCTTTGCTGCTTAATAAGTGCTACCTGGTATGTAAATTTCTAACTGCTATTGCTAGTATGTAAACGATCACCGGTAAGGACCCAGCGATAGCAGACGGTTCAAGAAACGAGAAGACATCACTGAGAGTTTGTATTTGTTATACAGAGGATTCAAGGGGAGCTCGGCCAGCGATAGAGCATCGGAGGCGCCACCTCGGAAGCTGAATGAGAGATCAAGAAACCGAGCCATCTGGAGAGAGTGCCTAACCTACCCCATGTCTTGGCAGCCGCGCGTTTTTTTCTCTTTCTCGTAGGTGGCGGCGGTAGGCCTCGCCAATTTTTGCGTCAACCGGCTGTAAACATTAGAAAGCCGGCTGCCAAGCGGTGCGTCCGGGCCCGAACCGACAGCCAGCAGTGGCTGTTCTCCTCTCTACGGTCGCGGAACGGAGATCGTCGTCGGTGGTTGGGTTTGCCAGGACGCGCGCACGGAAATCACGTGTTTCACCACTGAGTCAGTGGAAGCCGAGTTCGATGAAACACGAACGAAAGAACCGGCGGACCATGCCAGTCGCGAGACAGCCTTCTGCCAGCTGATCGATCAGACGATCGATCAACGCACCCGGGCCACCTCCCCTTTCGCGTTGCTCCTCGATAAAAGATTCATCCCTCGGAGTGCAATCGATGACAAAAACTGGCTGATTTTAATACAGAATTTCATCTAGAAGCCATTTTCGAACGAGATGGAGCTAAAAGAATCCATTAAAACTGTGACCCAGCTGTTTAAACTGCGTGTAATCTTATTTTAATCTTTTCCAATTGTAAATTATTGATATCTCATCCTTTAATTTAGAAGAGAATTCCATTCTAAAAATCCATTTTCGAAAGATATGGAGCTGAAAGAATCCCTTAAAACTCTTCTTGGGGTATTTAACCCTCCGCTGTCGCACTTCCTAAGCGATGTACTATGTCATACAATTTTTAAGAAGCTGTCACTAAAAAACTAGCGATACTATCGACACCTAAAAATTTGAGGATATAATTTGAACATTCAGGAACATCGTTTCCTTTATTAGAACTCACTTTCTCGAACGAATAACGTGCATCATTTCGGCAAAGCGTGACAGCGCAGGGTTGAACTGCGCAGATCCTTTTCCAACCCTTTTCGATCGTAAATCACGAGCACCTCGGCTCTGAAATCGGTATGATCGATAAAACAGCACGGATCCAACAGAAAAATCGATCTAAAATTTTGGGAAAATTTTTTGACATTCGCCACGAAATTCTGAAGCACCGTAAAGTTTCATGGACGATGAAAAATGGCTTGGTTAATCGAGAATCTGCTCTAGAATCCGGCTCGAGAAAGGCGGCAGGGGTGGGGTTTAAGTCGATCATGGAACGCGAAACGATCGAATACCTTGGACGGTGGACAAGATCGACTATTCTTGATGCCGATCCTCGGCGGGCTCGCGAAGGTCTTGCCAATCGTGGATCTATGTATGTGGATCGCGGGACACGGGTGGGTCTTTGTCGGTTTCGGCTCGGCCGGTGGAAAATGGCGGGAAACGGCGCGAACCGCGCGCCCATGAACACAGCCCCGTTGTTGTATGGGGGGCCGGTGGAATTGGCAGAGCGTTCCAAGAAACTTTGAATCGAAGCCGAGTGCAGCGCGGACACTTTGAATGGACGGACAGGCGACAGTGAATGAGCCGAACGCTGAAACAAACGCGCACTACCAGCCCGCTCTGCGACGCCCATGATCGAGTACACAGTGTTTCAATCCGGATCCAAAAAGCAGCTAGATAGAAGAAGCGGCCTGGAAGTCGATTAACTCTACGTCTGCAACCTTATTTTTACGGACGCCCTCTGTATACTTGGTTTTTGACCATGCAGCATTTCTTTTGGTTCCAATGTTCTTATTTTTACATTCGATAGTTTTCATTTTTACATGTACATTACGAATTGTACGCATTTCTAATCAAACAAACGTCAACTATTGTTGAAGGAAGAAATACAGTTTTGTTTTATTTCAGTTTAAACAGTTGTTTGTTTGTTAAGCAAACGACCAAATATGCAGGCGGGGGTTGAAAAACAAACAGGCACGTTACTATACTAGGTGTCATGAAACCGGTGGTAATATCGGATAGAGACTGACTGTACGTAAAAAAAAGTTGAGAAGAAAAAATAACATTTTTTCATTTAAGAAGTTGCTTGCGTTACCACGAGAACTATTGAATAGTATTTATTACTTTAACCTAATTTTTCTCGAACCCGGAGCCTTAAATGAAAAAATATTGTTTCTTTTTCTCGACGTATTTTTGCATGTAGAATCATCCCTTTGCCGATCGTACCATGAATTACACGACACCCTGTATATTTTTATACTGATTACGCTATCAATGACAAGCCTGTCTCTTGGCCGATGTAAAATGGACAAAAAGAATCGAGAAATCGAATAGTCGGAGAAATTAGCTAACGACAAAGCATTTATTTAAAAAATAACCAACCGGTAAGATCTCGCGTTCAGTAGAATTAAATTAGAAAACCAATAAAGAGGTCGCTAAGAGCGGCGAATATTTGTCTCTCTCGAGGAAGAAGGCGACTCGAGCGACGGGAAAAATTAACGAACGGATCCGGTGATCGAGGGATTACACGGGCGATCGCTTACCGTGGCTGGTGATAAAATTGGCGAGGTAGAGATCGAGTTCCCGGACGGAGACGTTGATGTGATAGGGGTTGACGCAGAGGCCCGGCTGAGCGCATTCCGCAGTCTTCTCAAGCCGTTCCCCGTCCGTCGACTCCAACGGAATTGCCTTGAAGAGGATCACCATCACCAGGTCCAACCTCCATACCTGCGGAACAACGGACGGACAGGCTCGTTATTGGCCGGCGATCGAACCACCGGAAACCTCGGCAACAACCGACCACACCGATTTCCGTCCCTTCCGACTCTTCGAACGAGCTTAGATCCTCGAACTCGACGTCGAGAATGTAGTCGATCGCCGACGGTTCTCGGAGGAAACTACCCCAATTCGTGCTTGCGAGGCGAGAGCAACGCGTGCGATAATATAATACAACATCGAATTTCCGGACTTCTCAGATTTTTAACCCGTTCTTAACCCCTTGCCGTACCAGTTTCTTTACAATTACAATAATTAGAACTTTTACGATCGCAACAATTTCTTCGAAGAAAAAGGAACTTTGTATTTATTGCGTGTTTACATCTACTCGAGTATTTAAATATTGGTGACAAGAGAATTGGAAGCTATTTGTAATAATAATATGTAAACGGATATAAAAATTTGAAGCTCTTTTTCTATTATATCTTAATAACGATTTATAAAATAATGTCAAAACTGGAAGCTCTTTTTCGTTATTTGTAGATTAACGAACGCGTCTTTGCAATTAACGTGATGAAATAGAATCGGTTTGATCGCTCGGCGACTATAGAATCGAGTAGATGTTGAGGGGAACGTTAAATGGAATTTTAACATAGGAAAGAGGATCGAGGTAAGTGGATCGGAGAGACTGTGATCAGACGCACCTTGTCGGCCTGACGCAGGCAATCGATCCGACGCATCTTGCCCTTCTGGTCAGGATTACTGAGGACACACATGGCTGGCCTCTTCCCCGTAATACTCAGCACGAAGTCCTCCCTGTACTCCTGCGTGATATCTTTTCGTAACTTGCCTAGAAGCCGCGAGGCCCATTTCTGTTTCACCTCCAGCTTTTCGTTCTGCAACAGAAACGAAGCGCGTCGTCATTCAACCATCGTTCGTCAAATCCACCTAATTGCTACACTTCATATTCACGTCGAAAGTCTTTGACTCTGTCAACTATTCTGTCATTGGGAACCAATCTACCGACGTATCGATTTCCTGTGACGTTGAATAGAAGGTACAAGCGACAATATTAGAAAAATACAACCCCTAGCAAAAAGTGTTCGAACTCCTTTTAAAACGTAGTAACTTTCTGAAAACTGGACCGTTCAACAAACGCATTGACTGTTCCAAAAATGGATACGATTTGTACTTGTTTAAACATCTTGTTTACTAAAATACTCTTATTTTAATTTTGCTGCTTTCTGGAATGACAAAAAAAAAGAAATGAAAGGAAAATGCGTTTTAAAATAGGCGTGACTTCGTCGAAGAGTAAGTACGAATGAATCAGTGACTTCTAGTTTGAAAAATTCTTAAAATTCTGAATTAGTTTTAAGCAGAGTTGGGCAAAATTTAATCTAATTAAATATTCATGATTATAAACAATTTAACAAATATAACAAATATAATCAAAATACAAATATAAAAATATGACAAATATAATCTGATTAATGATTGACGATTATGAATCCTTAATTATTATAAATTATTATGTATTAGTATAAATTAGCTATACTAACTAACGAGTTATAATCGTTAATCACTAATCAGATTACATTTCAGGTCTTCACGAGTCCAACTAAAACGAAACGGAGTTCAGGAGAATTCCCATGACCGCGAAGACTATGAATCTCTGAACACCGTTTCCGCCGTAAACTATCAACGTTCGTCCAGACATTAGGAGCGAGAGGGATAAAGAGTCTGCCGATATTTCGGAGGAGTGAAACGTGCAGGAGCCGGACCCGGACTTCCTAGGGGAAAGCTGGTGAAAGATCGTCGCGGCGTCCGAGCAGCCTATGCATCATAAATGTTACAAGAAGCATATTCCGAAGTTCCGCGTATCGATGTCCCGCGGCAGCTGTTGATCCGGAAAGTTTCTTGAGTTTACAAACTCGATGGCTCGGGACCAAAGGAACCGGCGACCTCAAACTATTCGACGAAACGATATGCGGGATCACGTCGCGTGTCTCCCTCCCCCACGGTTTTTCCTCCGATATCTTGACCTTCCTCGCGTTCTACGTGTTCCCCGCGGACCTCCTCCCGTCCCCCCTTCCTCTCCCTTCCACCCTTGGCCCCGTCGCCCGTCCGTCGACGACGCAACCGACGACGTCGTCGACGACGGAGCTACACAATCGGACGGTTCTTCCCGCGGAACGGCAGCCGCATCTGCATTGTCGATGCTGAGCGACGGAAGTGGAACGACCCGCTTTCGAAATTTACTATATCGTTGTTGACTACGCGTTTACTGGGTCAGTATATAAATAGTAGGAATTTGAAAGAGTATGGTAGCACCGATACGTAAACACGCCGCGCGATATCGCTGCATGCGGCCTGCACCGAAGATATCCGACCACGATGTTTCAGCTTCGCCATTTTGTATCCGGCTGGGGTCCTTGAGGGAGCCTACGCCGTTTGGTGCACGTGAATCGTAATGTCGACGTCGATGGAACTTTCATACGAGTCATTGCGGTCTTTAGGAAGCGGATCCAGAAAACAAAGTAGACTGCATATTTTATGAAAAATTGTTTTGTTCCTAATTGACTTTGTAAAATGCTCATAGAATGATGTCTACCGAACGTCATTAACTGTTTCATACGTCTCTCCGCAATAACCTTTCCAAAACCTTTCCAAAAATAACCCGAACACTATGAAAAACTATGTTTCACACGAGTTCTAAAAGTTTCACACGAATTCTTGTCATTTTTAGAGAGCATTTGCAAAAATCGAAGTATCGTGAACATTTTTATAAGGTTATTAACAACTCTATAAGGTTATTAACAACTGTTATTGTAATGTTTGCCGCGAGTAACAGATACATTGAATAAATAACTCATAAATGTACCTTTAAAAATATTACTCGTCATTTTCATGGGTTCTGTAAACCTAGTATTAATAATATTTAATTAACATTGAAATAATATTACGATTATATTAATATTAATAGTATTAATAACAATATCACAGGAATATTGAACTACTCGATCCCCGAATTTATCTAAATATCGAATCACTTAATCAATAAATGATAACTAATATTGAATAACATTTGAAAATCAAAACCGTCATTCCATGTCCATGAATAAAATCCATTGGCCGAGGCCGAGGCGAGATAATTCAGAAAATGGAAATTCTTGGATGCCTCTAGAAGAAGCTTCGCGTTCTATAAAGTTCCTGGATGATCTTTGGGAAGAGTGCGATCGCTCTAGAATTTTCCGGAGGCACGGATCGATTCGCCGAGGTGGTTCGTGCTCCGGGAAACGTCGCGATCGTTGGTTGTGCACGCGTGTGTCGGTCTCGGGGCCTCGGATCGTGCAGAAACGCGGGCCCTCCTCTCCTCTTTCTGCCTTTCCACAAAGTTTCGCGGCTCGCACGTGCGTGGCAGAAAGGGGCTAGGCGGGATAGATCGGCTCTTCGCTGGTCGCGCGATGCATTCCGCGCGCTTTCAATGCATTTCTCAGGGACCTTATGCACCCGTGCATTTGCTATTCCACGGGTGACGAGGGCCGCGGGCGTGCGCTGCATAATCGGCGCCGACGCGCTCCGCTTAGGTCGTCGTCGTCTTCGTCTCCATCGTCGTCGTCGTCGTCGACGACGACCAACGATCCTCTTCTTGCTCCGCCCGGTGCGAGAGATTTCTACACGCTGACAGAGAAACGGCCCGGACATCGGAATTTTATTCGCGCTCTCGCTGCCCGCGAACTATAAGTCGGACGCGCCAATAACCTTTTTTGCGACGTACTAGACTTCGATAATAATTCCTTCGCCTCATATAAAACGTCTACTATCTCTGCTGTTTATGACTTGTCCTAACAATTCAACGCTTGCAAAAATTTAGTCAGTCTTACACTTTTACCGTCCTAGACTTTAATACTGATCAGGGCCTCGGTCTAGTAATTCTTCCACAGTTTCACTTTCAATGCAATCGAAAAATCAAACGATTCATCACAGTCACATATGATACGTTTTGTACACGATTACAACATGCTCTTCATGATTTTGTATTTCACGTAAAGAAAGTCGAATTAATTTCTTGAATGTAATTATTGAAAATTTTAACACCTAGCATGATATTTGAAGAATTTATAGCTTATTTGAGATTTGTTATTGTTCTCATATTTTATAAGAGGATTCTATGTATTTAATGAGATATATATTGAGTTGCTGCAAACGTAATCTCGGCTTTTCAAATAAATAGCTTACGAAAGAACAATCCAATATAATAAATATAACTATGTATGTTAGGTACACTGGTAGCGAATACGCTATGAAGATTAATCGCTCATACTGTGTTCCATAAAATTTCTCTAAGAATATCGGGAGGTATTTTAGAGCTTGATCGATTTATCCAGCGTTTTCAACCCACTGTTTCTCAAGAAATCCATCATCTACCTTCCATCTAAAAAGTTTCAATTAAAATCAAACTATTTCATCAAAAGATTCGTTTCCACAAGTATCGTGGAGATCGCACAAGCCTTCTAAATCGCGATATACATTTCGAATATTCTACAGAAACGATACTAAAAACAAGACCGCCCGGTAGATTCTAGAAACAAGACCACGGCGACTCCGTGCGAAAAACTGCTAGAAAGCGTTCGAAGATATATTTCTCGCTCGATGTCCTGCTTCTCAAGGCCTCTGCGTGCGACAGATCGGTGAAGCGTGAGGAGAGGCGAAGGGGTTGATGAGTACGGGGTCGTTGAGACACGTAGACGTGGCCAGCGGGAATAGCATCGCGAGAAATCGGCGGCGTGAACGAGGTAAACTGCCGCGCCTAGGTGTACATACGCATGTCACGATATTCGCGTGGCCAGTGCATTCGCGGGGCCCTCCTTCACACTCGGCATACTTGATCGGGTTTATGCAGGATGCACCGTAACTGCACCAGGTCTCTCCCACAGCGCGATACTCGCCTGTGCCCGGCCCGGCCCGGCCGAGCCGAGTCGAGCCGAGCCGAGCCGTCGTCGTCGTCGTCGTCGTCGTCAGCGTGACATTTCCGTGCGTGAGAGAGTGTACGTACGTGCCTTGAAATTTTCAGCGAAAAACGCGAATGCGAGAGAGCCCCGGGTCTAACGCTAGTGGATCGCACCTGTCGTTGTCAGACACCGGTCCAATTATAGACCGAACCGTTCGATCCTGCTTCGAAGCCTTATCATTCCTCCCAACCGACCAGAATTACTTCCAAGATTGATCTGTAAACCGCAGGATTTTTACGTCACTTCCGTAACGGTCTCCGCAAGATTTTGTTGCTTTTAATTCGATTAAGAGACAGTAATGAGTGTAATGCGTAAGTAGATTCCGACGGAAACAATAAAGCTATTATTAGTCGTGATGCGGCATAGATTTCTGAGGGCTTTGGTACGCGATGCGGAAGATACTTTTGGATGATTTCGAAGGTGTTAGGAGATTCTGACGGTCGGTGTCAGATAGAATGAACGGAGATATTTATACTGCTTTTGATGTGCCATAGAGAAATTTTGAATGATATTTGATTTGGTTATTTATAATATTTATATATTTGGTTATATATCAGGAATATTTTCAAATGATTTTGAAGGTTTTAGTAGATCAGACAACCAGTGTCAGACAGGAAGAATCCAAATATTAATACTCCCTTTGATGTGGCATAGTGGCATAATTTTGAATAATATTTAATCTGGTGTACAAATTGAGGAATACATTCAAACTATTTTTAACACGTTGAATGCCACGCCAATTTTACAAGGATTGTCCGCGGCGCCACGATGAATTTTCTATTATGCTATAAATATAATGTTGAAATATTATCTGCAATAGATAAGTTACAGTGTATAACAATGTTTGACATGTTAATTGTGACGGGGGTCACCGGTGACATCAAAGATGATAATAATAAAAAATTTTAAGTATTGTCATTTGTTTAAATTATATATATTTCTATCAATCTGGGCGCGCCGGTCAGCGGTGGCCCCTATGGCGTCACTGCCAAGTTGAGTGGCGGTCACCGGTGACCCCCGTGGTATTCAACGTGTTAAGGTATTAGGAGATTCAATGTGGAAGACAATGTGGACGCAGTAAATTAATTGCTACTTTAATTTGGCAATGCTAGGCAAATATAAACAACCAAAATGTATGATTAAAAGTCCTGATACGCAACTAACCAATTCCTAACGATACCTAGTCTGTAGCATGAACTGTGAAATGTTTCTAAAAAGAGGTTAAACTGCAAGTAGATTGGTTCAGCCAGCGTCAGACAAAGGACCAGAATAAAAAATCGAATATCGTTATTTAACGTTTACCGTATTTCGTAGAATACCCAACAACAAATACAGGAGGCCACTGCGGAAGATAAAACGTCTAGTAGATCATACCAGTCATGGTCAGACAAGCCAAAGCTCGAATAGATGGAGCATCTGCATTTAATGCAGCGCCGAATCTATCCTAAATCTTTCGGAATATCCAATATCGAGCACGGAAGGTCATCCCAGAGGGAAATGCATAACATAATTTATTGAAAATGGGACAAGTAGAATGTGCCGGTCATTGTCAGACGTACCGAAACAGATCGTGCAACGGGCAACCGCCTATTTCCCCTTTGTTCTACGCGTTTCTCGCTGTACCAGCAGCGCCCTGGAAAAATTCTACGGAATAATTTATTCGATAACTCAATCATAATGAATGAATCGATTTATTCGACATTATTAATCGCATACTTTATTTCTATCAAATAGTCCGAAGGTGTGGCACATCGGCGCGCTGGAAATTTAACGTTTGACGCGACGAGGATCGACGGAGGAGTTTTTCCAGGGGATTTCCAGTGAAAATGGAAAATCGGGAAGAGCGATCGGCCGCGGCGCCGCGCCGGTTTCTCTAATTCCGTCGATTCCTATCGAGCGAGAATTCTCCGAGCCGGACGAGCCGGGCATGGAATAAGAGGCCCGTAAGTTTCTCCAGGTAAATAAATCTCGGCGAGGGCGGTTCATTTTTATGCTTTTCTTTCTGTAAGACGTTCACGTACAGCCGCGGGTACGACGATCGTCTCGAAGCCAGTCGAGACTCTCTCGCCTCTCTCGGCTCTCTCTCTCTCTCTCTCTCTCTCTCTCGCTCTCTCTTACTCTCTCTCTCTCTTTTACTCTTTCTCTCTTACTCTCTCTCTCTCTCTCTCTCTTTCTTACTCTCTCTCTTTCTCTTTCTCTCTCTCCCTCTCTCTCTGTTTCTACCGGAGCCCGCGGTAATCGAATTCGTCTCACTTCGAGAGCCAACGAGCCCTCGTTACATACAGCCCAGTGAAATTGAACGTAAATACCCGGCGGACGAACGGCCGGAACGGCTTCCGCCGACGACAATTTGTCCCGGCCGACGTGATTATCCGAAAATAAGCGCCACCTCCACGGATTGTGCCGACTGCTCGCGAGACACACGGTTGTTACGCGACCCTCATCCCCTTCGACAAGGACCTCGAATACTCTCGATATTCCATATCTCTCTGCGATCCTCAATCCAAAGCTCCTCTATACACAGTCTTTCTAGTGTTCCAGGAGATTCTTCGGAACGAAGACAAATTGTTCTTCAATCTACGACCCAATGTACTTCCAAAGATTGATAATAAAAAGAATATAAGAAATCCTGAACCCACATGAATCAAGCTCTAAATACGTTCAATTGAATATAGCAATCGGAGACGTTCGACTGACAGAACAGGTGATAATTAGACACCGAATTTTATGCATTTATGATCAAAATGACGTACAAACGCAGAAATAAAACCATGTAAAGTGCAAATTATGTACATCCTTTGTAAGGAACGCTAGCTGCTTCGGAGTGCCCTTCATTTTGTAAATAATTGTAATAAAAACTAATGAAAATAACTGCCGAAATTAATGCGTCGACACTGTTCGATTCTCAATGTCCATGCGCTGTGTAAAATTATAGTTACTCGAGATTAATTAATTTCCTATTTGGTACACAGAGTCTCGCAGAAGCGATACAATTGCCGCGTCGATCTTGACGCACTACTTTCTACTGTTTGAACAACGCGGTCAATTATTTGTTCGTCTAGGACGCACAGTCCCAGCAACGTTCCAAGTGTAGGAATTATGCAAATGCGCGGACTATCGCTTGGATCAAGAGATCGTCGTGCAAGGAATCGAAGAGCAGGATTTCTGCTCGACATTCGTCGCGGGAACGAATAGCAGACGCTTTCGAGCGTCGGTGCGCGTCGCGGCGCGTCGGGTGGCGGCGCGCGAGCAAGGTAAATTTTCCAGAAACGCTGTCGGACAATATCAGCCTTGAAAGAGAAGCTCGTGGGAAGACGGGGAAGGCGAGAGGGGACGGGAGAAAGGGAAACAGCAACAGTGAGACCACGAGAAGGGAGGCGGTCAGAAAGAGAGAGAGAGAGAAAAAGAGAATGAGAGAGAGCGAGAGAGAGAAAGAGAGAAAGAGAGAGAGGAGAGGAGAGAAACGGATTCACAAAAGCTGCAGCTATTTCGGGCACAAACATCCGGGGAATGCGGGGACGACATCGAAACGGAAGTGGCGTGCAGAGTGGCTTAAAAAGGGGGCCAGCGAATCGGCCGGAGGTAATCCTGAGAGGACCAGACGCCGCCTACCAATCGCAATATCCGACCGGCGAAGAAACAAAGGGCCTCTGGCCGACCAAGGAACAACCGGCTGCCTGCGAGACACACCGGTGAATGCGGGGGTGGACGGAACACGCGGCAGAGAAAGAGCGAGCGAGAGGGAGAGGGAGAGGGAGCAACCGAAGCAACCAAGAGAGCGAGAGAGAGATCCGCGGCCCGATTGTTGGAACGCGGAAGAGCATCGACGCTGCCTCGGCCCGTTTCTATTTCCGTTTTACATCCCGAGGTCCTGCGCTTGCTTCTTCTTCTTCTTCCTCCGCTGCCTCCACCTCCTCCTCCTCCTCCTCCTCCTCCTCTTCAGCCTCCTACTCGACCGACCTCGTCCACCGACCAGGACCAAAGAATCAGGGAAAGAGGGTGAAACAAAAGCGAAACAGGTTGCCGCTGTACCCTCCGCCTCCATTTTGCTCGGCCACTTCGAGCTCCCTTCTTCTCCCTCCCTCTTTCTCTCTTCTCTATCTCTTTCTCTTTCGCTTTCCTTCCACGTGGACACAATCGCGAGGCTCTTTGACAGCGGTTTTTGCTCGTGGACGAGCTTTTAAGCCGGCGAACGATCGGCTCGAGATTCTCCGACAATCTTCTCGAGACCTGCTACCTATTTCTCCAGCCACTGTCTACGAATTTTAGGTACGGTAACCTCGATCATCCGAATTCATCTCGGAAACGTCAGTGTCCCGTTCCCAATAATAGAGCAGTTAATTAGGCGCAGTAACTGAATTGAATACTTTCTGATTTTTACGATCACGAGTGTTGCGTACGGATCACCTTGGGAATCGCCTGTTTATATGTGAAACGCGTTTCGTTAACAGAGAACTCAGACATCGCCGGTTTAGATAATCGAGGCTCTGCCTGGCTTGTTTGCAACGTGGATCTCAGACTCCGTCTTGTTACAGCGAGGATCTTACCAAGACCTGTCAGACATTTCTGCAGCCTTTGACCGCGATTTTTAGGTATCTACTTGTTTTGGAATTATGTAGACCATGGGTCTAAGGCTCGGCCTAGTTACAAAGGCGATCTGGTCTAGACCTGGTACAGCGTTCTACAGCCTCTCTGTATAATTTCTAAATGCTTGTTCGAGAATTATATGGAGCATGAGTCCCAAATTCGGTTTGCTTTGGCGATGGTTTTCCGCAGAGTCGACAAAGAAGGTAAGAGAGCAACCTGGTGTTCGTTTGAGCCCGCGAGGCAGGTATGCGTCGTGTCACACGGCGTCGCGTATTCGCAGCTCGCGGCAAATCCAAAATAAATCGCCGGCAGCTGTTGCGTCCCGTGTTCCGGAGGTGCGCCACTGTTTTTCTTTCTTTTCGATCCGCTCCGTGGACGCGAAACGCTCGAGCGGCAAGAACCGGGGGCCTTTTTCGCGGCGCGATTTAATTGAAAATTGACTGGCCGGGTCCGTTCCCCATTTTTGACGCAGTTGCCATTCAAGAAAACCTCTTCGCGCTTGTCTTGTTGACGCTTTTCGCAAAAATTGTAACAGACCGCGGATTTTTATGCAACATACAAATTGCCTGCATTAATTGCATGATCCAGATGTAAACTTTGATTTCGTTTTTTAATCATTTTAATCAATTGAAAAATTTAGGTTACTCTAATATTTTTCCCGTTTTGCATTTAATTTGCAAATTCTTGTTACGAATGCGAAGAATCCGTAGTCTGTTCATTGTGCATATTACTTGGAATTGTGAATGTAAACTGTATTATTCATTACCAAGTCTCTTCATGAATTACATTTTTGTTTTCATTCATTCATGAGTCGACCAAGATTGCATTTATGGCAAAAATTATTGAATGAATTTTTACGGCGACTTGTTACGATAAGCATGTTTGTATTCATTTAACCGTATCTGCAGTTATGTCAAGGTTATGTCATGGCTACGTCAGGGTTACATCATAGAAATTGGAAAAATAAATGTGTGATTTAGGGAAAAAACTGTTTCCTACGGATTTCGAACCCTAGCGTAGTGTCTCCGTAGTCGAACACCTTACCCACTCCGCCAACTGACGATATTGAAACATAGATGAATATTTAAGTATATATCGCAAGGTACACGTCACAATTTTTTCTTTCCCTTAAATCGCATTTTCTAGGTTAAAAAATTGCTTGTTTCATTGTAATAACGTCTAAAATGACTTAATCTAAAAACAAATTCGGATTGCATTTTTTAAACAATGATCCAATCGAACGAAAAATCTGAGAAAAATTCAGCGCACTGCTTGCGATAGTACCTTATCAGGAAATTAATATAAAAGCAGGCCCTATTTTAGTTTACGAGATATCTTCAATTTTCCGATCTTTTTCTTGTTTTCTCTTTTTTCATTTTTGATAACCACAGCTTGCAACCGAAAAATCTGACAAAATTCTGTAATATGTAACTTGATATCCAAAATAAGCCACATATTTTCAAACGTTTAAAGAGCCTCCGAAGGGAGAAGTGGGCGGAAAAACGGTCGATCTAATTTACCTTGTAACTACCCTCATGGACAAGTTACAAGATTGAAGTTGTGCACAGATGAGTATCTTGGTCAGCTATCGAACGGTATAATAGTCATTGAAAAACATCTAAGAATAATTTTGATCATCTTAATCGATTACTCTCTTTCTCTTCATTAGCACCGGATTTCCTTTCTCGGTTATTTTCTAAAGTATCAAGAATTTAAATGACACGATATTCGATAAATGGCGTGTCAAACTAATTAAAAAAAATAATTACTTGTAAGTCAGTTTTTTATAATTTTGCTCAGTATAGTCGCTTTGATACGGCGACGAATGAATTAAAGCGAGCGGAAGAAGGTTTCGGCGACCGGTCGGGAGGAACGGCTAGAAATTGGCGTAATCGATTTGCGGATAGGTGTTCGACTCGGCAGCGTCGACGAGGAGCGGAGTGTTGGGTGCGACGACAACACTGCAGCAACTTACATAACTCGATCGGAGGCTCCGGGGATCGTTGCTCGCGGGTGGAACAAGCTCAAAGCGCTTGATGCTCAGAAAGCCGGCTCTAATTTGTAACAATCGGCCGCCTAGAATAGACGATCGGGCAGGACGACTTAATTGGTGCCGCGTCAAATACTCCTCTGTGCGATCGGGCCCGCGTGAAACGTGAAACCCGCGTGTCTGCACACGCTCGCATAATCGAATCGCGGTCGCTCAAACTTCCTGCGTTTTGTTCACCGGCAAATTTCTTCTTCGAACCGTGTGTCACGTTCTTCTCTTTCTCTCTTTTTGCAAGCGCTACTCTTTCTCTCTCTCTCTCTTTCTCTCTCACTCTCTCTTAGTCTATCTCCCTCCCTCTGTCTTTTTCCCTTCCTTTTTTCTACCGTTTCTCTTCAGCCGGGTCGGCCTTTTAACATTCTACCCGCACTATCGCGCGATGCTCCCGTACGTGTGCCCACTGCATTAAGCGCATCCTCGAATTCGCGTGCACCGAAATTACGTATTACGGTCGTTCTGCCCCGCGAATGAATTTAGCCAACGTACGCGCGATACCGTCTACCGGGTGAGCAGAATTTCGGCGGCCTTGAGAAACGCGATTCCGCGGCGTTCCGTCACCGCGTTCTCCTCGACGAATTTTTCCGCGCTTGCACAGGCTGTCATTGACGTCCAACGACGTCGACAACTGAGCTTCGACGATGTTTAATCTTAAACGCGAAACATACGGCGAGAAATTAACCCTAGTGAGTCTGAAACTGCCGTGTTATGTTACAAAGTATAAGCCAGCGGACTAGGTTTCTGAGCGGATGAAGTTAAGACGCAGCACCGTGCCGCGATGTTCGTCAGAAGTAAACAAATTTGTGTTTTTATTATTAACAGTAGTAACAGTAATAGTAATAGTAATAATAATATTAATTTTATCGACGCTTGTCATTATTACATGTTCGATGAAACACCATTTCAACATGAATCCTTATTGAAATTGTATAATTTAATTAAATTTATTTGTATTAATTTATTATATTTTACTAATTTAATTTAGTTAATTTATTTATATATAAAGACCCATTTTTATAATACAAAACAAAATATATATTAAGACTGATAGAGAATCGGCGAATCAACAGATTAGGTAAATAGTTTATCTGGACTTGTTTTGAATTATGTGGCATTCGCTGGAAATGTGACTATTTTATCGCTGTCGTAATTGACAAATTGAAATATCCTGTACAAAGGGTCAATTGCATTAAATCTCGATAGAGCTGTATAGTTTTAAATGAATAATGTTCAAGGTAACCTTTTAGGAACGACGCGCCACTATGATGGCTTGCGCAGACGTCATATTACGACGCGCCACACTCAATTGTATTATCAGTTATTAAAGTAAATAATTAAAGTTAAAGTACATGCATCATACCTTTAGGAAAAATTATAATGTAAATTATTAAATTATAATATCATACTCTGCCGTATGGAGAAACAGTTACGTGCAAAACTCAGCCGTACCTAAGAGGTTAACCCCACATGGTTTCGGACGTCATCTGGTTCGCGGAAGGTTGAAGGAAAAAGCAACTGATCTTGATTTCGACGATCGGAAGAACTCGGTGCAATAGTGTTTCAATACATCGTTCGAAAATTCTGGCCAACTGATGCAAAAAGGGTCAAACGAAAAGAGTTCTTTAACCCTCCCCTAATTTCACTTTATCCAGAAAAAAATGTGAGACATTTTGACACAGTGTGACAGGGAGTGTTAAAGAAAGGTTTACAAGATAATCCGCACTAAAGGGAAAGAAGACTGTCGCCCCAATTTCAACCCTTGTCAAATTCCGAGACTCCATTCCATTCTCCAAAAACCAACGCCCCAAGACAGTGTTTAATTCGAATAAAAATATTACCCTTTAACTAGACCACGCATTTACGCCAAATTAAAGCAATTTTAGAGCAGTTTCCGTCGACAAAAGTTCCCAGGAAACAAACAACCCTAAGAGCACGCTTATGCCGAAAAAAAACAGTGGGAAAAACCAATCAGAGGTTCATTAAGGAAGGGAGGCATTAGCGGGCGCGAGAAATCAAAATCCGGCGAGTCGCGAGGGAAAAGAAACCGCGCCCTAATCGCGTCTGCTCAATTACGCGACCCCAATTAACCCCCGGCGGGGGTAGACAGAGCCTCGGCCCTCTTTAGCAGCCCCGGGGCGCGCTGGTTGCCGCGCGAGGAAAGGCGAAAACGAGCTGACCGTCGGCCGTTAGGCTAAAAATGCGGTCTGCGCTTTATTTCCCGCGCTTGAAAATAGCCCGTGAGCCTCTTCTCTCCGTGTAACTTCGCTGCGGCGTCGGGAGAGGGGTTGCTAGACGGGATTCGCCGCGGAGGGAGGGAGGGGAGCCTCCGAAGGCGGCGCGGCGGTGGGGCGACACCAACGACGCCGTTGAGCATTTTCGGAGTGGGGTCAACCTCCCCCTTCCTTCTTCGCCATCCCTGCCGGGGGTGACGGGGCCGAGCGGGGGCGGGCGCATTTACAGTCGACACACACAGACAAACGGCCGATGCACGCGGGCATTTTCTACAGGGTGGTTCGACGGTCTCGCGCTCGAGTTTCCTTGTCATCTTCGATCCCAAATCATTTATACAGACAGGGTGAATTTCGATAAATTTGGCCGGATTAGGGTGAATTTGCTTTCCCGTTTATTTCTTCTTACCTAGTGGTTCAATTATTCTCATTATTCTTTAATCATTTAATTCGCAAGTCCTTCGATTACACGTTTCCGATTTCGAAACTCGTTCGAGGGTTGTATTTCTTGAGATCAATTTTAGGGGTTGAAACGCAGGATTTTCAAAGAAATTCGAGCAATTTACGTAGAGTCGTCTGACTCTCGAATTTTCTCATCATTTATATCAATGGGGATAATGGGGTGAATTTGTATTCCTGTTCATTATCGACTCCGTATTTTGTTTTAGTAATGAACAGACTTAGTGATTCAACTGTTTTATTCTCCAAATAATTTTATTCGCTAAATTTGTTCAGTGGGTGCGTTTGTTAAGATTAATTTTAAGGGTTGGATACAACTCTTCGATTGTGAGTCTTTTTTTCTTTAAAGGGTTGTGTTTCTATTCATTATCCACTTCGTGGATTATTCCTGTATGCATACAAGATACTTATAAATCGTATTTGTTGCAGCGGTGAATTTCTGAAGATGATCAATTTGATCGCAGAACGTAAAAACGTAGAAGTTAGGGATCGAAACAGAAGATTCCCAAAGTGAATCGACAAGGGTTGAACCTTCTGGCGAATTAATTCGGAAAGCGGGAGAAAAATCTGCCGACGACACTCGCCGGGCTTTTTTAATTGTAAAATAATGTACAGAGGGCAAGAAGCACTTCACCCCGAAGGAAGGGAAGCCACCCCGAAGGCCGGGCCGTTTCTCGTGTCTCCAATAACAATAACTTTCGCGAAGTAAGCACCCGAAAAACGCTCTCGAGGCGTCCATTACGCCGCGATATAACGCGCCTCTCACCCTCCGGCCGGTTTTTCCCTGCAGCCCTCCGTCAGGGGAGACTGCGCCCCTCTTCGCGGTCCAGCAGGCTGCGACAATTTGCCGCATAACGATGCCTTCTTTCTTTTCGTAATTGAATCTAAATATTAAAACTCCGCCGCGGCCGGCCTTGGCGCCGGCGTCTCCTTGACGGTCCGTTTCTTAACGCACCGCCGCGAGCAGCCAGTGCCCGTCGCTCTCTCTCGCCGGGAAACCTCCAGGAAGAGCTCCAGGAAAAGCTCCAGGAAAAGCGGCGTGTCTACCCCAAACCACCGGTGGAAAAGTTTCGAGACTCGGCGGCCCGGCGTCCTCTCGTTGCCCTGGAATATCGTTTAGAGCGATCCTGCCGCTGAAATTACACCGTAACGCGTGTTAAAGGGCTGAGCTCGTTCAAAAACTTCCCCGCAGTCTCGCCTCCCTCCCGCGGGCCGCCCCTTTATGACCGTTGCGTCGTTACCGGGCCAGGGAATTGTCCGAATTATAGCCGACTAGACACACCCGGCGCGGAGAAATACAATTTTTGCTGGATTTCGAATTTTTTTCGACGGTGTTCCTCGGCTCCGACAGGGTTGCCGCAACCCCGCACACTCGCGTAAATTCTCTCGGAACCTGCGCCGCTGCTACCGTGTTTCGGATTTCTTGAATCCAACGGGACTCTCGACCCTCGCGACGAACCACCTCGTAGAGAATTCCGCGGGCATGCTGCGCGTCACCTTGGGGTGAGTTACACCCACGGATATAAATTTCCTTGGGCGAAATTCTTTCCTCGGCTGAAATTCGTCCGAGTGCACTTTTCCGGGGGAAGTTTATTTAACCCTCACGAACTGCTGAACCAACCCTTTCGCTCTTGTTGCGGCCCTTAGAAGCATATTTCGGCAATATTGTTCCGACTGTTAACCCTTCGCACAAGATTCTGTCACTAAAAATTGCTATCACTGCATAAAATAAAAACAGTTGTAAAAAGTAGAAATAGTCGGAAGAATTGTCTTGATTTTGAAGTTGAAATAACTTCGAGTACCTAGATCGAGTTCATCCCTTGACACAGAAAATGTGGCCTTATTAAAATGTCAAACTTCTTCGAACACATTATTAAACAATAGAGGTATCAAATTAGTAACAGAAATGTTAAAAAATGTATTTCTGTAACGTTTTAACTTTACTTTATAAGGCGTTCGAATACTCACGTGGCCTGCAAGTTCGATGTTCTATATGCTTTTTAATTATTTAGCCAACGTTTTATACCAAATCGAAACTCATTCGTATTTTTTCTACTTTAATGTAGCATAAAAGATTTTTCTCCCTATTATGTTTATTTAAATATATGGCGTCGAAGTCAAAATTATTCTAGCGTTCGAATACTTTCGTGTAATGTCATCGTATGTCACAGGATTGATTAAATGTGAAGCTGAAATAAATAGTCCGACGGGGCTGAACCAAGGAATGAATATTGAAACGAATGTTGCCAGGGACCGAAGATGTTTGGAGAAGAGAAAGGAAGCGTGTACGTGGCCGGCGGGAGCACGTGGCCGGTTCTTGGCGTACGCCAAATCAACAAGGTTAGCCCCCTACGTACCGAATTACGGGTTTACGAATCTTTGGCAGCCGGCGGACCAAGGTTGGGTCGGCCATGTGCACGCGACTCCCCGTGCCACGTGCTGTTTCGCGGGGAATTTCCTTCACGCTTCGATTCGACCGTTCCCCGTTGTCTCGGGAACGAAATACTATTCGCGACCAGCCTAATTCGTGCGCCAGAAACCGACGCGGCTCGACGTCCGAGCCCTAGGCCTCGATCTGCCCTTCCGTTAACACTTCCAGCGACCTCAAAACCGTTCGACGTCCTCCTTTCGCGGATACAGTGTAAATCTATGTTAAATGGTCGATTTCTGACACGTTGATAGTGCATAAAATGTTTCCATCTCGTAAGAACGATAAATCTCGTGTTAGAGCTCGAGTCTTTCAGTTTCATTGTTCGTGAATTTGATTATTGAATAAATAGTTTGAACGCTAGTTCAATATAAAAGAAAAACAGGAAATGATAAGTTACTAACTACAATGCTATCTAATAATATATTATATTATATTATTATATTATAATATGTAGTATAATTTTCGCATTATATTATCTGAGATAAACACTACATATTATAATATCTATTATAATATATGTATATATAGGCCGATGTAGTTTTCAACTCTTCGAACAACAAAGACAACAATATTAACTTGAACATATTAAAATTATTAAAGAAGAAAAATATATGCAATTAATGCAGACAATTTTATTTTGCATGAAGATCCACTGTCTAATAATAACGAAGGCTCAGTCCGATCGAATACTTTTTGCCAGTGGCTGTAAAATGAGAATGAGATCAGTGTCACAGTTCGACAGACTCGTCGCGAGCAGAGGATCCCAAGTAAAACGACCGAAATAAAATGGAAACGGAAGAAGCATCGTGGTAGAACGATTTCCAAGGATTCCCGAAGAAAATTTATCTACATTTCGACTCTTTATCATGTTTCAGTATCGGGTCCGCAATCGCCCCCCTCCTCCCGATTAATTATCGCATAAATATTTGCCGCCATTGACGGAACGAGTCGGGAAACAAGCCGGCCGACGAGTATAACCTTGTTCGTCGCGAAGGATCCATCACCGTTCTTGTTTCCCGACGCAACGTAATAACGCCCGGCCCCCAGACCTAACGTCGGACGATAAAACAACGATGCGAAAAGGTTTCGGGAACGATAAAGCGAACGGGGAACGCAATTCCGCGGCGCTACGTAATCGACAATTGGCTCCAGACTCTACGCCGAGTCTTCCTCCCCTTCGAGAAGACGGATTGCGCTCGGAAAAATGTCTTTGATAGGACGCCTCTCTCTCTCTCTCTCTCTCTCTCTCTCTTTCTCTCTCTCTCTCTCTCTCTCTCTCTCTTTCTCTTTCTCGCTATCTGTCTATCTATCTATCTATCTATCTATCTATCTATCTCGCTCTCTTTCTCGCTTCGTGCCCCGACTCATCCCTGCCGCGACTTTCTCGTATTCAAAGGGGAGAGGAGGGTTCGATTCAGGCCAGCCCCGTGTGTGTATACAGACTGTAATCTATAACGGGCCCGGCATTATCGGGCGCAACTTTTATCCGAGTTATTCACGCGAAATTTTTATCTCCGCTTATCTACGCCCGCGTTGCCTCATAATTGGCCCGGCGGTTAATATCAATTTTTCATGCAGCGATTCGCTGTAATAAAAATTAGAGGAGCCCTGCAAAATTCCAGATAAAATAGAAAATGCGTTCGGCTCTGTTAGATTACGTTCCAGCAGCTGGGAATAACAAATTCTTCAGTCTATCGTAAGCATTTTATTGATTTCGATGAAATAGGAACGATTTGTTCATATCGATATGAACTGTCGTGTACGATATTCATTGTTAGACATATGTGTATAATAAATTCATAAAATATATACATACGTAATACAGCGTATCTGCAGCCGATATCACAATTTACATAAACTGTTTACTCAACATGCTGATTCTTTGTCAGTATTAATATAAGTTCCCTGTTCTATATTGTAGAAATGTTTACCTTGTATATATAGATAAATTAAATTAAATTGAATTTCCCATCTCCCCCACGTTTTTCTAGGACAAACCGTAGGTCGATAAATTGTCTTAGAAAAATATGCACACTATAGTCTGTGTATTTAGAAGAATCGGTACATGACAAAAATCAGAAGACCAAATGTAAAACTGGAGATATTTCAAGAGTTAAAAAATACTATTGCATTATTATACGTTCATTAAAATCATCAAGGAAAGAAATAAACGTCTACTTAGGTTCCTGTATCTTGTAATTAATTAATGAAAACTATGAATTATTCCGGCTGCTAGAAACTATCCCAGATTAACACTTCCAACAGCTTCAAGCGACAGCATACTACTTATAAACAGTCTGCGGATTTTACGCATTTATTGCAAACATAAATAAAAGAAATACATGGACGTGAACATATGAGAAGAGCTTAAAAACATTATTTCCAAATCCTTCAGACTATTAAAAGCAGGAATACAGTTTTATATACTTTGTTTTATTATACTTAATAACCCATCTCGTTAAAAAGACTACAGTTACCCATGGACCAATTATGATCGCAACTGCTGTATCGAAAATGTCGTCGCTCTTCGATAAACGATCCACGATAAAAATTCTGATTCCAGCGGAATAAATTCGAGGACAACTGGAAAGTAATTCGCAACGATTCGACTGTCCCGTTTAGGTTTTTGTTTCCGGGTAGGCAGACGGGATAGCGCGCACGTGTGCGGGGCAACACGCGTCTATCGATTCGGTTTTTCGACTGCGGGGTCCTCGGTTTTCGGCGCTCTCTCCGCTCTGTCGCGACTCTGTTTGCCCGTGTTTACGCCCGCTTATCCTATCAAAATCGTGCATACGCGGTGTAACTCGTGTCACGGGAATTAAGCCCGGGGAAATGAGCTCACCTGGCCGCAGGAAATTTTCCGTCCATCCCCGAGCCACCCCCGCTACGAAAAAATAGTCGGGGGAGGAGGAGGGAGAAGGACGGTGGTCACGTCGAACCGACGTCAATGCTCGCATCGACGCTTCCGGACCGTTGTACAGTGATTTTCGGCGAACGCTGCTGAATATCGGCTGTGTACAGGAGATGCTTTTTACTGGGAAATCATCCCGGCGAGATTCGTCCGTGATTTTGAGTAGTTTCGATTATTTTTATCGGAGTAGTAGAAACAGCTTTGCTTTCGAATATTTTTTTTAGGTTGATAAAAGTTGATTGGAAATTGGGGTAATCAAGAGATTGGAGATATGTTCCTCTTAATTTAAGCAATCTGAATGGTGGCGAGAGTGAACTGTGTATAATTTGAAAATTTTTCGACTATTAAATTGAGAAATATGAGAAACGAAGTTTCTCATGAAATTTCAGTTTCACCCTTGATGCTTTTCCACCCAGAACAACCCCAAAGAGTCCAGTTCAAACCGCCGCAAATCCGACTGAACCGATAGATTTAATTCTGCCGCCTCGCAAACAAATTCCGGTCGATAAATCTCGAAAAGGGGGGTGGTTCGCGCACCGAAAATCTCGCGACAACCGCCGACAATCTGCCAACGGTATATCCGGGGTTGGCTCCGCGGAAAAACGTCGGAAAAAAGCCGCAAGGGTCCCCCATAAATTAGTATAGCGAAGAAGCTTCGGAAGCTGCCGGGCATAAATCGGAATCCTTTTCCCGGAGTTCTCGAGTGCCGGTGTATGCACATGCACTCGCGGACGAAAAAGGCTGGATAGCGTGGTTCGAAAAAGAGAGAAGGAGAGAAGGGATTGGTGCGTTGATCGAAAATTTATGGGAAGCCCATAGGTGGGTAGTGGGTTCTGGTTCCAAGGGGGACGGGCCGCATCGGTGGACGTCGATAGCTGGTCCACGGGGGGTGGCGGAGGAGAAGAGGCTCGAGCTTGGGATAGACTGGAATATATTTATTAATTTGGCATCGTTCCCGAGTGTATAGCTGCTGGCCCCTTACGTTACTACGTTATGACGCGAACAAAGCGACTCCGCGATTTCTTTATAGGCAATTCCGGGGTCTGCATAGAGTGTTGTAAATATTACAACCCCTCCCAGCAGCGGCCGTCGCGACCGTCTCTCTCTCTCTCTCTCTCTCTCTCGCTCGCTCTCTTCTTTCTTTCCACTCTTGAGTATCAGCCCCGTTTAACCCCCATCCCACGTCTATTACCGACGCCATTCGCCCTCCGGCCGATTCGTTCCGCGCCCTTTGAGCCAGAGGAACGCGAACATCCTCCGGGATACCCAACTCGGTCCTTAACCTGTGTCACCGGAACACCCCCATCCACCCCGCGATCTCGCCCCGTCGATTCATATATTGCGTCCTCCCGATAGTAATATGCGAGAGGTGTTTTCGCTGAGCCATGGCTTCCACGGATTTTCCCGAATAAAACGGTCCTCGTAGCTTCGCTTTAATGTCGATGCGAGCAGCGGGATCTTTCGGGAATTAGACCTTTTTGTTCGCTAAGTAAGCGGTAACGCTTCGAATAAAATAGTGTCGACCCTTCTGGTGACACAGTTTCGATGTAACATGACGCAAACGTTGCACAACACTAAACCTACCACCGCCGGTCAAATGACAGGTTTCACGTGTTTTATTTCATAATTAAACAAAATCTTTGATTTAAAAATTGTTGAATGTATTTCTTTATTCTGGCACTCACTATTACAAAAATTATGAATAATTTGAATGAATTCTATCTCGGAATTCTTATCAGGCAATTTTTGTTAGGCGCTTTTCGGCCTCGGTAGGTTTAGTGTTAAAAGTGTCTAAGAACCTCTGAGGTAATAATAATAATAATAATAATATATGAAAAGCTAATCAACCATTACTAAGCTTCTAAAAAATTCCAAGAGTTATTAGCCGATTCAAAAAGCTGAAACTTTACCACAACGAAGACGAACCAACCTACCAAAAATTACTATGCACCGGCCGTCATGGTGCTCGACGCGCAAGTTCGAGGTTCCCAAAAAAGCCGAACCTAATTTAACCGGGACAAGTTGAGGCTCGGCCTAGTTCGCCGTAAAACAATCTCCGTGGACGAAATTACGAGGGATCGGTGGAGAAACCGCGAGTGGGCTCGTCGTCAGGACGATCCCAGCATCCGATACGCCCGGATAAGAGACGGCCCGGGAGTTTTCTAATCTGAGAGAGCTCGTGCTGCGAGATGATAGCCCGTCGTCTGATATAATTCATTCGTCCCCGAGACACCGGCGTCGGTCTTCTTCTTCGTCCTGTTCTTCGGTGGTGTGGGCAACCGAAACTCAACCCCTCCGCATACCCCTTTATTTTCGCGGGTGCCCCGCCGCCGCCGCGGAACCGGAGTCTCGCCGGACAGATTTATTTAGCCCGGGCTTGCTCGTTCCGCTCGCGATATTTCCTCGATTCTCTGCCACGACAATGGCGACGACGATTTCAGATTGCAGTTTAATTTAATGTCGAGCACCGACACGACCAGCCGATTCTCTCCCGCGGATCTACTGGCTGGTGCGGATCGTCGCGCAGCGAACGCGGATAGTTCCGTGGACCGAGGGGAAACCGAGGAAATTGTCGAGAAGATTTTTCGTCGGAAGTGGAATTTATGAAGAACATCGAACTGGTAGAGTTTCGAATTTTCCTGCCGATGGTTGCCTTCCAAATGTTGATATTTCAAATATAAAAATTGTAAAGAATATTTATATACGGCTGCTATTTCAAAGGAAGGAACTGTGAAGAATATCGAGTTAATAGAGTTAATAGTTAATAGAGTTTTGAAGTTTCCTTACCAAAGTTTCTTTTTTCCAACGTACAAATTATAAAGAATATTTAATGAGAACAGTTTCCAATTTTCCTCGTGAGAGGGTTGCCTTGCTACGTATAAACATTATAAAGGACATTCATAAATCGTTTAATTTTCCCCACGAAGGTTAAATTACGTTTCAGAAAAATGGTAGTTTTCCATTTTTCACGTATTTCTCGTGCGAAGAATCGTCCAATTGTCGATTGTATCCCGAATTACGCTCTGACATACACAGAGCACCTATATACGTGCGTGAGTATATATCAATTTAACGGGCCGAGCGAAATGTTTTCCGAGTTAATGGGCGAACGGTATTCGATGTAACAGGAGACGATATTTTTCTGATTGAATTTTAATTCGATTCTACTCCGGAACAGTATTTTTTAATTCGCGTCGCGTGTTAAATGTCGAGCGAAATCGATTGGAAAGCCGAACCGGCGAATTAAATCAAGTACTCGACGGAGGAAATTCATGATTTTGTGCTGGCTGTTCTTTATAATTCAACTGGAAACACGGGACTGCAAGTTTTATATTAATTGCGCGGGTTATTTGTCGCGAGACGTGATTAACGCCCGAAGGAATGCGAAATCGAGCGACGATTTTTATGTAAATCGTTTTCCGGATAATCTGTGGACGAACGCTTTAATGATACAGTCGATATCGAAATTCTTTATCGTTTGAACGTGTTTTACGAGTGAATGGAGCGATTCAAGGCGGTCGATGCGCAACAATACTGATTGCATAAAACAATGAAAAGATATAAATTTATTTTCATCGATCTTATACAATTTTTAGTATTCGAATTAAATCATTGTATACATTATATTCTGTAAACTCGAAAGTAATTTTGCAAGTTTAATAAATAAATTAATAAATAATAATAATAATAAATATAAGAAAAATAATCAATAAACTGCAGATCTTTATGCAAAATCTGATTTCCTCAAATTATTTTATAAAAATCTGGAGAAGAGAATTCATTGCGGTGAACGCGGAATAATAATACAATTATCTATACAATATTTGGAAAAATATATTAAAGTAAAATTATGAAAATTATTTTTTGATCTCTTTGGTAAAAATAATGTTACTTTATCACTGCAACTGACACTAAATCACTATTCTATTATTTGAACACTCACATTTCCTGAATCAGTTCAAATTAGGGAGCTTCTAGCATAGTTCCAATGATTAATTCTAATAAAATTCTAGTTTGTTAACTGCAATGATCTATCAACGATATGTATATAAAATTCGACGAGTTCTATCGCTCATGCTCGCGGCGATAAGCGAACATTTTCGACCGACGTTTGATTTTTAATATTCATGGAGGAGGATAGCTCGCAAATCGAGGATCAGAGAAAAGACAGCGGTTGGTCACGGAACAACGTGCGCCGAGGTATCGATTAAGCCCCGTTTAAAAGTTAAACCGCCGGAATTGGGCCAAAGTGGGGGACCTAACGAATCCAATCGACTTATCGAGCCGCGATGAAATTTCCCCAGTTCTTTGCCGCCCTCGAGCCCTTAATCCGGCCGTGTACCTAACAATCAATCCGCCAAATCGAATCGGCTGCATCATGCACACGCTTGGAATTTTTGGCTGCGACTTCGAAGTCTTTCAACCGAAGACAGATTTCGCGGAGTGCTTCGGCAAACAACCACGAAATGGCAATACTGGACACGTGACCAGACGGCCTGGGTACCAATCAATTCAACATACGACCAACTTCATTTTATTCATGTATTCATTTCATTATAATTCTTTGGCTCTCAGCGTAGATATTTTTATTCGATGTTATTTGCAATATTAAAAAGCTACGATAAATATAATTTACTCTGAAACAGTCAATATTTCAAAACTGAAAGAACGCAATCAAAATATCCAAGTAAAATGTGCACCATTTTTTAAAGAAAAGACAACTTAATTTTATATAATAGTAATTCTCTACCTTCCAATGCTATTTATAGTAGATAATTAATAGATATTTTTATTCAATACTGTTATATATAATGTTGTTAACCCTAAGATAGTTTTTCTATCTATATTTAAAAAGATATCTTTTTAATTACAATCATTATTAGGAATTGTAAACAACGATTGCAAAGAATAAAATCGAAATATCAATGGCCCCAATAAAATGGTGCCATTTTCCCAAGAACAGGGCGATGAAAAAAATGGTAAAAAAATGAAACTACTGCCTGAAAGGTTACTTTATAGAAAGAAAACGGCAAAAAAAATCGCAGAGGCGTCGCGTTCGCCGTAAAGATCGGAGTAAAAATCGGGGCCGATTTTCCGGCGCCCCACGGCGGACCGGAAGTCGCGATACACGCCGAGATTCGTGGCCATAAAACTGCGGGGGGAGGTTCGGTGTACATATAGGCGATGGCCCGGAGCGAGCAGGCCGTTCCGAAAATTTTATTGCCATTGTTTCCGGCATCTCGGAGCGCTCCTCCTTCGGGAGGCGAATATTCGCGCGATACGGAACGGAATACCGAGACACGAGCTGGTGGAACGAGAAAGGGTGGAGGGGGATGCAACGGTGGCGCGAAAGGGTTCTCTCTCGACCGAGACATATGCGATATGCCTCTCTCGGCAATAAAACGCCAGAAGGAGGAGAAGGAGAACGAGGAGGGTCGGGGACGCGGGGATGGTGAAGGAGCACGCGGAAGCAGATTATTTCGCGTCTGAAACGATACGGACCCGACATCACGGGGTTTCCGTCTTTCGGGGATGCGCTATCGTTTATTTTCGAACTTTCTTCGCTTCCGGCCCCGCGCCAGAGGGAACCAGAGGGAACCAGTGGGGGTCGGTGGGTGTCGAAGGGTGCCGGAGGGTGTCGGGCACGCTCGCGTAAAAAGTCTCACGCGCGATCGACTCTCTTTCACGGTAACAGAGCGTGAAATGTTGCACGGCTTACTACCCCCATTGTCACGATTCTCCGTGACGCGATTCCAGTCGCCTTTGTGCGAGACGAATTTGTGAACTCCGACGTTTTTGCCGGTCATTAACACGGGAAAACGTTAAACGAGTCAGAATTACCAGATTCTGGTACTTCCGGTTTGGCTCTAGTCTGGAATAGAGCTAGTTTTCATTCGTAATTGTGTTAACCGATGTAGTTTGTTTTACCTATTTTATTGTATGCATTCTTTTTAATTTTTCTGACCATCGTTGGCGCTAAGTGACATTTGTACGATGACCAATGCTTGCACAGAGTTTCGAGCTCACTTAAACATGACTTATTTGGGTTAAGTATGATATATTGGTACGACTTATGTACATTGAAAGTAGACTGCATTGATAAAATTGTCTTCATTAGATACGCGATACAGAAGTTGCATCGACATTTGTTTCTTTTCCCAAATAATTTAATTAATCAAAAATAATGCAACAGCTGCTTGCAATTTTACTGTTCTGCGACGGATCTTCCAATTTTTCTTCCAAACGCACGAAATATCGCTAGTCTAATTGAAACTGTTAATCGTTCCGACAATTTAGTTATCTTTTAACCCTTTATTATAACCCTACATTTAGTTAACTTTTAACTCCGTCTCACTACTTGAAATAAATTGTTATATTACGTTTCAAAATAACTTTAACATCATCTTATATTTTAACAACTGTTAAAAGCGTAGTTATTGCACGAGTCACAAAATTCAATGCAAATATAAAATGCATTTAAGTCATACAAAACAGAAATACTGTATGTCAGAAAAACTATTTTGAATTCAAAATTAAAAAGACTTCGAATGCAAAGGATTAATTTAAGATTTGCATTGTGTCACGAGCAACTACTTGCGCACAGTCAACTTCAAACTCATTAAAACACGTCTCCATCAGTTGAAGTCCCCGGAGTACTACATCCAAACACAAGAAACCCTAAAAGATGATTTCCCAACAAATTAATTTCAATTTATCATCTCGAAAACCTCTAGATCATCTCGCGCCAAACTGAATAGGCTCAAACAAAACCAACCCCCACGGTCCCCCTCGATAGCGTCAAAAGAAAAAGCGCTGCACGGTGGCACGATCGTTTCCGGCAGGCCCCGGGTAGCCGTCCGATAAATCAGGCTCATTAAGCCGCGGCGCGGCGACCGGAGCGAAAAAATCCGGTCGAAGAACCGCGGTATGAGCCTCGTAATCCGACGCGGCGGTGGCCAGAGCATCGGCGTCGGCCCCGGCACCGGCATCGGCATCGGCAGGGTAACAGGGTCGGCTCGTTCGCGTCGATAATTAATAACCTCGAAAGCCGAAACATAATCCAACATTAACAACCCCCCCGAAAACAGCGTTACACGCTGCCCCTCCCGGCCGCGCGGCCCCCTGCGTCGGTTCCCGCGTCGTAACCTCTCCCCCGTCCGATGGCTCTCGCATAAACTGGAATACACCTCCTGGTGACGAGGAGGTGCGAGGTGCATCGGTGATGCGATAGCCCGCTTGAGCTCGTTAGATGAATGGGGCCGACACACGTACCCAGCACACAACACCGAACTAACCACCCTTGTTCAGCGGAGGGTCGCCGGGGGAGGGTGGCGGGACCGTGTACTCCAAGGGAAACAGAGACGGGAGAGATGGAGAGCAAGAGAGTAAAAGAGAGTAAGAGAGAGAGAGAGTAAGAGAGAGGGAGGAATGGGGAAAGAGGGAGGCGGCGCAACGTCACAGGAACAAAGGGTAAGGGTTTATAGGTTGTGGGGTGGGCGTAGGACAGAACACGAGGGCGGTTGGTGGTCGGGCCGAAGGGCAGACGGGCTGCGAGGGCTGCGAGAGGGTGGCAGAGGGTGGCAGAGGGCCGCGAGGGGCGGCAGAGGGCGAGAGGGCGCGGAGAGCGCGCGCGGCAGAGGACGGGCTGCTAGTTTGCATAAATTTAGGAAATACAGGGTGGAAAATCGATATCCGCATAGAGATTATAGATGGTGGTTGGTAGGCGCCGCGTAGCCGCAGCCTCCGTCGCGACGGCGTATGCGCTACATGTCTACGCTCTCTGCCGACTACACCGTTCCACCCCCTCCGGCGGCTGCACTCCCTCTCTCCTTCTCTTTCTCTTCCTCTCCGTCTCTCTCTTCCTGGCCGGCCTGTGCCCTCCTCCGTTCCCGAAAAGCTCGTGTGTACCCGTGTACTCGGATACTTCTTGCGGGTGTTGGTGGGTGCAACCGTGCCCCCCTGCCGTCCCCCTCGCTTTTGCACCCCCACCACCGCCGGAGAGAGCCGTCTGCCGCCCTCTTCTCGCGTGATAGCAAGCCCGTACACGTTCTCGGCGTCCTACAATGTCTCTGTCTCTGTCTCTGTCTCGGTCCGGCCGACGATGTTCCCGTCTTCTCCTCGTTCCCACTCGTTTCCAACCCTCTCGGCCGAGGACGTCTGTCTCTGTTTCTCGGACTCACCGTGTGTCGGGTTTTGTCTCCTCTCTCCTCTCTCGTTCTCCCTTTCTCCTTCTCTCTCTCTCTCTCTCTCTCTCTCTCTCTCTCTCTGTTCGTTCCTTTCGGTGGATTCACCCCGTTTCACCCTCTAGCTCGCTCACTCACCCCGCTGCAACGGAATTGAAGTAGTCGATATCGTCCTGCGGCCTGTCTCGAAATTAAGAGAAAACGACGGACTCGGAACCCTACCACCCCCTCTTGCAAAGGGGGCGGCCGAACCTCCGCGTGCTTCTCGCCAACGCCGAGGATTTTTCTTGCTCCCTTTCGATGCTGTCTCTCTATCCACCATCTCTCTTTCTCTTTATTTCTCTCTGTCCACCATCTCTCTCTAACTCCTCTCCTCTTTCCTATTTTTCTCTTCGTCGTGCCTCCGCTAATTTCTATCCTTTCTCTTCCCCGGTTCGCTGCCTCTTTCTTCCCTTTTTTTCTGCTGTGTTAGTAGCATCGAGAGAAATAGAGACCAAGAAGGCTTGGATGTGTGCGGCCGGGCTAGACGACGCTTTCTTCTACTCGACGGTCGAATTTCTGGATCCGAGTGCCATCCCCGCCGGATGGGGCTGACTTTTTCGAGGACACGTTCACGGGTACCGGACCCTTCGCGGAAGGGGTTAATCGCGTTCCTCGATGGCCAGCGATTATTGGACCGTTCGGATGCCGTTTTGGAACGTAAACACTGGGGTTGGCTCTGCGAGTAATTTGCAGCGAGGGACGGTTGCGAGAGAGGTGACTTTTCAC
>CM052157.1:8717804-8766855 GCA_028455555.1 Augochlorella aurata | reverse complement strand
CGAGTAATTTGCAGCGAGGGACGGTTGCGAGAGAGGTGACTTTTCACTGTGGATGGGACGGTTGGTCAAAGTTTCCTCGTGAAAGTGAAGAGTGATTTCGTAAAGAGCAACTCCTTAAACGGTAATTTCGTAAAGGGTAACTTTATAAAGAGTAACTCGATGAAGACTTTTGAATGGTTGAAATTAATTGGCATTTTATACTAATCAAAGAGAATTTTATTTGACCACAAGAAGTATGAAGAACGTATTAAACTGCACCAGACAATAATTTTCTTTATTGTAACATGAACAAATTTTGAAGAATAATTTTTCAATTAATTGGCTATTGATACCGGCCATGAAGATTGCAACAGGTTCCAAGAATTTATTAAACTGCACCAAGCAATTGTTTTCTTTATTGTAACTTGATAAAGAGATCTCTGTGCAAATAAAGAGTTTATTTATTTCTTTTGCCGGATCTACTTTAAAGTGGTAAAAATTAATTCATAATTTATATTAATCATAGAAAGTTTGCACAGAATAGAGAATTTATTAAACTGCGGCTTACAATTGCAATGTTCAACAGTGTCGAAAAATTCCATTTGGTTCCAACTCGATGCTTATAATGAATTTTCAAGGGTGGATAAAAAATCGTGTCACGCACAAGTGTCAGCCGCGGCACCCACGGCGTTAATAATTATCGTTTAATGTCTGTTAACAAGGGGTACCTCCGAGACCGCTTTCCAGGGGTTTGCGAAAGAGGGTGGTATATCGACACGAGGCAGGACTCGACGCGTTCAACTTTTATATCGCGATGCTCCGAGGCCTCGAAAGACTTAATTCCACCGGAATGAGAAATTGTCCCGTGCCACGCGAGTCTGAAAGACGGACGACTTAAAAATTCCTCTTAATTGCCCCTTTAATCGCAGAAAATTCGACGAAACTTTCGGCCGAGTTGCTTCGTTTTCTTTTCTCCAATAATCGGGGCGTCAAATATCACAAAATTCGTTCGATATCTATACTTCGAGGTGTCTAGTGTAGAAAAAAGATGGCGGAATATCGAGACTAAAGAGGTCACCGGCAGACTGTCTCCGCTCGTGTCACACGACTTCGAACTTCGTGGCTCGTTCTCCCTAATTATATTACAGACTTCGGACTACAAATCACCGTTTTCCTAGTTAGAAGATAGACCATCGACTACGAATTCGCGTTTCCCGTCGCCGTGACGGACCGCGGACTACAAACGGCCGTTTTTGTAATGATGGCGGTGTCAACCTGGACTACGAATCGCGGTTTTCTTAGTTATGGGGTGAGCTTCCCAGAAAGTTACAACTCTGTTCACGTATTCCGCGGAGTGCGCCGCAAAAACGACGCGCGGAATCCGCTAAACATTATTCGATCATCGAAAACGTTTAATGCTACGGCGTCCCCGCTTCGCATTAATTTCACATTTCATCGTTTACGACCCTCCGCGTTTCTTGCGCTCTCTAGAATTTATTCAGATCCTGCAAATTCTGTGGAGGATTTAAACGCACCTATGAAAACAATAATAAAAACATTGTTAGAAATGTTTACAATCTAATGGAGAAAAGAGATATGAAAATAAAAAAATATGTCTTCTTCAATAAACACTTTTTTGAAAATATCTCGGAAACTAATCATTTTTTTGCCAAGACACCCTAATCATTCTCTACATATAATGTACACAGAAATCGATCCATGTGACGAAAAATATACATTTAAAAAAAATCGAAGGACCTACAGACGTAGTGTTGTTCGAACTATTTATCTTCCTCCTTCGGCATTTGGTTCGTAAGTGCATTAACACTTTAACGACCGCACGTCTACGCAATCAAACGTCGCCAGGGGGCGGCAGTATTTTTGAAGAATTAATTTTAAAGAACTTTATTAAATTCACGAAAAAGTTAACATAATCAAAGACGTGACAATGAAATATAAAGCCAATAGCAATATCCACACTTGTTTACATTCATAAATTATCACACAAAGAGTGTGGTACTCGCCAACAACCTTCGGCGTCAGCAGCACACACATGTTGTGTGAGCGATCGTTAAAGTGTTAATAACGGAATTACGACCAGATACAATTGCGTAGACCACTCTTTGCACGTAAATGAATTAAATCAAATAATAAATCGCCAGGGAATAAACGTTATTGCCTTCTTCGAGAACAAAGAACTGTAGTATCAGAGCGAGACAAGATTCACGCCGTTCGCAGATAACAAATCGTGACACAGGAAGCTACCGCCGAAATCGGTGAAAAATGGGTCGCCTCGAGGAAAGGGACTAGGGAGGATGAATCTTCCGTAGGTAGATCGAGAAACAGACGATCGTTTATTCATCGACGGCCGGACCGGCGAGCGTAAGAAACGAATATTCCCGGATTTGCATGTCAGCTGTCCGGCGACACCCGGGACTTCCGGTTCGCGGGCTGGTAACGTGAAATGCGACAAAGCAGCGCTGGTCTGGCCAGGGTGGCGGACACAGAGAGGATATCTGGGGCTCGAGAAAGTGGCCATTGAAACGATGATCGCGATCTCCGATGCACGAGGTCCGCTTTCAGAGATCGCGATCAGAGAGGGAAAAGAGGAAGCGGGAAACGGGAGCGAGGAGGAGAGGCAGGACGAAAAGAGGAGAAAAAGAGGAAGACATATAGGGGGAGGGGGAGGAGGAGGAGGACTGTCGGCGACGACCGGCGCTCTCTCGGAACGTCCATTCCAATTTTCCGGGGCGCGCGTCGCATGTCAACGAGCCCGTTTCCTTTTTTTCCTTCCTTTTTCCCGTTTTTCCTTTTTATCTAAACACACGGCATAAAAGTGTATCGCGTCCGTTCCTTTTCGCCCTCTCTCTCTCTCTCTCTCTCTCTTTTTCTCTTTCTCTTTTTCTTTCATGCTCTCTCACTCCGGCCACCTCTTTCTTCCCGGCTCTTTCTGGAAAGCATCTGCGTACGTGGCTGGCGTGGACAACGACGAGAAAGCGGAGAGGACAAGCGTTACACACGCTCGACGCGCCGGCGACGTCCGCGATAACGAAGATCGATTCGCTCGTTTGCGTCGAGGAACGATAGCCGCGGCTCAATCTACCCGAGAGCAAAACATTTTCGGAATGAAACGCTGCGGGCCCGATTCCGATCTTTCACCGACTCCTCTTTCGCACTGTTACGCGAGCTTTTCGAGCTTACCGGACTCCCCCGCCTCCATTTTGAGTCGCGTCCTTGAATCCAGCCAAACTTGAACTAACCAAAAATATTTGGGAAAAACTAATCGATTGGTGAATTGATACATTTATTATTATTATTAGGCTGCAGATCTGTGTGCTGAAATTGTCTGCGTCAATTGCACGACGTAGGAGTCAAGTGCAATCTTATTTCTCTCGGAAATAATTTTAATAATTTGTTATCAACATTTTTAGTTTCTTTTAACTTTTTCACTGTTTTATGTTTCGCCTATACGTGTCCCCCATAATAGCATAAAATTAGCTTAGATGTTTAGAAGTTTCCATCCTTGAATCGATCCGGATTATTTAAAATAATGAATTGATAAACAGACTGTGCACATTTAAACGAAAATCGGGAATCTGTTTGCTTATTTACTTCTTCCAGTTTCGACAAAAAGATTTTTCCCACAATTAAGTAATGCGCTGTAACAGTCTTCCAAATATCGATGTTATTCACTTCTTTCAAGTGGAGATGAAACTCAATCTCTCTGTGGTCAATACTTGCAATTAATACAATCGCGCGATAAATATAAGTTTTCTTTTTGGTATGAGAATGGGTTTAATTGTTAGCGATCTTGTATCAAGTTTTATCAGGACGATAACGATAAGAATTGCAACGTCGATTAAATTTGCAAATGAAATCGTCAACTATGGCCAGCGGCCTCACTCCCTCCCTCGCTCTCTCTCTCTCTTCCTCTTTTGGACTTCCCTCCTTTTTCTCTCTCTCTCACACACATACTCTCTCTCGTCTCTACTTGCCACGCTCGCAATTCCATAAAGCCCCGTTTCTATGATGGCAGAGGGCTCGCCGGCCCTGCAGGGCTTCGTGCGACGCAGATTAAATGCACTTCATGTAAAATTCAACGCGACCCGCGGCAGCTTCGGGGATACTTTCATTTTTAAAAAAGTTCCATTAGCCGGCCGGAATTTTTATATCTCGCCGACGCGAACAGTCCTTGTCGAACACGTGATCCGATCGAGACTCGCATCTTCCCCTTGCCGCGTACAAAAATAACGTTAACTAAACGCAACCGCAAGAAACGAGAACTCTTTCCGCCTGAATTAACAATAAATATATTCAATTATAACTTCTGCTAAATCTATTCAAAATGAAACGTCAAGAGCTCACATTTCCAGAGACAATTTTTTCTTAAATTCTCGAAGATATTTGCAAAAAATATTTCTGAAGATTCTATCGGATTAGTATGATTATTACATGAATTAGTAATTATGTTGAATACATTTATAACTCGACATTCGACATGACGTTTCCAGAGATTTTTTAAAATTTCTTGAAGGCAGTTTACGAAAATCTTTTCACGAATAACCGGAACTAATCCATTTATCTACTTGTCCTGAAGAAAGAGACAGAAATCAATCGTTGCAAGCGTATCCTTTACCAGAGACAGCTGAACTCGTTCTGTCAATGAAATCGTAGCCACTTTCAGACACTTCGAATATACAGTAACAGGACTCGCGGATAATTAATGGAAAGCAGAGTTTGAAGTGTGCTTTAGCTAAAAAGGTGCAGGGCGCATCCAGACATCGATTAAGAAAAAATCCTCGGCAAAAGCCGAGTCGGAGGGTTGCGGCCGAAAAAGAGCAAAAGACAGTGAAAAGCGGGGGACGGTGAAAGAGCATCGTCGGTGGTCGGCGATTTCCCCTAAACGCCGCGATATATCGATCCTGGAAGGAATCCTTTCACGGCAGAGCATCGGGTCCACTCTCTGGCGCGTCCGTCGGTCGTCCGTCGGTCGTCGGTCGGTCGGTCGGTCCGTTCTTTCGTCCGCTAAATACCGCAGCATCGCGAAATTAAAATATTGATCGAACAGCGTCGCGAGGGAGAATACGAATTGCGGTGGAGAGAAGAGAACACCCCCTTTCCTCCTCTTTTCTCCTCTTCCTCTCTTGCCTCCTCGGTCGCCCCCCGTTTCTGCATGTTTCCGGCGAACCGACGAGCCCCCTGCCGCGGGGGTGGTCGACGAAAAGAGAGCGAACAAGAGAGAGAGAGAGAGAGAGAAAGACAGCAACGAATCGGCTAGGAGAGGAAAAAAAGATTGCGGTCCGGCCGAAAATTCGAATGTCAATGACTCGTCGAACCGAGCGCCAAACTTAGTTCGATATCGAAAGTTCGTCGACTTTTATTCACCTTGTACCGCGCGCACCGGTTTCTCTGCTTTTTCCTTTTTCCTTTTTCCGGCCCGGCGATACCGTGCGGGATAATTTACGAGGGGGTGGAATTTGTCTGCGGGGTCGGCTTTACTCGAGGACCATGCCGGGAGCATTTTTTGCCGTCTGGTTAGTTTATTGTTTGTTAATCGGTCCAGGGATCCACGGCTCCCTCGATATCGGTGTTCATTAGCTCGTTACGATCTCCTACCCTTGTACGGTACCACAGTGTTCTGGAACGAGGTAATTTTTCACCAAAAGTGAATTTCTCAGCTTTCATTTTTGAGACAAATTTTCTCCGTACAGATTCTCACAATAAATATTGTTGCATACAGGGTGTTTCATCCGACTGCAGTCGTAATACGTATAAGAAAATGTAAGACCCGGTTTAAAAAAATCAACGTTGACCTTGAAATATCCTTCGCCATTATATCAATATTACGAGTTGATTAACGATAAGTGTTCGATGAAAGTGCACCAATTCATTCGAATGAAGGTTGCTCTTTTTGCAACCACTTCGAAACAATCGGGGTGTAAGGAAAGACAATGCTGTCCTGGATTGCGTTCATGCAAAACGACTCGACCGCTTTGTAGGAACGGTTTCGCCATTAACAAAGGCCCAAAAAGGACGGAAGGTCGCTTCACGGGAGAAATCGATATTCCCTTTGTCGGGAAATTCGGGTCCATCGGCTGGCCGAAAATGCAATTTTTCCCGAAAAATTGGAACCCATCGTGCCGACGTAAATTCCTCCCGCTATGGATCGGGTGCGCGGAAACTATAAATTTCTTGAAACAAACCGGCCGAGGCTAAAATCGTTTCAAAGGAAGGCGAATGAGCCAGATCGAAAAGGGCTATGACGATATAAAATCGAATAAAAAGAACAAAATAATGTTACAACATTTCTCTGCTAAAACTCGCCGCCTTCGAAAAATAATAAAATACAAGAATCGAGATTGAAGAAGATATTGTAGTACATTTGTTCTAAACTTATGTCGATAAAAATAATTCTAAATAAAATGGTTTCTTGTTCAGTGAGAGAAACAGTGAACAAAATTATCTTGTGCTTTACAAGAATAGAGATCGTAGAGAAATCACAGAAAATATTACAACAATTTTGTCACAAATATTGTGAATTAAACGCAAGAGAGACTTCTATGTACGTAACCGAATGTAAAAGAAATGGTTGAGCATTGAAAACGAGAGAAAAATGAATTTTCTGGAATAGCCGACCAGAAGTTCCATCCAGTTACGGCGTCGCGATCCAGGAAATCTACGGGCGTAAGTAAATCACGATGGCGCGCGGTTCAAGTTCTCTCCGCGGAGCTACGAGGACCGTTTCAATATTTAAGGGTACGTAACCGCGTCGACAGGCGAGAGCAAACACTTTATTTAATTAAAGCGTAAATCGAGCGACGTCCGACGCTAAGACCGGAAGCCCGCGGCACTCTGGGATGCCGTGGAAACTTTTTCCGGGAGTTTTAATCGCGGGATAAGTCCGCGTCGGAGAAGTTACTCGCGGCCCGAAGTTTCGATTACACTCGACCGACTGTTTTCCCGACTTCCGGGGGATCCTGCGCGCGTCATTGTCTCCCTTTATCGTCACACTTTATTAACACTTTATCCACCGACCGTCCCTTAATGGTCTTTTAACCCTGCTGCCGTATTTCCACCCATAAAATCAAGAATTCCTACACTAATGCAATCAAGAACGACACAATTTCTTATTAAACTTATCAGACTAGATTTATAATCTATGCAAAATAAAATTTGCCAACACGTTCGTAAGAAATATAAATTGAATAAAAATTAATAGTTTCTTTAATAATTTTGGTAAGTCGAAAACAGTGTCACAATATTATTAAGTTCTTCATACGTCTTCAGAATTTTATACTTCGATTACACATTTTTGCCATAAATGCGTTAAATCCTCAGTATAGTAATTAGACTGAAAACTTTATAAATGTATGGCAACTGTGGATGTAGGTACGATTTGAAGCAATAAAGAGATTCGAACTTAAGATCATTTTGTTGGGTCGTTCGAAGAGTGTTTCTATTTGATTTCCATTTATCACAATTGACAAAGACAATTTTTATTCCGCGTAAAAATCCTCAGTATAGATTTATGTGCAGTAACGATCATCACTCTTTAATAACACTTTATGCGACCGTGAAAGGAGTCTCGCGAGGATCGCTCAAGTTTCCCGAGCCGAAAAATCGGTGAGACAGCAGACGGAATACTGCTGTCCGATTTTTCCGATTTTCCTCGAGATTCGTTAATGTTCCCCGTCCTACTCGGATTGTTCTATTAATACAGGACCGTCGTTATAGGACGTTCGAAAGCAACTGGCTTTCTGGGCTGAGCGATAGCCCGTCACGGGGACGCTTCGCGCCCGAAATAGTTCCAAACCTCATTAATTTTATTCGGAAGTTATGAAATTAGCGGCACACCTACGACCGCCAGGCTTCCGTACAACCTTCCGACGTTTCTGTTCCGTTGATCGACGGAAGTTTTATCGACGAATGTCTATCGTTGCTCGTCAAATGGTGCTCAGCTCAACGGTGCGAAAATGCGTTTCCAGATGCGTGAAAAAAAACAGCCGCGTGACAAATTCAAACGAAACAGCGTAATTGTGATCGACGGGGAATGCCAGTGGCATCGCTCTCGCCCGATCCTTTCAGACCGAGATTACTTTCCCGCCAAGAAAATACATCGTTTGGCAGTGTCACTCACCTGGAGTTCCTCCTTGCACTGACGTTCCTCTTCGAGACTCATCCGCTTCTCGTGCTTCTTGTAGTAACGCCTCTTGGCGGCTTGTAGGTTGAACCACGTGTACGAGAAAGACTTCACGAATGGTAGGAGGGCCTCAATGAATGGATGGAACTCATCCTGCGTGCACAAACAAACGACGAACCGGTTAATAAATTTCCGACATTCCTGGCAATTGAAAGTCACTGTCCGTTCATTCGCAGAAAAGGGGGGTGTGGAACGCAATAGGCAAACGGCTTCCTTAACTTTCGCACGCATTCATACTGTTTAAGTTTTCAAATGTTTTCGACTATTATGACACGGACTGATTATTAGACTGCGGACTTTTATGCCAAGTAAATATTTTACGCATCGATTGCAAGCGACAGGAGCCATGCACACATTTAACTCTGCCTTTAATAATCTGAACGGGTTGAAAATTGAACATCGATATTATGAAAATGATTTCAATTTGTCCATTATTCGTTTCTACAACAAACGCGTAAGCTCTGCAGTCTTCCGATTACTAGGCTGTGAATCTTTATAGCTATTGTCACAGTTAGCTACTTTACAATCTAATTCTTCTATCTTTTTCTATTAATTTTTTTGCATTCTTTTTCTTTTATTTTTCTCCTAAAAGCACTAATTATATGTTTGATAAAATCTCCCATCTATTATATTTTTCTGTTTTATACGCTTTTACTATACTACTATATGTATACTTATTATGTACGCAACATATTTTCTTACTCTATTTCTTATTTTGTATTATATATAAAATTCCTTTTTTATCTCCTCTTCTGTAACAAAACGTTCTTTTTATCCGCATACATAAAAAGATAAATTGAATTAAAATTATACAAATCTCTATTTCCTCCATTCACCAAATGATTAGTCATTATTAATAAAATCAATCACTTGCAGCTGACGCGAAATGGTTCCTAAAATCCGCAAGTACGACCACGTAAAACGATCGAAAACAATCGAGTATCTCTAGGAAGGTGTCTGTTGGCCGGTCGAAGGTCGCATAAAACGCTTTTAATAATTCCGATGCCGGTCGTTTTTCCCCCGACTGTTCCGCCCGTCCGGGATTCCGTTCTAAAATCCGACGGATTTTCTACGCGACGGATCAAACGGTCGGAGATCTCGTTTCACCGAAGGACGACGATTTCCCGACAACGCCAGAAAGAAGAGGGTCGCGGAAGGAAGCTCGTCCTTATCGTAGCTTTCGTTCTCTTCCGGGATCGAAAGGTCGATGAATCTCCGTTTCCGGTCGGCGGGACGACCAGCGAAAGGGGGACGGGAGAACAAGACGAACGAGAGAGCGCGTAGAAGAAGAAGAAGAAGAAGAAGAGGAAGAAGAAAAAGTAGAAGAAGTGGAGGAACCGAATGAAAAAGAAACGGACGAGACCAGATAGAGAGAAAAAGGCGGAGGTTCTTCCGCCGTTCGTCGATTGTAGGTCGAGGATCGAGCTATTCCACGATCGCCGCGGGAGAATGGATCCGCCGAGCCTTTGTCAGGCAAATGCGGGTGGCCGTGGAGGCAGAATCCCCGTCACGCTCCTCGGTGGGGGATGTAAACATCATTTTACGGGGGATCAATTTTCGGCCGACTTCTCTATGGAGCACTCTCGCATGAAAATCAGCCCCGGTTGCGGAATATTCATCGTTGGAACAATAACGTACGTGCACTCTCATCCCTCTCCTCGGACCACCCCCTCGGCCACCCGTAGCACCCACTCCGCAGAGCGGAACGACGGGGCTGGAACCATCGAGTTGTAACGATGTGCTTGATCGACGGGTTCGAGTGGACGAATGCCGGCTAATGGCGCGTGATGGATGCTCGCCCGAGAGCCCGAGAGCCGAGGAAAATGTCGCGGGGGTGGGAACAACGTCACTGTGCCACCTCTTCGCACCCTCGTCACGGTTCCGCGTAAATAAACGTTGGTGTTTCTTTTTGAAAACCTGTCCGACCTCGAGAACCCGAGTTGCTCCGTTGGTTTTCGACGGAAGCGGTGTTTAGCTTCGGGGGTGATTAAAGGGTTCTATTGCTTTCTGTGGTCCTTGGTTGGTTACTGGCCACTTGCACCCTCAAATTATTTATCCACTGCCAAATGGTCTTTATACGTTCTATGTACTGAAAGAACGTCGTAAGACGTCTATTCGACCTCCAGCAATTTTTACCTATTATCTCTAAGCACCCAGGAATTTAATTTAAACACTATTTTTATCAAGGGGGTCAGAAGACTCCGCTAAAAATTGAAATTTAAAATAACTTTCTAAGTTTAATTACTTTTTCTCGATCATTATTATTATTTATTTATTAATCAGGTAAAACATCCCTTAGATTATAGAATATAATATATACAGTGATTTAATTCGAAAATATAGTGTAAATTATATTGAAAGATTTGAGAGTCACAGAAAAATGCATATTGTTGATACAGGAGTTATTTGATAATTCCGATTATAAAGCAACTATAAAATTAATTTGGTAAAAATAGGAATACACCAAAGATCAGCCAAAATAGTGTTAAACGCTTACGAGATAGAGTTACTTCGCCGGTTTTCGACGGAATATGGAGTCGAGTATCGAGGGTGGCTTGCAAATGAACTGGTTAAAATTAAACGTATCGAGCACTAAAGAATTTGTTGCTTTATAAGAATTACAATACCGAATTTATTTTGTAATGTGTGTTTGAACGAAGGAATCTATTCAATAATTTGCTATAAGAGACTCATTATAATCTCGACAATTTTTAAATAAACAATGCGGAATCGGCTCTGTTGCCTTGTCGTGCATCTGACTGATTGAGATGTACTAGACTGCGGAGATGCAAAATAAAAATTGTCTTCGTTAATTGCATGATATAGGAACTTCACAGACATTTACTCCTTTCCTCAATAATTTTAATAGGTTGACAGTACTGCAATGATGTTTTTAAATTGTCTGAATGATGTATTACTGTTGTAATGCAATTTCTGTTGTAAATTTATAAAATCCTTACTGTACTGATTATTGAAGCATTCCACTGACTACGATGGTTATAACAGTTCTCTAAAAAGAATAATACCACGTCTTCAGAAATTCTACCGGAAGAAGCTCACAGTCTAATCTCCGACAATCTTCACCACCCATCCTAAGAACGTCCCGAAGCATTCACCCATTTGGGAAAGGTTGCAAAATCATGTCCAACTTTGTCGTACTCGCAAAAACAACCCCATACACTAAGAGCGAAGCGTCTGTCCCGTTAATGGCAATTCAAGCAACAAGAGGGAGCCGGGGGATGAGGAGAAGGCGAAGAACAGGAAGGGCGGCCAGTGAACAAGCGTGAAAGGACACGCACCATCGAGTATTCGCAAGCACTGCGGCTGCTGTGGCACACTACCGTCTGTCTGTCCCTCCTGCCGTCCGGCTGTCAGAAGCACCGATTCTCGCAGTAACAACCGTCAGGGTCGCAATACTCCTCCGCCACCCTGTCGCAGATTGATCGTGGCCTCATCTGCACCAACGCTCCGCGTCCCTCTTCCCGGCCCCTTTTTCGTCTCGATTAGGCGAAAACCGACCGGCAGCCGGTCTCCGAAACCTCCTCCGAACTATCTCCGCCGGAATCCTCCTCTTTGTCCACCTTCTCCGAGATCCGAGTTAAAGTCCGCCGTAGCTCCTCTCCGGTCCAATTGATTATCCTTCTTTGAGAGTTTTGTCTTCCCCGGTCTTATTAGCCCTCCGAAGCGTTAGATCTTCCTGGCTTTTTATCTCAGCTTTCGCACCGGTTTTATCAGGGCCTTCTCCAGGTGTTTCCAGGTGACTCCTAATCCTCTGACCTTCCGTCGACGCGTACCAGCTCTGTTTACCGAGAAAATGACCTCGTCTCTAAGGTCCGAACACTGAACTCGTTCCCGCGAATCTCCCGACACGTGGACGCTCGATCGCGGCCCCTCGATTGTTTTATTTTCGGGTTGAAAAATTAGGGGAGGTATTCGCGGAGCTAAGAACGTACCGCTTTGTCACCAGGGATTCGCTCGGACACACTAACACGAGAGCAGGACGCGCGTTCCCTGCCGGCGGTCGCGGCGCGCGTCTATACGACACGTTATTTTCGGACGCGAACGAAAATCAAAGGCGTTAAGGAGTCGCGCGCGGTGACGCCGCGGACGTCGTCATCGCGGATAACACCGTGAAGAGAGACGTCCAGGGACGTCCCGTGGCCATTTTTTCGCGAGTGGGTTTACGGGCTAGCGAACACCGGGGAAAACGTTGTTCGATCGTTCTGCACGAGTGTAGTGAAATTTTGGCAATCTCGGTGGCAACACTGTGAGATCGGTATCATGAATTTCTAGAACAAAATGGCGTCACGTGGAATTTGGTGGATCACGTGGCCGTCAGCAAGATGTTCACGGAGCAATGCGCATAATCGCTAGCTGTTTCAGAAGAACGATCGCTTTCCTCGCTTTCCTCCCCTTTCTGATATTTCCAAAAATATTTCTAGACTGTTCAGCCTTCGAACGATTACTCGATCAATCAATCGACCGAACTGCCAAGCATCCCGGGCAAGAACTCGCGTCCGTTGTTTCGAAGTTTTCGCGAGGCAACGTGTTTTCGATGCAACCGAGAACGCGAGGCGTCATCGCGACAACATTCTATTTGCAACCGGGGCCTCGCTGCCGCGAGATTCGACGACAGTGTGCAGCATCAACAAAACGAATTTAGTATCCGCGCCGAAGAAAGAGAATTCCCGGAGACAATCCGCGTCGTTCCGGCGGCTGCCTTGCTCGCTGAACAGCGTTTCTGGGAAATTTCTCGCGATATGGGCCTCGAAAACAATTCGCAATTCGTCTGTTAAACGTCGGTTCAACCAACGAGGAGTTCTCTTTAATCTTTAACGAGGAATCATCGTCGTTCGACTGCGAATTTTATATAGCGATAAGTAGGCAAAAGACAAAATGGTAGAATATCATTGCCTCTTTTAATATTGAACATTTCTCACGAATCGATTCGATCTGAACGAGTCGAAGGACATTGAGCGACGATCCTCGATCGATCGACGATCGCAGATCGTAAGTCAATGGACGAGAAAAGTTCCTATGGCCGTTGTCGTCGTCTATTGTCACCAAGAGTCGAAAACGTAGTCAAAAACACGAAAGTCCGGCCGCGGAGAACGAGCGCACGTGTCGCGCGGAACTTCTATTTGCAAGTCGGACTTGGTGCGTAGTTGTCAGCAATAAATCGGCGCGGTTCTGCGCGGCGCGCATGTTTATCACAGCGGAGATATTGCGCGACGATCTCTGCTCCGGAGATCGGAAGAAGCATCGCACTTCGCTAAACTACAACCGAAATCCGCAACTCCCGGCGTCCCGATCGATCAATCCCCTAAATCACCTAGAAGCTAGATCGGCTAGAAGTCATTCCATCATCCAGATGATCCACAGTGAACAAACACTCTTGACAAAATGGCCACGGATCCACACGACCGCGATCCCCTTAAATCTTCCGAACGAGTGAACTTTGCTGCGTCGAGTATCTCGAAAGATCGATTAGAAACCCGGAAGGTAAATCGATCTTCGAAAAAGCTTGTTCACCGGCCACGATCGAGCATCCATCTGTAAAGAGGGTGATCGAGGACGATCGGAAACCGATCGAGTCCGATCGATCTTCCCACCGAGTCTCCGAACTACTTACTACACGGGATCGAGACGCGCCCAACGATTTTCTGGTTTCGGGAAGGACGAGATCGCGATAGGATCGATATCGCGGGATCGACGGCGGTCCGTCGATCAGCTGATCCTTCGCAGGAGCTGTGATCCGAGCTACGCTAGTCCCGGGATTCGACTAGTTCGCGGTTTCTCCACTGATTCGATCGTCCGGATTCACAGGGGCGAGTTGATCGTGGGGCCTCGACACTGATCCACTCGATCCAAGGATCTGGTAGGCTGCCAATGGGTTCACTCGATCGGTTCACGGCGATCGAGCGCGCACTGTGTATACCGTTGCTTTCGCCTCGATCGTGCCCCGTTACTCCTCGATCCTTCACCTTTCGGGGAAAACTCGAGCGCGGAAAACCTTTCACGCGGAAAAACCAGACGATCGGACGCGGCCGAAGGGCGCTGGATCTAAGCAGGATCTACGCAGATTCTACGCAGATTCTACGCAGGATCTACAAGGCTACTCGGCGAGGATTTAAGCGACGTGCGTGATTCACAAGAGAACCGTTTCGGGGGCGGTTAGAGCGAGAGATGATCGAGAAACGAAGCTCGGATCGACGCGAGACATAAAACCCGCGAGGCAGGACCGTCGACGCCGGAACGACGGGCTCGACGTCGGTCGTCGCGACGACACTGAGACGCCGGTCGTCGAGACGCGCGTATCTAGACGCGCGCCGAAGGCACCGCGCGGCGCGGCGCGGCGCGGCGTGGCGGCCAGGTACGGCACCCCAAACAGTTATTAATAGCCTCTGTCCTAGCTTACTAGATTTGCCCTCGAACCAACGCAACTTCTCCACCCCTCCCGCCCATCTTCCTCCTCCTCCTTCTCCTCCTCCTCCTCGCCCCCTCCTCGGCCATCGAGCTGCTACGATACTCCCCTACGATTCTCCTCGCGCGAACGATTCCCTCTCTGCAAGCTCAACCCCCTTCTACCGCCTCACGACAACACTAATCATTCTACAGTGCGTGTCACAGTCGCAGCCACTAGGAATTTTAATCTTAGTATAGTGAGACTTTAATCCACTTGGAATGAAAGCTACAAGGTTTGAATTTTTGACTAGGTTCAATAAGATCAACGATTGTTTCAGAGACAGCGGGATGCCAGGGTGCCCCCTCCCCCTTACGGTTCTCCTCGTGCCATATGATTCTGTCTCTGCAAGCGCAACCACCTCCTACGAACACACTCGACGATGCTAATAACTCTATAACACCTTGATACTAAGTATACGGGAATCATCGAAATGACGGGTCACAAATTGTTTCATTTACGATTTTTCAAATTGACAATAACACTCATTAACAGAAGATATTTGGAAAACCGAAATTACTTTTGCAACAAACCAATAAAACGGCAACGTTTAGTGCTCCGTAAATTTGGAGTTAAAGAGAGGGGATGAAAGAAGGCAATGAAGAAGCATTGTGGCCAGAAGTCAGTTAATGCCGAAAGACTCGACCTAAATAAATAATAATAAGAAGAAGAAGAGAAAGAAGCAGGAAAAGATGAAGAAAAATCAACGATGATCGAAAAGACACTGGAGCCTCGTTTAACCCAATTAATTATAATAAGGCGAGCATTTAAAATGATTTCCCGCAGCATCGTTTTCGGCCTCGAAATTGCACTTTTGGTAGGATGAATGTCTGTTGCTCGTCTTTTTTTACTCCCTTGCCCGTTTTTTCTTTTTTTGGTTTGCGTTTGAAACGCACCGGACCCTTCCCGCCGCGACGCTCTCCGAGCCTGGTCGATGAATGCGGTTCACCCTTTTTGCGGTTTGGAATTTGTATTTCGGTTGTTGCGGGACCGTGGTCTTTTTCTTCTGGCGCACTGTGATGGTTTCGGGATGATGGCGGTTTTCATGGGGGTTTGTACGAAATGGAACTCCCTTGCATTCGAAAGTATTCGATGAGTTTCTGAAGGGGATGATGGAAACTTTTCGCCGTATCTTCGATCATTTTGAATTTAGTGGGTTGTTTGGTATTCGTTCGTGGTAGTTATTTATTAGGGCAGTGGTAGAGCAAATTAGAATGACTTATTTATTATTTAAATATCCGGGAACTGTAGAAAAATCAAAGGAAGATTTTCACTGTATTTAACGCAAGGCTTACGGAACACTAAAAGCATCTGTTTTATATATTAGTTTACAAAAGTGACAATGAATGTTGTTGCAATATTTGCCGCAACCGTAAATTAAATAATTTATGAGTTTATTTAAACGGGTTCAATTAGATATTTTGACGGGCTCCGTAAACCTAGTGTTAATACTTGCAAGGTGTTAATACTTAAAGATTTATCGTTTGATGCATACAGTTGTCAAATAAATGCGTCTGGTTATGTGAATGTCTCCATGCAGGTAGAACAAGACGAATTTTTGTTACAATCCGAGATTAAATGTGAAAAAATGCGCAGCAAGCACAAACGTGGGAAAAGCTCGACTTCGAAACTTGGAAAATCGAAATATCCGAGAAGAGAGAAGGCGGAGAGGATTCGTGACATTTTCAGTCGGCCATCGAACGGTAAAATTTACGCTGCGACACTTCTCGATGGTAGCTAACCGGGGAGTATCCCAGGGGACGATCAGCAAATTGCGCGAAACTCGACGAAGAAGGCCGGCCGCACGATTGATTCTTGCCACGTTTTAATTCCCCGCGGAGGCCGGCTGTCCTGCCGGCCGCGTTCCGCGTCAATAAACCCGCGGGAAAAAAACAATGGAACCGACTTTTCGAAACGCTAAAAATAGGCTTGCACCGTGAATCGACGGCACCTGAAAAACATCGCTAAACCGCCTGCCAATTGTTCGGAATCAATCGATCGCCATCGTTTTCCACAACATAATATCTAGAAAAATTGCTGCGACGTCCCTATGCGGAAAAAGAACAAAGAGAAAACTCCGATACACTTTGTTTCGCTAACGTAACTGAAAAACATACGGTCGTTTGAAGTCAAAACACGAGTTGAAAAATGATCACAGTGTTTCGGAACTTTTTAATATAATTCGGAAGAATTTTTACATCACCGAGAGTATTCTTGTTTGATATAATTCACGAACATTTTCCGTTTTCATGTTCTGTTTGTGGGCATTGTTGAAATATCTTGGAGAAGATAGGATTTTTGGATTTTGAAATTATGAAACTACTATCAGTCGACATTGTAGAATGCAACTAAGAAACACCTAAAGGAATAATTCGAACTGATTGCACAATCGACAAAAATTCTTCAAAACATCGCTTCAAAGTATTAAAATTATTTCTTCACCAATAAAAACAATTTCCTTCTATATTAAATGTAGAGCAATACCAGCGAACATGTGAGAGGATTGGAATCAAAATTTCGAAAATTTTCACTTATGCCTTAAAACGTAATCTCTACACGCCGAAATTTTAAAAAATCAGCGAAATGAATAGAAACTTACTATAAATTAAAAGCTCGAAATAAAAATAAAGAGTTTCTGCGTAGGCTCTAAAAAAAACAGAAATAGAGTAAAAAGTTGTTTCCTATATTAATACAATTTCAATAAGATTACAGTAAAATGTCAATACTCTAAAATTCTCCCGACGCTTCTCCAGTTTTATACCTATCGTTTCAGCCAAGATTGCCATAATCTTGCCACAACGAAAAACCAGATTGCACAATCGACAGAAATTCCTCTACAAGACACTTGAGGAGCCGAGAAAGAAGAACTTAGATTCGACCATCCCGCGAGCTGCGAGCGTAAGGGCGAAACGCGTGACCGCTGAAGGGCCGGTTAAAAACCGAGCGCTCGTTGACTGCTGGCAAAAGTGCGTGGTGTGGGGGATGGATTTGCCGACACCCTCGAGGAATGTCTCACCCCCGGACGGGCCAGCGGAGAGGGGTAGCTCCCCATAAATCGTGTCCGCGGAGTCGCGATCGCTTGTCCCGGGGTTAAGCGTTCCAAAGACTCGGGCGAACTCGCCCCCGGAAACGAAGTAGGTGGCCACGAGGGAACGAGCGCGGGGGTGTACGGGGCCGGGGAGGGTGGAGAAGGGTGGCGGCACGGTCTCTCCGCAGTAAGAAACGGACAGCGAAATGTCGGACGTCGGTGGAGCCGTGTTTTGCGGGTCCGGTCCGCGTGGCTTGTTCCGCGTACGACGACGACGACGACGACGAGGAGGAGGAGGAGGAGGAGGAGGAGGAGGAGGAGGAAGAGGACGAGGAGGACGAGGTGGACGAAGAGGAACAAGAAGAAAATGCGGCGCGGGGTGAGAAGCGGCGGCGGAACGACCGGAACAAGACACGACGAGGAAGAAAGAAAAAGGGGAACGAGAGGGAGCACGCGGCTGCTGCTACCGCTGCTACTGCTACTGCTGCTGCTCTGCTGCTGCTGCTGCTGCTGGCGAAGCCGATCGATAGCCAAACTCCTCGCCGCCACCTAAGATAGACACTGACATAGACTTCGCGGAAGATAGAGACCGCGTTACAGACGTACCCGGTACAGACACACCGCTCACAATTTTTGATAGCGACCCATCCCCCCGGCCCTCTCAGACACTATCGTCGCCACCCCCGGTTCTGTTTCTGCGTCGCTCGGACGCCCGTATTTTCGCTAGATAAGACAGATTGGCTGGGAACTGACTCGCGTTGGAACGATTCTCGATTCGAGATCCTACGGTCGCGATACCAGTATCATGCTACGTGCTCCCGAGATGCTGCGTTTGTTTCGGTCTCGTTTCTCCTGTCGATGCAGATTGCTAGTCTCTCTTGGGAATTGATCTTTCTAATTGACTTGGATAGGTCGGACAGACCTTGTCCGAGTTCCGGCAAATTTTGTTTAACCAGTTAGCTGGTTTTTAGGAGTATAGCATTAAATATTGCTTAAATACAGGGTGTTTCGTCTAAGTATAGTTGTAATATGATTAAGAAACTGTATACCCTGATTTAGAAAAATTAACGTTGACCTTGAAATATTCTTCACCATTGTATGAATGAAAAAATTGTTAATCTACGTAGGGCACCTTTTTATATTTTAACTCCAACCCTTTCCAAGATATTTCTCCGAACTTAGTGAAGCAGAACACCCTGTACATAACAGGATGATTCGCTTTAATTGAACATCTAAGTTGTTTCTGTTGCTACGAAAGATATGAGAAAGTGATAAAATGGTACTTAAATGGCTCTCGAAGCGTGGATCAGACGGTAGCAAACAGTCGTTCTACCAAGGTCACTTCAATGATTTCTTTAAGATCACCCTGTATGTCAGTCACAGATTAAATCCCTAATTTGCAATCTCCGAAGCGCAAACACATCCTTCTCGAGCTCTGCAAGAAATATCAATAACACTGGAAGCTACCACATTAGTTGAAAGTGCCCCCGAAAATCTACCCCCAAAAACAAAAGTACTGTATCTTAAGAAAGAAAAAGAAATTTCTGATTAAAGAAATGAGAGAACCGTTCAGGGAACAGACTCGACTCGACAAGGATATTTCGCGTATGTTCTAGGGTTAATCCTGAAGGCATGCCTTGCGCGGACTCCCCCAGAAAGGGCGCTAACTTTCGGAACGATTATGGCAGCGGGATGTTCGTCACGTGAGGAGCAGTTTTACCACCGAATCACGCCGGTAATGCACACGGCCGGCGTATCAGAGCACACCATCCCGAGTAAATATCGCGTTCGCCGCGCTAATGACTGTTCTAAGTTTGCTGGAGACGAGGACGCCGGTTTCCCCGGGGACAACGAACCTTCTCCGGCTATATCCACGCGACATTTCGCCGCCCTAAGTGGGCTACGAAATTCCGGATTGTCGCGGCAAAAAGTTATCCACGATTCCGTCGTTCCCGACGTTGCTCACCAAAACTGTTCCCAATTCCAACGAGGCCATCGTCGAGCGAGGAACAGGACATAGGTTCTCGTTTAATCGCATCGTCTATCGTTTCACTTTTATCTTGCTATTCCTGGTCGTTAACGCTTTAATAAGTTCAAGGAAAATCGTTCTATTTCAACTAGACGATGCAGAAACGATAGGCGATGAAGGTTTTTATGAAATTGCTACTTATGATTCACAAAATGTCACGAAGTATTATCAAATCAGTTATTATCAAATTAAGACGACAGAGGATGAAGATCTCTGTAAAATAGAGGACGAAGGTCTTGATGAACTTCTTACTTACGATTTATAAAACGTCATGAAATATTATCAAATCAGTGCTGAGACGATAAAGAATGGAGAACTCTGTACAATCCATCAATATGAGAATAAGAAAATCATTGAACTTTAACTAGTCGATCGTGAGGCTCTAGGGGATAAAGATCTTATGAAGAACTTATGATTCATAGAATGTCACCAAATGTTATCAAATCAATCTTAAGAAGATAGAAAATGAATGATATCTGTCTAACAATAACGCAGAAGTAGTTTTATTTACTCATTTTAAAAACTTCCTTTGCGTTGTTCTTTCATGTTTGCCTAACTTCTTCTTTCATTCTTCGTACTTCTCTTCCAGTTTCATTCGTTTTGCTTCTAATTTGTTTTTCTTCATTTCTCTTGTTTTCTCCTATTTTATCATTTCTGCCATTAATTTTATTTGCATTGCAATTTCGTTTTCCACCAATTTCTTTCTTTTCTTTTCCAGGTCACGTTTAGGTTATACGTATCGTAATTCTACAGGTACTTTACTGAGAATAGATTATGATTTAGGAAGAATGGTATCAGCATTAATTGTATGTGTCCACTAGAGACAATACAAATATACTAGTTTAAAGTTCTGTTGATGTCTAGGAACTTTGACAACTTGAAATAAAAAGATCCGAATAATAATAGAGAGACGGCCCGCGACAGAGATGGCTACAACCGGTACACCCACCCTACCGGCGCCACTATAAACACGTCGACTTGAATGTATCGGCGGCGCACACGCAAGCCCGTCCGCGATTGTTCCGCGTGCTTGTCGCGTCTCTGCCGATGCGCGATGGTCCGGGGGTGGTTCGTCAGCTGATTTTCAGCAATGCAGCCTTTCGTTCCCGCCGAAGTGCCAGCCCGGAGCCGCCGCCCCCGCGCGCGTCCCCTAATTATGCAAGGGATCCCGCCTATTTATATCGATAATCACGAGGCTTACGTAACGGCGACGTCCCGACGCCCCGTCACACGCTCCAATCTGATTTTTCTCTCTTTTTATATTTAGATCGCACTTGCTCCTTGACACGATAGCGCTTGGTCGGGAACGCGCGCGCGAAACAGACCGAGAGAGCCGAGATCCTCTTTCTCGCCCGCGTTTCTCTTCCTCCGTCGGGTCGCCTCGCGTCGCGTCGCCTCGCGTCGCGCTGTCCTCGTCGCGCTTTGGTCCTTTTCATTGGTGATTTCATTGAGTCTAGAGCACGGTTTGTTTGCCCAGCTCCGGCGTGTTTGCTTTCCCGTTGGCTGGCTGATGAATTAGGGGATGCCCGTCGACGACTGGCCGGATCTCCTTCGATCCGGAGACTACGCTGCTCCGTTCCCTCCACGACCGCGATACCTTCTTCTTTCACTCGGTTGTTCGGCCGCGACGCGTCGACAACCGAGTTTATGTGGAATTAAGCGAGCTCCGGCGAATTCGAACGGTTTCTGACTTCTCCACGATTTTCGGCGATTTTCGCCTGGGTTGCACAGCCGAGGTATGTGTTGCCTGGATCCGGCATCCTTCGTCCGTCCTTTATCAATTTCTCTCGAATTCACAATCTTCTGGACCTCGTCGGCTCCGTTGGGGAAACAATCTTCCAAAGCATTTGATCGTTTCACGCGACGACTGTCCACGACGCGTAAGGCCAGAGTCACCCAAGCGTCAAATCTCTCCGTATTTTAGTAATACAAAGCAAGGAAGATTTGCCCTTGTTTTACTAATGGAATACAAGGAAGATTTAGCCCTGTTTTTAACTAGAAAAACGGGGAAAGATGATCAACGTCCGTTTCCTCATGTGAATGCGGTCTAAGACCGTCGCGACGACCAAAACGTCCGGTTCCGGGCCAGTGTTCGACACCTCGGACGATCAACGATCCAATTAGCCTCCCGAGGCGAGATCGGTGACCAGGTTTCGCGCGATTACGTAATTTTCTGATCGGCCGGCTCTAACGGACGAAATCAGTGTGATGCGGCGGTACACGGATTTTCGGCTGGCGATTTCCACGAGGAATTTCGATGCGAGAAAACCGTGTACACCGGCGCTCGCGTGATTTCACCGGTGAATCAGCACGCGGCGGAAGGGTTTCCGCGAAAAAAACTGGAAGAGAGTCCAGCGGTTTTCACCGGTGAGAAACGCTCCCGCGGTGAAAAACACCGGTGTTTACGTCGCTGCCGGATGCGTGCCGCAATAATCCGCTGGAAAAAGTTCGACGACGTGCACGCGAGTCGCACGTGCGCCCGCGACCACTTCCGACCACCTCTTTCTCCCTCCATCCCGCCCCAAAAATCTCTCTCTCTCTCTCGCTCTCTCTCTCTCTCTCTCTCTCTATGTGTAAGTGTATGTGTGTGTCTTCATCCCTCTTGCAACAACAAATAAAGCCGTCGTCCCAGGGGGAGCAACGCGCCACGGGAAACAACGGAGAGCGAGTCGCTAATTGCGGAAAGTCGAAATTCCAAGCCACTGCAAACTAGTTTCGAGTCGTTCCCCTCGGGAAGAAATTTTTCGAGGGCTGTATCTCGGATGAACGGAGCGGACGACGTTGTTTCAGGGTTGTTTCTCTCTTGGAGAGAGTGGAGATTTTAACTGATGGATTTTCGGAGAACACAGAACGAACGTTTTCGAAACGCGAGAATATCGGAATAAAATGGCATAGAATAAATTGCAGAATAGAATTAATTCATAAGAATGAATCGAAATGAATCGCATGGGGCTAGCTTCGGCGTCCCCTACGAACAGAGAGAAGACGGAACCAAAGTACACAAATTTCGAGGTACGTTGCATGAAAAATGGCTAGAATGATTCAGAAGTTTGAATTAAGGATTTTAAAAAACTTGTCACAACTTGTTACAACTTGTTACCACTTGTTACAACTTGTTACAACTTGTTACGAGATCTTGGGAAACTTCTTGCAAGAACAGACAAATCATTTTCCTCTTCGATTGTACAGTAAACACGATCCTCTGGTGGTTCAAAAGAATCTTTCCATACGTTAAAAATCATCCTGGCAATGTCTCTGAAGTAACCCCACACGAGATCTTCCAAACTATTCGAAAGGCTCCATCCGAAACACCACTTTTCCGAAAAGTACCGAACTACGGTCACACGATTTTACTTGAGAATCTCTCGCCCGTTCAAAAAATCTAACAATCCCCGACACGTTGCCGCGTCCCGAATCGTTGTATCGTGTCGCGCAAACTGAAGCACCGTCGAGAGACAGTCGAAAACATCGTAAGACCTATCGGAATCATTAGCAGGCATCACACGCGGAAGCGTCAAAGCGTGGCACGCGGGCCCGGCGGACGGCATGGTCTGGCGCACCGAAAACACCATCCACCGTTCTCTCTCTCTCTTTCTCGCTCTCGCTCTCTCTTTCTCTCGCACACACTCTCTAAAAGCATTAATAGCGGACAAAGCGAACGAAGCACTGGTTGGTTCGGTTAAATGGTAAAATGTTAACAGCACCTGTCCTACGGAAGGGGCCTGCAGGTAAGTCGAGACATCCGGTTCCACCATGCAGCTCCTCAGTGTATCCGGGATGAACATTAGTAGCTGGGACGTCGGCTGCGGCACAGGCTGATAGAGCCGGCTTGCACCTTGCTGACGGTCCTCCAGCGAGCGTGTGCCCACTAACAGCGTCGTCCTGGCAGCGTGTTTGGACGCCTACGATCACCAGGGGACCGTGGTCCAGCACGGGGAGGTCCGGCGTGCGCCGCGAGACGTCTTCCTCCCTTGGTCCCGCGCGATCACGCACCTGTCGGCGTTCGTCGATGCGAGCCGGGCCCGGCGGTCCCTGTCCGCTTCGAATCCGCAGTAGACGTGACTGGTGCTGTCGTTGATGAACCGTCGGCTGTCGGGTGGTGGTGGAACACCGCACCCAGGCACACGCATCCTATCTAACCGCGAGCCACAACTCCTAACTCTCGACTTTAGGCCCTCTCTGTGTGTGCTCGCTCTTTCTTTCTCGCTCCGCTTCTCTCTCGCGCGCGCTCTCTTTCTCTCTCTCTCTCTCTCACTCTCTTTCTCTCTAGCTCGCTCTCTTTCTCTCTCACTCTATCTCTCGTGGCACGCAAGACGGCACACGCTAGCTAGCTCGCTCTATCTATCTATCTCTTTCTCTATCTCTTTCAAGCTCTCCCCCCTGCTGACTCCCCTCTACGGAGCTTCGCCCTCCCTCCCCGAGAGCTTGCAGTCCTCTCCTCTTCCTCTTTCCTCCGTGGTTCGCGGCCGGCTAACCCTTACAACACCACGAGTTCGGTTTCTTTCTGTGTCCCTCTATCTTTCTCCTCTCCTCCGGTTCTTCCCGTTTTCAATATCTTCGCTCTCCCTCACCCCCCCACGCAACCCTTCCTCGTTCCTTTTCACTTGGCAATCTCTCCACGCGAAACAGGCGAACGCGACCGCGCCACTGTTTTCGTTTTCCGTGCTGTTCTAGATCGTTTAATTTGTTGTTAACCGCGAGTTGGGCCCGTTGTGCGACTCGGACGACGCAGTCTCTCTCTTTCTCTCTGTCTCTCCCTCGTTCTCGTTCTCGCTCTCGGCGTCCCGACGGCAGAGAGACGTCGGCAACGAGGATCACGGACGTCGTGAAGCCACGGACAACCCGGTTTGCGCTCCTTCTCGGCTCCCTCTAGCTTTCCCGTTCCCGATCGGGAGACGCCAGGCCCCAGACTACGCCGACTCCGAGCCACCGGCGCTGCGTCGGCGTCGGCGTCGGCGTCGGCGTAAAAAGCACCGGCGTCGCGCAAGCTCGCCGGGAGCGCGCCGCGAGGACGCCGAGGCACCCCCTGCCCCCCGCGCCTACCAACGCTGGCCTCGAGCGAGAAAGAAAGCTTCGAGGAGCGAGGAGGACGGAACTGGCGGCCGAGGAGAGCGACGAGGATAGCGGCGATACGTCTGACGGAGAGGACCTACGAGAGAGGGACGGAGAGGGACAATGTCTACCGAAAGGGAGACAGAGAATTGCGGAGGGGGCCGGGAAAATAAAAGAGAAAGAATTAGAGCGCGAGGAGATAAATAGATAGAGAAACGGAAGAGGAGACAAATCGGGGGAAGGATAAGGAGCGACGAGATTTGCGGAGGACGGGACGGAAGCGGAAAGAACGCGAGGAAGATGGTCCTCCGGGGCGAGAAAGGGCAATCTTGCCTGATTTTTCAACCCCCGCGAAAACAGGCCTGCCCGATTGAAAATAAAAGGCTCGCGGCCGGTCGAAGACGTTTCTTGAAAATTCAAGACGGCCGCAGTTGCAAAATCGCGCAGTCTCGCGATTATCAAACGAATGGATTCTTCGGCGGGGTAAAAAAATAGGACTCACGAGAAATTGCACAACTTTGACTTGCAATTGCTAAGATGAGTAGTAATTAGCAGACTTTTTCTTTTAACGTAAAAAAAAAAATAGATCCTTGTACGATGTAAAAAAAAAGACAGAGAAGAAATTGCACAAATTAATGAGTTCGACCTGGAATTGGTAAAAACACCTGAGATAGTTCTTCTAAGCTAAAGACAATAATAGATTCTTCTTCGATATAAAAAAAAGAAATAGCACAAGTTTACAAGTTTAATTTGCAGTTGATAGGAAACAAAGTAAATCGCAAACCATTCTTGAAAGAAGAAAACTTGTGCGGTGTAAAAACAGACGAAAAACGAGAAATTAGAGAAATTAACGAGTTCGACTTGCAATTGGTAAGATGCAGAGCAACCAAGAGGTAAAACTGCTTGTGAACAAGTTACATCTACGACAATTAGGATTTCTATTTGAAAACGTGATGTGCGGGACAGGTACTAACACCTTTCAAACAATATATTTTGATAGGTTTATATTTGGAAGATACCGCTGAAATCCTAAAAATCCTCGTTATATACTTGTCGTCAAAGTCTCATTGCCAGCTTTGAAAATATGAAATATTTTCTAAAAAGAGAATTTTCTCAAACTTTGCTGGTTTTCTCCCGATAGACGTGTAAGTAAAGCTCGATCTGTGACCCGCACTAAATGTGTTAATGTAAAACAGGGTAATGATTCTTTTCCGGTAAAGGAAGAGCCGCAATAAAGTGTATAAATGAACGGTGCAATTGAAGGCAGCGAACGCGTTCGAGCGTCAGCAGCAAGGCCCGTCCGAGGTTAGAAGAATGCGAGCTACAACCCCTTCAGAATGCAAGTATACTCGAATGAAGGGCAAGCGGGAGGGGATGGGCCGGGGGCGAGACAAGAGGGAGGGTAGCTAGGAAAACTCTCTCTAATCGTAAGCTTCTATTTATCCGGCTCGTTTTCGTCTACCTGCCTCTTCCTCGGCCCTCTTCCTCTACCAGCTATCTAGAGCCGAGAGCGTCGCAGCCGGTCTCTCCGGCGGTGTATTTTTGGGCGCTCGTTAGGAATTAGCGATGTGGGCCTCGAAGGTCTCCGCTAGCAGCCGAGTTTCTCTCCCTTTTCGCCCGGCGATCCCGCCGAATAAACGGGAACGGCCGTGGAAAGAGAGAGGGAAGGGTTGTCGCGGCGGTTTTCGGTGGATCAGCAACGGTAAAACCCCCGTTAGCGGGGTTCGCGAACGACGCCGGCCCCGCCGGCGCCGGAAGTTTGTCAACAATCTTCCGCGTGCGCGCAGGTTTAGGGCGAGGGGGTCGAGCGGCTCACCCTCGAAAATAGCGCGGCTCCGGGAAACGGCGGTAATCTCGAAATCGCGACCGCCGCGAACGAGATTACGCGGAGCCCCCCTTGCTGCCGAGCTACCCACACCCCCTGTCGCCCTCTGCGAGCGCAGCCACCCCCGCGGAAGTTGGTAACTGGCCGCGAGACGACCGCGGGCTTAAAACTTTCCGCGAGAGGATTCTGTTTCCGGTGCTTCCACGGTCCCTCGCCTTCCCACCTCGTTCTTCGACCCCTCGCTACCTCCCCCCGCTAACTGTTTCTCTGTTTTTAATAATTGCTCCGAGGACCGAGTTCGCTCCTCCAGTGCCCGGCACTCGAGAGGCTGCTCTTTTTGTCCGGATGCTGTTAACCCCTTTGGCCTTGTCCGACTTCTTTCGCTGTCGCGGTGATCCGAACGTTGTTAATCAGGCTTTTTAGGAAGCTAACCGATCTCCTCTGCAAACTGCAGCGTCTCGAGGAAATGAAGAATCTCTGTGGATTTGGCAATCGTGAAACACCGATATGTCGATTAACGGTTAACAGTTAATCGTTAGCCATATGTGTTAGAGCAGACGACCTCGAGGAAGTAGATTAACCCCATGCATTATAATAACGAGTCACGCTCTTGATAAAGATATCATACATGATCTACTAAATATTATTCGTTTCTTCGAAATAGAAACAAAATATTGTTCTTCTGTTATGACAATCTAGGAATGAAAGTAATTGAAGACATCCAAGAAAGGAAAACTGTCTCGTTCTACCATGGAAATTATTAAGGTCGAAGAAGTGCTAATCAACGCAATTGTGAAATTAATTGTGGTGCAAGGGGTTAGAAACTACGCAAGAAAATTGACGAGTGAGAATCTGGAAAATTACTGTCACGAAATCGCCGAAAGCATATGGCTTCGCCAGAGTTACAGATTCCAGCAACCCTCTATTATCTCAGTCTTTTACCAGCATTGCGAGTAGGAGTCAATTCAATAAGAATGGAAATCGAATAAATGAACTCGGTTAAAGTTCAAGTTGAAAATCCTTTCAAGGGTCAACTAGCTAATAGGATTGTCAGCTTTGCAGCTTAGGGACTGGAATGATCTAAACCCCGGAGGAACTTTCAGAGGTTCGAGGGGAACCGTCGTCTTCGAAGATGTTTACCGAAAGCGTTCGAAAATTATCAATTGATGTCTGTGTGCCGGAGCTACCCCCAGGTGACTGCCACGCTCTATTTGATTAACGCCACCCCATTAGCGGAGCCACTGTGACCGCGGAGAACTGCACAAAGGTGATATACCGATCGAAACTCGCGCGAGGACGTCGCCGGGAAAGTCGCGGACTGCCACTGTGAATGGCATTGCCGATTGCCGTGCGACTGGCCTGCAAGGCACCCTTCCCCATGGAAAGAGGAGTCGCCGTGAATACGTGACGGATTCCATGATTCGAGATGGCCTTTGTGACTCGCGCGACAGGTTGCGGGCTATCAGGAGTGCCACGGTCACCTGGGAACTTCGCGATATGTCGCGAACGACCTTAATTGACCCTTTGCAATCGGTTGACGCCTCCGCAGACGTTTCTACAATTTATTGCTCGATTTTTCTCCTAGCGAGCAAATAACTCAAGCTAGAGAAGTCAGTCACCGTTTTGGAAAATAAAATTTTTAGTTATCCGGAGCTTTTACATCTAGGGTTGCTAATGATATCAGAGGGAAACCAGAAACTGGAAGGGTGTGCGAAATAGGTTTTAAGGGTAGATTCTTCGACAATCTATTGAATGAGAAACAAATCAAATAAATAAATGTTGTCATCGAGGAAGTAATGTTCACGATATATGCAATATACAAATAAAAATTGGGTAGAAGGATAGAGACGCCACAAGTCCTGAATCTCCTCGTTTATTTGTATTTACATTAGTATTAAATCATATGGTTACAATGATTCGTAAGATAAATAGAACTTTGTAAATGCAAAAGGAATTGCACGCATTACGTACACACCGTCCTCACGTCCTTTACTCTGAGAAGCACTGTAATCACTGCTAGACCGTTTTCTCGAGTAAGCGCCAGTCGAATAGCATCTTGGAAAGGGACTATCGAACACCATCCAGCAAAAATTCAAACGCTACGTTCTCTCTCACGGTGTTCGAGTGCGGGTTCCAAGTGGGAATCAGTGAAAGTTCGAATTACACCCTCTCTTGTCCTTAATAATTACTGCCGCCTTGAAGACTGCGGCTTTTGTGATACTCTCAAGGGCACCCATGGTTGCATAAGCTACACCCTCTATTTTCTACGGAACTTGCACATAATACAAAACTTTAAAAAACATCGCTTATTTCTCTAGCGAGTAGAATCACCTCTTCGATAATCTTTAATTCGAACACTGTCTTGTAAATGAATGAATTTCCTAAAAATCTGATCATCGTAATAATTTCCGAGATGGACGACTAAATATAATTTTGATATCAAATACTGTTTCCAGCTCTATGATGCAAGTTTCGTTAAAATCGGAGGTGGTCCTTGGGCAAGAACCCGTTGGGTGCAGAAATCTTAGGACTACTCGTACCGTTAAAGATAATCGTAATTACAGTCCCTCGATCGGTCCGCTACGCTAAATAGTGTTTTGGCAGTTGTCGAACATATTACAATACCCAGTGTCGGTGGACGTTAGTTGTGTTTACAATTACTAGTGTTAACGATGCACTGATACATAAACGATGGCTTCACGATTAGGAATGTCCGTTAAAAAACCTGCCCGCCGATCAGCGGAATAAGCCTTCTCGCACCATGCTCCTCCATTCTCTCTTTCGCTCTCTTTCTTTGTGCTAGATTTTCTCGTAAAAGTAGTCAATATCAAACGATAAGTATTAAATAGATCACCGAACAAACGTCCCCTTTAACAAACTGATCCTGTGTTGAGAGATATCTCGGATCTTTTCTCAGTACGTCAACGAATACGTACTCGTAAAAATGTACACTATCGGATCGATCATGCACACATCACGATTACAAGATGGAAAAGAGTTTTAGACTTCGACGAAATTCCCAGATTCATTCTAGAATGCTACCTCTGCAATATGTAAAGTTTATAAAGTACGTCTTAATACAATTTTATATCCCAGACTTGTGACCGTTAAAATTCATTTGAAATACTCTCTTGAACGGACGCTGGTTGTTCGCCATTCTACTTCGCTGCTTTTTTGGGAAAAGCAAACTGTATTTTCCCCGATTTTTGTTACAGCTTAGGGCGCAGTGCCGTGTTGTACTTACATGAGCCTCAGACTTGTTGCTTGTTACACAGCTGGAGACTACACCGATTAATCGGAAACTGTTAGTTAATAGATGCTCGTGACCGGAGAACAACGGGGTAATTGGCATTTCGAGTGAAGGATGGTTCAGGGTACAGGAAGTTATCCTTAAATTAGTACTAACTGCGTTAACCAGCTTACGGGCACTGTTACTTTTAGCGACCTGATCTTTCCAATTATTGCTATGTCGGCAACACACTGTGTCCCAGGAATTAAAACTGAAATCAATATCATTGGTCAAACGATTGACGTAATGTACTATAATTAAGTAATTATTCGTTCATTCTCTTGATCGTTTACCAACCCTTTTTAGAAATTCTTCCGCGCAAATGCGGGCTCTTGCGTTCATAGACAGCTTCATCTCACTGATCTCTCTATCAATCTCTTCCATGAAATGGATCACAAAGTCTACGATTTTGTGTTTGTACATTTGTTCTACATGGATATTTGTGATTAAAAAAACTAATGTCATAGCCCTGAAAAAATAAAATTAATATCAAAAACATAGTCAATTTGTACGTTCTCTCTTAAACACAGTTTTTGTCATGGATGCATAGATTTACCTCCACAGGCTTCCTCCTGAGAATGACGAAGTGTTCTGCTCTCATTGTCATGAATCTCGTGAAATTATGACACAGGATTTTCTCCAAGTCATCTGCTTGTTTCACAGCAATACTTATTCTCATACTGTTCACACTGGATTCTATCAGCACCTTTTCCTTGTCGTTTCTACTAATCAGTATCGGAGTCATAAGGAGCTCCTTGCTGTCTCTCACCTCCACCTCAGGCTTATTGTGTTTCTCAACAATTTGGGAAGAGAAGTTTTCAAGACACATGGCAGCAGTGAGAGTCCTCCTCACTGCTGTTAAGTAAGGTTTCAAAGTCGCTGACTGTAAGACAAAGGAAATGAATTAGAAATATTTTTTGAAGCAGATGTTAATGTTTTGTCCACCACACTTAATAATTTTTTGTGAAACAAAGACTAAGAATCGGGTAAAACGAAATTAGGTAGTAAAATCATCTTTTGTGCAGAAAAAGTATTTGAAACACTGCAAAATCGCAGTAATAAAAATCTGAAATTGTAAAGAGATGATGGAACAATAAATTGTTATCAGTAAAGTGAAACGAGGTAAGTGCGAATGACTAATGTGTGACTCGAAAGTTACACATCGCTATATACGGTTAAAAACATTGTCTATCAATTGAATAACGAATACAGAACGTAGCATGGCAAGATAGTAGACCATGGATCGTATACTAGCAGCATCAGAAAATTCTGCTAAGATATTGGCTCGATTCGAGGAATACAAATTGCCATAACCTATTTCGTGAAAAAGTTGAACAGGCCCTTACCATTTTGCGCGGAGGCTGCGAAAATCAAGATCGAAGTCTAACGGCGTCGTGGCTGTTCGAACGGTTCACTCTTCTCATAAAAGATCCACGGAAACACGTGAAAGATGACACATTACGTTTCGGACATATCAAGGGGGGCAATCAGTTCGGCCGGTTTAATTTCAACGGCGTGGGGCGTGTTCCGAACGTTCACTGATAACAAGAACGTACGTTTTCCTGTTCCTGTCGCGCGATGAAAATCACCACGGAAATAGCTTGCGGTAGTCAACGTATTTACACAGATTCAGAACGCATCCTGTCCGAAATTCATCGCGGTGCCTTTGCTCGCACACCGACGATCAAAATAGTTGCCCGTCCGCCCCACTCTGACAAACCAGGGCTCGACAGACGAAACGAGAGCTCTCTCTTATTCGGTATTGCTCAATGGCATACAGTCACAGAGCATACGATACAAAGTACATAATTTAATCGTCGCTGTGCAATTTCTCGTTAAGCACGTTCCAACGAGTTACTCTTCTATCGCATGAGCAAGCTGCATATGCAAATTTCTTTGGAACGTTCGCATTCAATTCCTGAAAATCTGACGTACAGGCCACACGTGATAACACAAAGGATTCTTACATAGGCGAAACTCCGACGGTTTTCGACAACCAATTTCCAGTGCGCGTGCGCATACAAGTTTCGAGTCTATGAACGTAGCACAGATTTAGGATCCGTAGAGACATTGCATCTTATGAGCTTTTTAGTCTCACCTTTTTAGGGCTCCACAGCCCTCTTACCATTTTGTGTTGCGCTCAGCATTACCGATAGTTCACGAAAAATCTGCACGTTAGCAAGAAGCGTATATCTTGTGTATTTTATTTCTACTAATATTGCTGAATATTATTTTGAGACAATAAGCGTATATGGCGCGAACATTTAAATGGTGAAAATAGTATTTATGAAACATGTATGCCTATCTGTAACAAAGTGTGTTCTATCTTTAACATGGTAGTTTAAAAGTAAAAAACTCGCGATGGAAAAGTTTTGAAATATTATCTTTTATTCAAGTGTCAATGATTTAATCGAAGATGATGATAGCAGCGCTATTGTGGCGAAATATTGAAGCTTTTTTCAGTATACGTACAGCACCAAACCATGCAGTGGCAAAACTTTCAAACTGGTAGTCGAATTTATCGACAGCTATTGATATTTATAGATATTAGATGGTGTTGATATGTTAATCCTAAATCAAATAAGAGTTTTAACATGCTGTCACAGATGACACTACCATAATTATCTCAAATTTATCGTGTGTTGATTTCAGTTGTCTACTAGTTTGGGCGCTTTTACACAGAGTGGAATGGCGTTGTGTGAAAACTTCAATTAGAGACAAGCATATTCTGTCCCTTACAAAAATGACCTGTGCTTCCCAACAAATTAATTTGCGACACACGAAATTTTAAGTTGTGTAGTACTTAGTGTTGTATTTTTTATTTTTGCAACACTGAAGACTACCAATTGTGTGCGCAATGGTTATTTGCAAATATTATCGACAAGGCAATTGTCGCTTCGGACAGTACTGTAAATTTGATCACATAAATACATTCGGTAAGATAATAAATTTAGAACGTAATTTTAACACATTTGCATCCAAGCGCGGCATATTCCGCGAACTGTGACTCTCTGTAATCACCGAACGCGTAATAATCCGCGAGCCACGACTGTTTGCTATTACCGAGCGCGGATTATTCCGTGAGCCCACAACTGTCTTTTATCACCGAGCGCAGACTATTCCGCGACCCCGCGATTGTTTTTGATTACCAATCGCTGCATATTCTTCAGATATCACAAATCGCGTCTGATCTCTTTTATATCACGTTATGTCAAGGTTATATTTGTTAGTTGTGAGTTGAACGTCGCTGATACCTGAACACTGCACATTAAGTAGAGTCATGATGCAAATGGGTTAATAGCATAAACAACCTGTTTTAGTTTAACTTTGACTTGTTTGTTTTTTAGGGAACAATGCAAAACCTGAAAATTACAATCCAGACGAATATACAGCGTACGTATTACTAGTTTAAAAAAATACGATTCATTTTTTAATAAATTTGAGAGTGCTTCACTAATTTTTATTATTATACTAAGGGTGGCGGTTGCGAAAGAAGTACTCAATGCAGAAAGGGGACAACAATGGCTACTCTCCTGTTTTGCACCTCTCAAACAAAAACCAAATATTCCTGGTATGGAGGACATATCCCCAGAGGAAGTTCGATGGGAGATGTATCAGGCACAGAAGAATGGAATGATCGAGCAAGCGGTATATATACAATGACTCCAGTGTACTATATATTCAATAAGTCCTTAAGTTACTTATCTTTCACATCTTTTTCTAGAAACTGAATTATCAAAAACTATGTCAAGACATGAAGGCTAAAAGGGAGGCCTTAAAGAATCCTACTCATGAAACCATAGAGATGCTCGTAAGTGAAAAATGAACACTTAAGCAGGACTCAGGAGATCTGATCTGTAAATGTCTGTTTTCAGAAAGAACTGCAGGGAACGGGTCAAAAAGGTAAATTAACGACAAGCGGAAGTACCGCCGGAAAATCGTCGAATTTTTCATTTGCAACTCCTCAATTAGGTCTTCCAAGCAGTTCCTCATCTTCCAATGTATTTGGAAATAAGACATTTGGAAATCAGAACAACCCTTTTGGTGGAAGTTTCACTTCTACTAGCAGTAATTCATCGATATTTGGAAAGACCACCACATCCAATTCTGTGTTTGGTAGGACCTCTGGCTTTGGCAACAATTTAGGCTTCGGCACTGGGACCAACACTAGTTCTGTATTCGGCGGAACAACAAATACTCCCACTACATTCAGTAGCGATCATTCATACTCAAACAGCGGTTTTATTTTCGGTGGTGGAACGTCGCAGTCGGTTTTCGGACAACCCAGCGTTTTCGGAGCATCCAATCAGGTCAACAATATATTTTCCAGACCACAAACATCGCAGTCGACGACATCTGTATTCAGCGGAGCAACATCCACGCCATCGTTATTCAGTGGATCCACCTCTCAAACTAACTCATCCTTATTTGGAGGAGCCAAAACATCCACAGCTAATCCCTTCAGTACTTCTTCGACCTTACAGAACACCAGCCCTTTATTCGGGACAGCCTCGTCTACCGGGACATTCAACTCTGGACCTTTTTCTCAGTCAAAGCCTGCCTTTGGAGGAGCGCCCGTGTTTGGCAGTGCAGCGAACTTTGGAAGCACAAATGCGCCCATATTTGGCGAGTCGGGATTCGGTGGGTCGAATAACGTGTTTGGAGGTGCTAATACTACTTCCACCTTCAACTCAGCTGCTCAGTCTACAAATGCATTCGGTGGCACTGTGTCTACATCTTCTGTGAACCTGTTTGGTGCTCAACCTACACCCGCTATTGCAACGTCTAATGCGGCCCCCTTCGGAGCAGTCACAACTGCAACCAGCAGTCCTTTTGCTTCCGCAACCTCGCAGTTCGATACAACTAGTTCTACAGCTAGTCTCTTTTCTAGACCTGCGTTTGGCATGGCCACGACCACCAGCGAATCGTTTGGTACCACTGTGACACCATCCAACACACCTTTTGGTACTACTGCAAACACTGGGCTCGCCTTTGGTGCCCCTAGCACTACGATATCCCCATTCACACCATCTACAGTCAGTGGGGATTCCAAGAGCTCGCCGTTTGCTACCACGAATACTACAGTTACGACTACAAACACCAATCCGTTCGCACCAAGAACACAACAAACAGTCTCACCGTTCGGTAATTTTGCTCAGAGTCAAACAGCCAACACTGTCACTGTGTCCTCTGGTGGTCAGTTTGGTGCGTCCATATTTGGTGTTACTATGACCGCTACTATCATCGATGATAGTGTATTTTCGGCTGAAGATCAATTGACTGATGAGGAAAAAGACATGTATATGGCGGAAAAATTTATCTTCGGTAAAATTCCAATGAAACCACCTACTAAAGAGTTGAGGTAACTTGGTGTACAGGATAGTAGGAATGTAATAATAAACTATGGTATTTGTTAACCGCACGATTGAGATAATCTCACTGTTCTATAGTGACGATAATCTATGGACATCAATAAGAATTTCCATCTGAAATAATTCTTTAAATATTTATTTATTCGAGCTCAATGTCGGGAAAATAAATTATGAATTGAATGGAAATTGTTATGATATAGTACTTCATGAATCTTATTATTGACTTTAAGAAAATGTTCGTTATGTAAATGTTTGTAAACTTAAATGTACAAATAAATGTTTAGAGCGTTCAACTGAATGCTGAAGAATGTAAAATAGAATGGAATGGAGCTCAAATCAATTTCATTTAATTTAATCATTCACGTAATTATATACATATGTACAATAGTCAATGACTCATTCCGCATTCATACTTACTTTATCATACATTCTTGTAGTGTATTACGCCTGGAGGAGGTGGTGGAGGAGGAGGAGGAACGCCATTACCGAACTGGCTTCCTTCCGATACCTGAGAACAACATTTATATTTAATATGACTTTATAGATTGTTAATTATTCTGTAAAACAGACCTGTGGCAGATGGCAGAGTGGATTTGCCGTATAATTGGTTCTCTGTGCGTATGCTGTCGTTTGGTTGGGCGGCTGTGTCAAACCAGTTGGTATACCGTTTGGTGGTTTGTACCCCGTAATCTGTCGAACGAGTTTAATAGTTACTTATGCTCTCAATATCTGACGAGTATAACCTTTATATTTGGATAATTATTAATTATAATATATTTATATTTGGATAATTATTAATTATAATATATTTATATTTGGATAATTATTAATTAACCCAAACCTTTATATTTGGATAATTATGATCAATCAATATTTATACAAGTATAAAGGGTTCACACCATCAGTAGATCCACATACTTTATCATTCATCTCAGGAAATATGGTACTCAAGTTGAAATTGGTGAGACTGGTGCCTGAGGGATGATGGCTCATGGCCATAGGGTTACTGGAAACAATTCCTCCCCTTGGCATGTTTGGATTCATTGAAAATCCAGCTGTCCCCACGGTCGGTACGCCTTGAGGGCCAGCAACCGCTGGAGGTGGTGGCAAACTATTTACAGCTTTAGTATAAACATTCGCTTGTGGGTGATTTTGATAAAGAGGGCTGGCATGTGGGGGCGGCGGCGGTGGCAAGAATGTAGCAGAATGATGATAATCCTCCAATGGCGAGTTAATTCCAGAAAGAGGAAACTCCAAGTTCTGCATGGTCCCATCCAGGCCCTTTCTTTTTCCTTTCTTCGCGTTGGTTGAGTATACCCTTTTGTCACAATGCGGATGCTTTGTATAATGCTGATGATTCTTTGTATTGCTATTTACATTGGAAGTCGATGTTGTTACTGTAGAAGTTGATGATGAAGTGACAGTCGAGGAAGTTGCCACGTTCGGCAGAAGGAAACCATTCGCTTCCATATAATCGGTGTTGTCATGCAGTGGCATCATGTAACTAGTAGGAGTGTTAGATATGCTTGTTATGAAGTTTGAAGTAGGATAAATGTTAGCATTGGAAGAGTACGTGTACGAATTGAAGTTTTGATTGACCATTTGTCCATAGCCGCTCCCATCGTCGGTGTTAGAAAAATAGTTAATTGGCATGACTGTATCTGCAGTTGGTAGACTAGTTTGAAATTTGTTCTGAGGATAATTAGTTGTAAACTTTATAGATGCGTGCTTGTCCTGAATCGTGTCATGAACGCTGCTATTTGTTCCTATCAATGCCTCTGCGGTGTAATTGCTCTTGCAATTCCTGCTCCTCCAATGAACATTATTTTGTTGATATTTTTGCTGTTGTTGTTGCTGTTGATACCCTTGCTCCGAGAAAGTATGACCAGACGACTTCTGGTCCTCGTGTCTCTGATGTAACTGATCATTTCCCGATGTCTGTTTTCTAATATCCATTTGTCGTTTGCTGTTTCCTCTGGGACTGGTATTACTCTTTCTCTGATGTTTCCTAGCTTGCTGTTGTTGTTGTTGCTGCTGCTGTTGTTGTTGTTGGTGTGGATGAGAGTGATGGTGGTGATGAGGGTGATGATGATGTTGCTGGTGGTGTTGTTGATGAGACTTCTCAGCCTTCTCATGCTCCACCAGTTGACTCACAGAAAGAAACGATGAGACAGAACCTGGATGTTGTATAGTTTGGGTATTTAAAACAGTGTGAAAGTCACGGCCAGTGACGTTACCTTCTTTGTCCTTGCTAGGATCTTTGCTCTGGTCTGCCGATACTCTGGACGGCACTTGCCCAAATAGAAAGTTCTGTTTTTCAGGGATGTTAGTGCCCAAGTCCAAGTCACCGACCAGTGTTGGAAGACTGGAGGGCACAATGTGCTGGTCTATACCTTTAACCGGTTGACTTTGTTCAACGTGAACAGTGGTCTTCGTAGGAGACCATGGAAACGGTTGTTCTTCGGAATAAAATACCTCTGAAGTCCTCTTGGGTTCACTTTGCAGAACTGGTAAATTAGGGAAACTATGAGCTGCCACATCGTAATTGTTATAAAACTGGTTAGGTGTTCCTTGATTGTACGATGGAGTTTGAGTAAAGAGATTGTTTTGACAAAAGTCGAGCTCCTTTCCAATAGGCGGTAAAATCATATCAGCAATGTTTGCATTGTGCTTGATTTCAGGCGGCATCATCCAGTTTACAGGTGCTCTAATAGCATGCTGTTGTTGATTCGTCTTGGTCTTTGTTGTACTCTGTTGTTGCCCATGTTTCCCATCATTATTATACGGTACACTTTCATGATGAAGAGTGGTAATCTGTCCTTGAACCAACGGCTGATACTTATTCTGATTCTGTTGCTGAGACTTGTCCGGATACTTGAAGTTCGAACTAGCATAGTCCACAGAGTATTTCATCTGTGAGCTGACCTCGGGCAAATCGAAATTTACCTGAGTATCGTAAGTGGACATTGGATACACAGCTTTGTCCTGCTTTTGAGGCATGGACTGGTGAGTCTTTGGTCCATGTTGCTGTTGTTGGGATTGTTGCTCCATTCCAGAGTACTCATTCTGAATATATTCTGACTCTATGGCATACTTAGATTTATTCTTATTTTCAGCGTTGAACTTCGCGTAGTCGTTGTTACCAGATGAACTTTGACTCTGCATGCGACTCTGTTTACCTGACGACTGAACATTCGTCTGAATAGTTCTTGCTTTGGAAGGATCCACAAAAGACTGCTTCTGAGGTTCCATTCCGGACTTCATTCTCGACTTGTCTATACCAGCTACAGTAGAATTACCAGAGTAAACATCATTTGCCAGCACATTAGAATAGTTAGAGTTCTCCTTGTGCAAAGGAACGTAATTATAATTTTCGCAGATAGCTTTCTGCTCTGAATTGTCCGTCTGACTCTGACCTTGCTCAAACTGCACCAAATTGTTGTTGCCACTACCACCGACAGGCGACAAAGTAGTCCAAGACAAAATGCTGAAATTAGAGGAATGAGCCACGGTGGTCGTTGACTTGGTATGATTGTCAGTGACTGTACTTTGTTCATAGTTGGATGTAGCGACAAAAGAAGTTGGTTGCTGCGAGTAACGGGAGACAGGAGCGTTTTGTATTAAAGGTTTGCTGCTTATAGGATTCGCAGAACTGGTGTTGATCTTCTTTATGTCCTTGCTAGAGTAAGAACTGTAACTCTGAGTATCTTCTCGCTTTCTTTGGAACATGTTCTCAGTGTTCTGACTCAAAACATTCTGTTCTGCCTGTGTATTTATGGACTCTTTTACCCCATAAGAGAACGTTTGAGCAAACGGGTCAATGTCCATCTTCTTCGACGAGGTGTAACTAGTCTCATGTCTGTGATCCTGCGCTTCCTGTGTCTTTGATCTCAACATATCATTTAACTTTGCGCCTTGATCTACAATATTATTCACTGTTGTTTCAGAATCCTTCATCTTCTGGTAGTTGTGTTGGAAATGACTCTCAGATGAATTCGGTATTGAATCCTTTGAATAACTTTGAGATCTACTAGTCGCGTTGCTGGTTGAATAGGATATGGTGTCCTTTCGCGAGAGATTTTTATTTTGATCAACGTATTCGTTGTGTGTACTCTGTGACGTAGCTAAAACATGGCTGTTCTTTGGCTGTGGATCGTAGACAGTTTGCATATCTTGATTGGAAAGAATGGGGAGCGTATCCTTTGGCTGTAAAGAATAATCTTGTTGCATAGTTTGAGACGAAGCGGGAAGGACCCTGTCGACATGGCCGGTATAACTAAGTCTGGTGTTGGATACAATATTAGAATCAACTAAAGCATCTTTCCCATCGACTCCATAAGTAACCCGAGAACTATGCGATTCTTTTTCTTTCATTTGAGGCGTGTAATCTATCTGCATGGTCTGCAAAGGCAAAGAAGAAGCACTTGTGGTGGTTGTCGTGTTGACCAACTGTGAAACCAAAGACGTTTGCGACACGTCAGGGACTACACTTTGACCTAATCCAGTAGGATTCACTTCTGAGATAGTTGTATTGTTGCAAACGGTGGAGCTCTGTTGTAGATTGTTGAGAGTATTATCCACAACTGTTGAGTAACTTGACAGAAAGTCTTGGGATGTGGAATAGCGGACATTGGTGTCGCAGGTGGACACTTGCACCGGACAACTAGTCTGATCAGTTTTATTTGAATTGGATACAGTACCAATTTGAGAATCGATGATGTTCTCGCTAGTGGTTATAGTGTTCTGTAGGCTCCTGGTTAGCTGATTCTGGCAGTTTCCTCCTGCTTGAGTGTTTGTACTGATTGAATTACTAGCCGACACATTTGCAATGGAATACAATGTTGTCTGAGAGAATGAATTAGAAGGTGCAGACTTTTCCAAAGTAGGTAGCACACTCTGAACAATCTTATAGGGCTCCCTAAGTGGCTCGTCGTTGACTACCTTAGGCAAGGCCTTAGTAGCAGTGCTGCATTCCACAGAGGCAATCATCTCTGAAGCCACAGCTTCGCTTACAGGAGGATTCAGACTTTTCTTCTCATCGCAAGCTACCTTCAAACGTTTCTCGGCGATTGAATGGGACGGCGACGATGTTTTTATCTTAAAGCTATTGGGTTCCATGGTTCCAATTTGCAACAGCATCGGTGGAGTCTGACTATGGTACTTGAAGTCCTCTTTCATATCCTCTTCAAGAACTTCGGTTTTACCGTTCAAAGAGGACACCAGCGGAAAAGCCATTAGGAACGCTGCAGTGGGCGATATAGATTCAGAATTATGAGAACTGGAAGGAACTTGTAAAGAAGCGAATATGTCGTTCGATAGATCAGAGTGGAGGCCATCAGCTCTGTTGCCAATAGGAACGAAAGAGTTTTCTGTGTTGTATGACAGTGACGTTTTAGGCACTTCGTCCTTGGGCGTCTTAGGTAATTTAGGGTCGTCCTCGACTATGTTAACTGGAAGTAGCGGGGATGATTCCGTAGAAGGATCAGATGGAACCACTATACTCGTTTCCGGTTTCAACGTTGTGGTGATATTTGTATCGAGATTTAGAATGATTTTGTTACTCTCCAGATTTGTCGTTCCTTCGATAGTTTCAGGATCTTTAGGCGTGACCTGTAACAGATTGTCGAACTCGGTACCTAAATTGCATACTTCCTTGACCTTTTTAGAATCCGCAGATTCTTGAACAGCATCCTCTACCTCTGTCAATGGAGATTTCGCACTTGAACTGTCCATATTGTTCCCTGATTTTACTAATGCATTGTCTTCTGGAATATTGAACTCAGTGTCCGAAGAATCGACTTCGTTAGACTTCAGATGCTCCTCCGAAAAAGGGACAGGCGACACAGTGCCTGCTGCTTCTAGCTTCTTGTTCTCACATTGTATATTGTTTATAGTCTTTGAAGGGTCAACTATGTCCTTACTAGAGGAATACAATGAGACTGGACATTCCACGTTGTTTTCGGTTTCTTTCTCATTCGATTCTATCAAGACGTGATTGGTATCTGAACTTTCTGTGTTCTCGCCTATCTTCTCTATCACATGCCTCAAACTTTCAATGGATTTACAAGTTACAGCAAAGTCTGATTTTGACGCAGATAGCGTCTTAACAAGGTTATCGTCGCTTTCGTTCGTCTTTTGCTTTTTGTTGGCTAGCTCGTCGGTATTACCATCTTCTGAGCTCGAAGATCGTTTAAGACCTGCTTTCTGAGAAGTACTTGAATCTTCGCTTTTTCCACATTTATCTTTTTCGATCTTTTCGTCCGTTGCCTCCAGGGGCTGTTGATTCTTCGTACTTTTCGTGTGACTTTTATTTCCTTTGGATTTGACCTCTTCCTTCTTAGTTTCTTTCGGTTTCTCCACTTTTTCTTTATGAACCGCCGGGATAGGAACTTTGTACGCCATTGTCGTTTTCGTTACCTCCTTGCCCTTAGGCAAGATGCCCTTGTGACCGCCGATTTTTGTCGCGTTGATTATATTCTTAACGTTCGACGCCCAGTTCTGCGAGTCAACTACTACATTTGTATGGATGTTCGGGACGGTATTCAAGGTCACCTTTTGTACAGTGTTGATCAAAGCCTGGTTACAAATAGAGACAACGGAGTTCTGTACACGATTGGGCAATGGCTGCATAACGAACATCTGATTCTGTTGGGTATTGCTGAGAATTATCGGGTTTGTTGGCTGCTGCGGAGCGTTTACGATAATGTTCGATGTCATGGGAGTTACCAATGGCATTAATTTACCACCAGACAATATCAGTGTGTTTGGTGTTAAATTGGTCACAGAATTGTTTATACAGGGTGCTACAGACTTTTTTCCATCCTTCTTCTTAGTCTTTTTCTTTACTTTCTTTTGAGATTCCACTTTCTGCAGTGCTGGAAGCAACACAATAATTATAAGATTTGGAGATTTATTTCATTGAGAGTTTACCTATACCTACCATTACTTGTTTTACCATTTAATGGACCATTTTCTGATGCTTCCGAACCTAATGGAAAAAAACTGTAAATTTTTACTACACATTTGGCACAAGGTCCCAATTAAAAAACAATATTTACTTGTGTTTGTTTGACAACATCCGGATTCCTTTGGACCAGATTCTGGCACATTTCCTGCTGCATCCAAGTTCTCATCTTTACTATTTGCAGAATTCACTTGATTCTCCTGATTTTCAATCGAGCTATTCACATCCTTAGAAATATCACTACTCTCTGCCAACTTTTTGGTAGATGACTGAGAAGAATTCACAGATTTTCTTTTAGAAGGCACTTTAAGCTCTGTAGACTTTTTCTTCTTCTTGTTCTCAGAACTTTTTACTGTAACAAAGTGTTTATTAAATATCTAAAAACTTTTTAAAAAATTACTTCTCACTGTACCATTTGATCTTACTTTCTTCTAACTTATCGAAGTACTTCTCTGCATCCTCCACATTAATTTTATTTGACCACTTTAGAGGGGATATTTTTTCAAGGGCTGGTTCTGCAGGTACAGTGATCCCAGCCTCACGCAACAGTGTAGACAACAACTGCGTGCGAGAGAACAACTGGGTTACAAGCTTTTTAAGACGAGCCAATTCTTCCTCTGTGGACAGTTACAATTAATTAGCATTAAAGATGTTAACAATAGTGTATACTAAAAATTATTTCTTTACTGTGTGCTTCTGAAGCATGAGCGGAGAATAATTCCTCTGTGCGGCTATGGAGGTCTTTGATGTACTTTGATGCCTGGATCAGGATGTCGACCTTGTTGCGTTTGCGACCCTCCTGGTGCGGCGGTAGTAGATCTGCCAGTGTTTTGAAGTAAGTGTTCATACGTTTTCTTCTGTCTCGCTCCCATGTTTTCGCTTTGCTGAGAAGACAGCCACGTTAACGTGCGCGCGGTTACGATTTAAGGGAAAAAACAATGCCATTTGATTTGACCGAAGCATCGGACGTGATATAGTGAAAATGTTTGGAATGGTGGACTAGGTTAGACAACAATCTGTTTCGACACTTACGTGTTCTCCTTTCGTGGCATAATTTATCCCCTTGGCATCGTTTTGCGCGAAGAATGCGCCCCGAGAAGCGCAAAGGCGTCACTTGTCATTGACATTACACAAACTCGAAAACCGTCGTCCAAACTCTGACATTTCGATCCTGTCTCGGCTCGATCGCGGAAATAAAAACTGGCGAACAGACCTGCTCCCGCTACGCTCGTTCAAACCTGCCCGCCATCTATCGATTTTCCCATGGGAATGGTCGCTCTTCTTTCGTTAAACCAGAAGACCAATAGTTCCAATTTTCTCGGCTAAATGGAGACACATGCACGTTACGAGAGCTACTATGGATAATTCATGTTTTCTATTTTATCGATAATTTTTAATATCAACTAAGTTCATGAATTATGTTAACGAAATTTGTGCCACTCTGTAAATATTAATTCCATTATTATTGTGTCTTACTAACGAGCAATTTTAAAATGAACACGATTACATGAAACAGGAATAATTTATTCATTTGTTTAATAATTTCATATCAAAATATTTCAGTTAAGAGTATTAAATACTTCATAAAACTATAAGCGTTGAGTTGAAATATTATTAGTTTATTTACACCATACCCTACATTTCGCCTAAAATTTCCGAGCAGCTCCAATTAATGTAGTGGCAGAATGCTCAAACTGTTAGCCTAATTTACTGACAGTCGATTTTGGCGAACAGTTTGAGCGTTTTGCCACAGCACCAATTGGCGCTGTACGGACTCCGAGTGGAGCTTCAATTTTCATCCGTAAAAGGCGCCACATTCGCCAACAAGAGACCAATCCAGGGTCGCCTATAAACATTAATTACGGCAAAATGAAGAGATAAAATAATAAATCAAGTGTACAGGATTGTTCAGTAGAATCTACTGCATCGATATCATATAAAAAGAAAAATACAAATATTGCAAAACACAATTAATTGCTCTTTGAAATTTGGTTAACTATTATGTTAACTAATCATATTTTGCGTTGTTGTTTCGTTTTCATGCACGTCGTCGATTCAGAAAATTCTTCTGAACGATTCTATGACCTTGGTTTACTTTTTAGTTGCCATAATTAATATAGCCGATAATGAGATTAGATTTGTAATTGTTTGAATAATTAATAGAATTACTTGAAGACAAACATTATTGGTAGAAACGAATCATTTCACCACTATCTGTAAATATAAAATAGAAACAGAGTTTTGAATGAATAAAATTGATATTGAAGTTATAGACAGTTAAAATAAAAAACTGACTGCACGATTAGTAGGTCGACACCCTTCCAAGTATGGCTACAAGTCATCGTTCTGGTATGTTGTTTACAGTCGGCGCCAGCGGATTGTGCAACTGCATAATTACGAAACGAAAATACTTTTGTGATCGTGTCAAATGAAATTCTAACGCGAAACCGAAAAACTTCTGATTCCAATTCCGGCCATTGAGATCGTTGCACAATGAGCCAACGCAACTCGAGCATAGTGCACTTTCCGCATCGAAATAACCGCGGAGATGCGTCGCAAAGAATTGCACGTAGCCGAGCTGTGAAACGCATTCAAATGTCTGCACTCGAGATCGCCTTGAGAGCCTCGTTAATGCAGATCAACGAGTGCAGCCGTCGTCGATGGAAAGAAAATCCCTTTGGCGCTCGTGAAAATGAAAGAATTGGCAACAAGACATATTTCTGGGTCTGTTCACTCTTCCCACTGTCTTCGGCCTTCGCGAAAATGCGACGGCGTGAAACGGTTTTGAAAATTCGGGGACTGGCAAGGTAACCGGTCGAAAATACTCGAGGCTTCGTCGCTGACGTCGAGCGATATATTTTTTCCGCTTGCATGAGAACTGCTCGCCGTGGATTTCGGACAGTTTCGAGACGTTTATTTGGCAACGGCACGACTCCCGTATCTCATCGCCGGATTGTTTATTGTACAATTAGCTCCTACTCCCGTTCGCGGTGCGTAAACAAAATAAAGATTGAAATTTAATACGCAATAATTTTTCCACAGACACGGACCAACTATTTTCATAATGCAGCAGATGCACTTTTACGGTCGAGGTTACAGGATCCGAGTGCAGCTCTAACCCCTTGCCGTACTTTAACGAGTCGGACTCGTGGTGGAGATTTCTAATAACCAGCTGTCTCTCTTTTTTTTAAATAATACTAGTTGTATTTAGTTTGAGGTATGAATGTTGTTCCTTTAAGTCGCAATCAAATTCTGTTCTTTTGTCACCAATATCTCAAGTGGATGTAAACGCGTAATAAATTTCTTTGTCATCGAGGAAATCATTGCGATCCGAAGAGTTCTGATCATTGTAATTGAAAATGATACGGTAAGGGATAAATAGCGTGAAAACGGAAGCGAGGGAAGTCTCTCGGATCCAGGAACAAAGGACAATGGAACAGTAGCGTCGTAGTCGCACAGTTATTCAGCAATTAATCATTGCGAGCGTATTTACGCGGCGCCTCGGCGAACCTCTAGGTCCGAACGGTGCATCGCAGCGCGTGCGGCACTAATTAATGATTTAAGCAACACGCGGCCGAGTTTCGCGTGTACGCACTCTCACGCATATACGTTTACGCCGGCCGCCCCCTCTGAGCGCGTCGCCGGCCAAGGAATGCGCACCGTGTAATTACGATCATCCCGTGAGAATCATTTACGCAATTAGGGGTTCCGTGCCTCCGTGAATGCCTCGACCATGTTCCCGACGTATCCCGAAAATGAAATACAGCACCGCCGCTTCTGAAAACTCTGAAAGCGTTCTGCGCCGTTCGATACTTCGAGGGGGCATTCCAGTCTAGACGCGCGTAATTAATTTCGGGAAATCGAGGCTAGTAGCTGACATTCTGCACGCGCGTTTAAACGTTTTCGAAGTGTCAGCACAAAATTTTTGTAAGTCGTTTCAATAGAAATTGCAGCAGCTATCGACAAAATGACAGAATATCGTCGAAAATTGCCGAAGACTGGCGTATTCATCGACGACTCCCACGATTTCCAACGAAATGTTTCAGAAAATTCTGTGCGGACGCTTTGGACACGTACGAACGAGCCTGCAAAATTTCTGGCCGGCGCGACGGTCACGATCTTTGTCTCGAAATTAATGAACCACGTCTAGACCGCCCCCTTAAAAAACCATTACTCGAAATCTGCACATCACTGCGTGGAAACAGCTTTCAGCAGGTCGCAGGGCCAGAAGTGGCGGGACGCTCGTCGTAGTTGTGTAACGCGATCGCCCTTCAGTCTTCGCGCGACCACCTTTTTGTCCTCTCGAGCCAGCCCCGCGTCGGTGGCCATCGAATAACAGGGTTAACGAAACGCGTCGGCGTCGGCGGCGTCGGCTTAGGCGATTCGAAATTTACGGCAGAGGGTCCGAGGGGTGCGAGGCCGTCACGGCAGCGTCGCGACGACAAAAGCCGATAAGGGTGGCGTCCGCGGGAGTGGGGCTCGGGTGACGACAAGAAGAAAAATTCGTGGTCTGCAGGATTTCGCGTGGCCGGGCGAAAGAACCGAGGAACGAGCCAGCCGGCACCGGTATTGATTACGAGGGTAGGCCGCACCCTCTGCCACCCTTTCGGCTCGGCCGGGGGTTGGCCGACACGCCAACGACACCGCATCGGGAGAGAAATCCTGCGCAGTCGTCGCTGGATCTCTCTCCTTCTCTCTCTCTCTCTCTCTCTCTCTCTCTCTCTCTCCTGCTTCCTCTTAACCCCTGCACCTACAGCCTGTATACTACACAGGCTCCCGGACGATCAATTCCAGCCCTTGCGATTAACCCTGTTCCCCGATTCGAGACTTCTTTCGGCTGCTCTACCATTTCGACCGATGTGTCGGCGTTTTTCTGATGCAGCTGAATGCACTTTTGCATTCGCAGACCCGGTATCTAATTGGGATCTTTCGCTATCTTGATCCCAGGATTCTACATTAGGGCCGAAATTTGTTGAAGCTTCAAGCGATAGAGAATCATGTTTATCGTTGTAATTATGTAGTTTTTATAATATTGTATAGATTGAATTTAATTATATAGATTGAATTTTTTTGGTAGAATGCGTTAATGCTACAGATTAGTTAGTCTTTATTGTAAATTATTTTGACAAATTATATGGGGTTGTAATTAGTCAAATGAGTTTTAATTTATGATTGACATTAGTTTTGTGGGTTGAGTACACTTTTAACCGAGTCAACACTAATTTTATAGTTGTGCTGTAATTTATTTAAATTTATTTCTGATCTCGTTGGTTGCATAAAGATTTGAATGGCATCTTTCGGACAAAAGGAAAATATATTTATCAATAAGGAATTGTGGACAAGTCTTTTTTGTGCGACATTCGCTTACGTTTTATTCTCTCTCAATCTTCCTTTCATACTTGTTCGCATTCTCTCGAGATATTACGACTCTTTCATATTTCATGCAAGTGCATATATAATACTCACTAAACGTTAACACACACATACACATATAATACTCGATAAACGTTAACACACACGCGCATATGCAATGATACAATAACACTATAATCGTTAATGCGTAAATCTTTAAAAAGACTTCATAAAAGAAGTGAAAAAAATACGCCAAGAATATGGAAAAGTCCGATAAGAAAAAATTATTATAAAATAATTTCTGCAAGTAATAGGAAAGTATAGAAAGTAACATAGAAAGACATACAAAAAAGATGAAATCAAAATGAACTGCAAGTACATTCCACATGTCTTTACTATTTAAGTTTTCCTTCTCTATCAATTATAAAATTATAGAAAAAAATAACAGGTAGACGTACAAAAATAAGGTCTATGATAATTTTTCAACTATTACCACAATGACATTATTATTCCCTGGCAGAGAAAACAACCCTTATGAACCGGTACAATTCCTTTCCAATGTAGCGTAAGCTCGAGCAAATTATAAAAATACTTAACAATACAAAATTATCCTTAAACTCGCATGGCAATGAAATTCAAGCATTAAACGTCGCTAAAGAGAAGTCTCATTTCTCTATGAGGAAGAACTAAAGAGGTTTTTCGATTGCTCCATATTGCGAAAGATGGAGGCCGAGCCATTTTGCTTCTCAGAGACAGAAAAGGGACGCAGCAACCCCTGTGCAAGAGATGTTGCTCCAATCAGAACGTTCTGGCCCCGTGGACCATTTCTGCGCAGCATCCGGACCAACCCTCGTCCACTCAAAATGGCGGAATCCGGATTGCGATCTCCCGTTGAAGTCGCCGCGCGAAATTTTCGCGACCGAGGATTCTGGTAGTACGCGAATCGTTCGAAAATCAATTAGTTCGAGAGGTTTCTCGCGTGACTGATAGTGCCGAGTTTGATGGCGAAACGACGTCCATGAATATTCCTTCGAATTGATGGTCGCCGAGTTTATCGGGTTCTTTCTCTCTCCCCGGTGGAAGATTTCGCCGCGGAGATACACGCGTCGTGTTCCAGAAGCCTCTCTCCTCTCTCCTTATGCAGCGACTCCTCCGACTCGCCAGACCGGTAGCGTGGTCCGCGAGAGAACCGGCGGATGCCTTCGTTTTCGTTCCCCTTTTTTTCTCTCCTCTCCCAATGCACTTTCATTGACATGAGATATGAACGTTTCTAAGAAATTAATACCGGCAACGCGCGAACGCACGATCGCCGAGGCTTTTTCGCTTGGCTATCGGGCCAAGTGTGAAAAGAAACGATGATGGATCTCCACTGGTACTGGACACTTCGGCTTCGCCGGCCAAGGCGAAGTCCCTTATAATTTTCCCTCGGATCTCCGAGCAAGAACCTTTTGCTTCTTTAAAGAGCTCTGGATAGATCGAGGTAGATTCTCGGAGATTC
>CM052157.1:8703217-8717704 GCA_028455555.1 Augochlorella aurata | reverse complement strand
CCTCCCAACTATCCGAATTTATCGAACTCCGATTCGCTGGTACCTGTATCCCCTATCCACAAGTTTAAGCACTCCTTTCATCAACAGAATCTAATTCCACTAAACCCCGGATCCACGGTTGAGGTCCCTAAAGCTCAGCGATGAAACGATCATCCAGATCCAACGAAGCAGCATTCCTAGAGAAGCGCCGATAGAGAGAAACGTTCAGAATTGATCGGAGCAATCTCCGCTGCATAGCAACCAGACAGAGAAGCACTTAGTGTCGCGAGGCAGCGGGGAAGTGAATCAGGTTTATAAATACCAAGGGACGAGCAGAGATTCCGTAGAATCGGGATCCGCGGAGGTTATCGCTGCGAGTTTGTCGATCGGCTAGCGGCGGGGGTGTCACGGTTCGCCGCGAAACACCGCGTAAACACCCTATCTCTCGAGTATTAATGGCCTGATAGCACGTGGAAAGTGCCGAGCGTGTGGGATCGCGGGCCAGAGGACTGATCTTTCGAGAATCTCTCCGCAGGACTCCAGCGTTCCTCTTCGTTCTCCATTACTTGTAATTCGAACAAAGGAGAAATCAAACGTTTTGCTCGTCTATCCTATCATGAAGATTAATTAAACGTTTTCTTGTTCTATCCCTCTACCAAGAAGCTTGACAAAACGTTTTCTAGATGCTTGTCCTACCAAGGAACTTGATAAAACGCTGTCTTGATCTATCTCCCTACCAAGAAGCTTGCTAATATGTTTTCTTAATCCATTCTCCTACCAAAAAGCTTAACAAAACGTTTTCCAAATCATTGTTCCTAACATGGAGCTTGATAAAACGTTTTACTTGTTCTTTTCTCCTACCAAAAAGCTTAACAAAACGTTTTCCAGATCATTGTTCCTAACATGGAGCTTGATAAAACGTTTTACTTGTTCTTTTCTCCTACCAAGAAACTTGATAAAATGTTTCGTTGATCCATTCTCCTACCAAGAAGCTAGACAACGCATTTTCTAGATCGTTATTCCTACCAAAAGGTAAAACGTTTTCTGCATCCATCCCTCTACCAAGAACTGACAAAACGTTTCTCGGGGACTCGGTTCTCGAGTAACAGTACCCTATCAGGCTGTTAGGTTGTACTTTTTGAGGACTCGGATTACGGTCTCGCAGTTAGTTTCCAGGGAATTCGGCCAGGATCCTTGGCTCTTTGACCTTAGAGGTCGGTAAATCACTGTTCACCACCGGCCACGTGCTCGTTTCCTACTCCCCGTTGTCTTCCCAGTGATTTATGCAGTTTTACCGGCGTGGCCTGTTACGCGCGAAACGGCAGTATGTAGGCCGTTGCGAAGGACGTAGACTTTGGGCATGAGGGACTACCTTCTTGAGTCAGGGATCGACATATTGGTTCGCTACCATCTTTGCTCGGACGCGTCGCCTTCGAGGAGATCGCTGACACAATCGGGAAGGCCGTGAGTTAGATTCTGTAGTTGCCATCGCACTTGCCAATGGGAAATTATCGGTTAAGGGAAATCAGCGGAGGCAATTAAGGTTAAGGAACGATATTTATGATCTCGGCTACACGATGAATTAATTTTCTGTTCGACGCGACGCACAGTGATCTAGGGAAGCTGCGATTCATGACCAATATTATTTTAGCATTATTTCAAGATTTAAGGTTATAGTAGGTCGTTGAATTCGTCTCGACACCAGTTAGAATATTATCGAATCAAGAACATGTAAGAATTAAATCAGTTTTCGTATAAATCAAGTCTTGTTTTAACAAGTTTTACAATTTTTTCCGTAAGTCTTCCCAAAGTTTTAATTGTTGCATCTATTACAATAACTCAAATACACCAACTTACCGGTATAATAACATAATACAAACATATTGATACTATATAATAATTAATTTAACAAATTAATTTCTTTTAATTTTTATTACCTGTTCTTCGTAACGTTATATCTAATTACTGTCAGAATGAACTAATGTCGTAGATTTTAATGCTTTTGGGGACTTGTAAATCAGAAATCAATCGTCAGAAATATAAAAATTACAAAATTGATTTTTGGCCATGGATCGCAACTCCGCCAGATCACAATGCGATGGTCGCGAGCAACGTTGTAAGACGATCCGACGAAAGTCGATCGCGACGTTCAAAGTAGCTCGCTTTTGTCCCGAATGATCTGAAATTTACATGAGTCCCCGAGAAGGGAACGAGTCCACGGGAATGATAAATGGTCCCGGTTCGGTTTAATCGATGCTAGGGAAGTGCAACAGGTTCCAGAGGCCCCGCGATTACGATCAATTTATATACGAACCGCTGCTCCATCTGCCCATCGGGAATTTAATGAACAGCGTCTCCCGATAGCCTTGCGAGAGATTATTCCGCGAACATTCTGGAAATTGCTTACGCAGAAGCTTTCTCGTGGTTGGTCGCCTCGATCTTTCCCAGGGAGGTCCTTCCCCCGCCAACGCCTCCACCGTTTTCCCCAAAATTCATCCGACTTCGCACAAATACAAAAATAAATACCGATACGCGCTATCTCTCGTCCTATCTCGCGAACTTCATGCAAATATACGGTCCCATCGGCAAATTCGACGCTGCGGGTGTGCAATCAAGCTTTCAATCAAGCGGTATGAGGTAACCGAAATATTGATAGTCTCGTTCTTTTTATATGGCATAAAGCATAAGAAACACATATTTATGGAAATAGTATTATTTTTATTAATGCGGTGATTGTGTCAATATTGCAGAAATTTGGAAATTTTATGCGAAATAAATATAGGTTCATTTGTTCGCTTGAAACGAGATCAAAGTGTACCGACGCTAACTACCCGCGCCGATCATGTGACCGGTTTCACATTCTTTATTCCACGGTGATTAGCATCTATAACGATGCTCCCATGCGAAATAATTCAAGTTTCTTCAAGCGCAACTAGCAATAAATTCGAACATTGAATAAATTCAGCTCTTTCATTTCTGTGACGTAAGCCGTTCCAGTTACTTTTCATGCTTGTTGTTAGGATGTTTAGTGTTAAACACTTTAGCTCGGTGTTCGGTAGTTTTTGCAGCTGTAAATATATTCCTTTAACAATGACACCAGTTTTATAATAATAATTCAGATCAAAATGTAGTTTATTTAAGGTATAATACGGCTTACTTGAAATTTAAAGTTAATTATGTTTAATTATTAATATATGAGAGAATTTGAAAGTAAATTTTAATAATACTTAAAATTGAAATTATTTTTATTTAGTGTACAAATTGTCCTCTACTTTTATTATAAGTGTAACAAGTCCTAACATAATAAAGGTATTGGAAAATGTTACCGATAAAATACTAGTTTAAATTAAAATTTTTCATTTACGTTGAAAGTATTATTTAGTAAAATATATATTATTATTTAATATATTTTTTGTACATTTTATATCAACATTAAAAATTATTAAATATTATAAATATAAAAACTTCAACTGCCACGACAGCAACTTCAAGAATTCCATAGATATGTTCCATTAGATTAATTTTCAAATCTATAATTTTTGTCTTAATTCAGTTTATATCTGCACAAAAGAAGATGTTCCTGAGGAACTATCGAGAACCAAATAAACCGATTCTCCAGGCGAATAAAAATTCTGCCCAAATTCGCGGTGCGTTTAAGGTGTCTAAGGAGCAGCTTATGGGGTAATGGGTTCCGGCGCGTGGCGCGGCGAACAAAGGAGGCTCGTCGCCCTGTTAATTGATGAATCTCTCCTCGCAGCGTCGGAATTGAATTTCCCCGGGGGTGTAGGAAAGAGCCTAACGAAGAATTGGACGGGCACACGCGATGCCACGCGAGATAAAAGGTTAATCGAGCGGTTTTATCGACGGATCGGCGCAGCGCACAGTGCGGCGCTTATGTCATCGTCCGGGACAAAAATCATAACTTCCAAGCTAATCGATTTTTGACCAAAACGCCTCAACAATTCGTCAAAGAAAATATACAAATGCATCCATTTGCATACAAAAAATTATACGATTCCATAAAGGAAATTCTTGTCATCTTTATTTTTTATTGAATAAAACGATTATGCTAATTTTTAAAAAATTACATAATATCAAAATACACTGTTCGATGAATATATCAGAATAAGCATCCTAGAATATTGTTATTCATCTCAAATTATTTTATTTCAGGTTAATTATTATATTGCATATAAGTATTATAAAATGTCTATAGATCAATCACAATCATATAACTCCTGGTAATCATTTCCTATGAAGATTACTTCGCAAAGTGGCCTTTTGTTAATACGACAATGCAATCTAACTGCGTTAGTATGCATAACTAACGCACTATTTGATCTTCCTAATATTCGCTCGAAGAACTCGCTTGAAATTAATCTCCTGCTCAATTTTTTGATCCATTTGTTTTTCAATACGTTTATTTAGACATTTTAAGCAACGACTTTTTGGAATTTTGTCCATTGACGGCCAAACTATGCGGTGCCGCGATAGAGAGCCTGCACTCGCGATACGATACGCGTGCGGAGACACACACGAGGTCGAGGGCCAACCTACATATTCATTGACAGCGAGTCAGTTGCTTCCGCCACGGTCGTACGCTTCTTACTTTCAAATCGCATTTAATGCCATGCCGGTCTCCGCGGCGAGGAGACCGTCTCCTTGCCTCGAATTCGATTAGCCACTCGCCTGGCCAAAGGTGATTTCCTTCGGGACCTTCGCTCCGCGATCGCCGTTTCCGCTTTCCATAAATTAGGACCTTTGCGACCTCGCTTTCAGGCCTCCTCAAATTTTCCCGTATTTTTCTCTAGGCTCTTGGCGATAGACGCATCATCGACAAACCTCATAATATTCAGTTTCTAGGATTTTTCTATTTTTCTATTTTTCTATTTTTCTATTTAAATTAACTTTTTTTAATTTCTGTGTACTGTTCTGTGACGATTTTGAGATTGCTTACGATTTCTCTGATCCTTCGATTTTGAGATCATGATCATCGTAACTAACTGATAATCATTAGCAAACCTTGTAATATTCTGTTTTTAAGATTTCTTGACACTAATTTTTCTTAATTTTCCAATAGTGTCTTGTGCTTTTTCGTCGTAATTTTTCTACGCTGTCTCTGATTCTTCTATACAGTCGAGCATTGTTTTTCATCTCAGTTTCAATTTCTCGATCCTCCAGCATCGTTCCAGCGGCGAACGCCGAACCACCGAATGCGTAAACTTTTCTTCGGCGCAAGCTTTCTGCAACGAAACGCGCGATCGGATGAAATCGGAATAGAGCGATGGAGAATGTTGGACGATGGACCGGCGCCCAACGGACCAGGAAGATATTATCGTGTGCCGAGGAATTGCGCAACGCCGGGCAGCGGCTCCTGCGGCACGCGGCAAGAAATCTGAAACAGCCTGGGTCGAAGGTTGCGATAGGTTCGCACTTTGCGACTGCGATCGTAAACACGTAACGACGCGTGTTATGTCGTCGTGCGATCCTCGCGCTCGCCGTCGCCGTCGTCGTCGTCGTCGTCGTCGTCGTCGACAACGAATCGCGCGAACGGAGAACGTCGGATTCACTGCTATTATTAGCTCATCCGCCGTATGCATCCGCAAGTAATCCTTTATCGACAGCTGGCCTATACCTTCGGACTACACCTTGACAGCTCGCTTTTGTCCGAGCTCTCGATTCTCTTCTTTCACGGCGATCGCCATTTAAGATTCGCCGATCTTGGCTTCGTTTTAATCGGTCGATCCTTTCGCGGGGATCCGATCTACCGCGTCTCGCCGACTCCTATGGATCCCGAAGGAGATGTCGCTCGCTTTGGTACGCGCGATCGAGGAAGCAGTTCTTTATCTTCTGGATTAGTATCTCTATCTGTAGGCCGTAAAGGTTAGGGATATTTCCAATTTACTTTATCGTTCGTTTCCCACAGCTTTCCGCAAAGATCTGCAGACTGGTTATCGATAGACTGAGGATTTTTATGCGAAATAAGAATTGTCTGCATCAATCGCAGGACGTAGTAGTCAAGTGAAAGTTGTTTCCTTTTTTAAATAATTTTAATACGCCGAAGTTGGCACAACAAAATTCTGAATTTCTTTTAATCTTTTCGCTATTTCATATTTTACCTATAAATATTTGCGTAGGAGCCAAGTGCAAATAATTTTAATAACTTGAAGTTAGCACACAAACAACAACCTTAATTTTGTTAAGATGTTTTCACTATTTCATATCTTATTTATCAGTAACTGTCCGGGAATTGGCAGGGTTGATTCTGGCAGAGAAGCTGACTGTAAGAGGATTGTAGTGAGATTCCAAGTTATTAGACGATCAGGCTTAAGCTTTGGCAGTTTGCTCCTCTAATGGTGGGCCATTTGCAGATTATTGACAACGTTATCTATTCATAGATTGTACTTTTGAAGCTCGCTGGTGAAAATCATTTCTTTTATAGAAGAACAGCAACGCTACAGCAAAGGATCTAATTTTTAACAAAGCATACTACTTAAACAGAATTGCTGTAACATCGGTTGAAAAATATTCCCTACATTTTAACGCATAAACAATGTAATACTTCTTTCGAAATAAAAAGAAACATAAATCAACAATTTATATATAAAACTTTTATTTTGTTATAAGTTTTTAATCGGAGAGCTCGGAAATAGAGACAGAGGCAGAAATTGGTACACCTATCCTAGTTCGGACTTGAAGAGATCAACGATGATCGGTCATAGAAGAGGATCCTGGAATAGTGTTGCCAAGAGTAACAGAGATCTCGGTGAATTCGATCAGGTTTATTTATAGATCATATATAACAGTGGAGAAAAAATGGGGATGTTAGAGAAAGAAATAGAATTGTTGAAGATTCTGAAGGCGATCGGTAGGAAACGACTGGTTCGTCGAAGAATAAACCGTAGAAGCGGCGTCCTCCCGTGAATATCTAACTCCGTGGTTCTCGGCGTTGAAAATAACTCCGCGGCTTCAGCCTGGCATCGTCGTGTTCGCGAGCGACGCGGCTCTTCCTCCTCGTGGGCGTAAACGCGGCGAAGGAATGCGCATAAAATTATGCTGAAATCTTCTTTTCCTGCGGTCGACTTCCGTTCGACCAATTTGATGCATTGGTTCATCGGTTCGGCGGCCCTCTTGGAAACCGTACGCTGCAGACGGAAACCGATATTCCTCCGCAACTAAGTCGATCACGAACTTATACAACTCGTTCGTTTTACGGATTCGGATGTTCGAGGATTCGCGACGCAATTCCTGAACGAGGTAACAGGAAGAAGAATAAAGCACGATCGTATTTGATATTTTTCAAATTCGGTAACTACTGTTTTTTGTTGTATCAAATATATTAAATGTTAACGGTAGAACTACCAAACTTGTTAATATGGTAAATGCAAGATTCATAATTTTATATTTATTGAAAACAATACAATTTTATTCGAACATTCGGAATAAATCCTTCGAGTAACATTTTATTCGAGTAATATATGGAATAAATTCTTCGAATAAAATTGTATTCGTTATTTGAATAAAATATGCTGATTGCGACTACTAGAGTGCTTTTCCGGCCAGCAACTATATCGTGGGATACACTTTGTAACGATTGTTATTTCTGAAACTTAATCGCTTTTAGATTCGTTCTAGGGTCGAAATTCCTGCATTTTATTTCTCCCTTTATTTACGTGGGTGGAAAAGACTTCTATGAAAAAGATCTGCGATCTGCAACGTTAGAGAAACCTTGTACAAAAACTTGGAGTCTTCAGAGTCCAGCAGAGCGATGGAGGCCCAAAAAATTGGGACCACTGCTGGATAAAATGGCAGTGGGTGTAGAATGGTGCCCGATTCGTCGTATCGTTCTGATCCGTCACCGTCCGCCGGACCCATCGTTCTTCCGATTATTTCAGGCCTGCGTTTATCGTCGGGCCCGCATCACAGCCCGGCCGGTAATTGTAGAGCGTGTCGCGGGCCGCGTTATTAATCGTCCCGCGAGAGAAAACCACCCGTAATTGCGCGTGTCCCTGGCTGAATGCCTGAGCAGCAGGTGCGGGGAAGGAAGGAGCGTTAAAATTCTTCGTTCTGCTTCGCAAGAGAGAGAGAGAGAGAGAGAGAGAGAGAGAGAGAGAGAGAGAGAGAGAGAGAGAGAGAGAGAGAGAGAGAGAGAGAGAGAGAGAGAGAGCGGCCGAAACAACGCGCGTTCTACCCGCTTAGAATGTTGCCCGGCCGGTGCCGCTTATTAATAGCGAGTAATTTTCCGCGTTTGTTCGCAGACCGTGTTTCCCGGCCGGTTATTCCGCGTTGCTACCTTCTGGTCATCTGGATTTTTTCCGACATTCCGCTGCCACGCCTTCGCGCCATTTTTCCGCGACACCGACGCCTCCGCTAGTTAGCCATTTATTCATTTCCGGCGATTCTCATTTCGGCTGTTTGTGTTATACTAAATCTCTTACTTCGCGATGATGCATCTCGCATGATGCACATACGACAAAATTGAGAAGCTGGAATATAAAATTGTGACGATGCAAGAAAAATTTTATAATTATTTAACAATTTATCTTGGAAAATTTTTTTTTCGTGTAAAGAAGGGCGATATAGTAATAAGTAGACTTGCGACGAGGGAGTTTAAAAACGACAGTGTATCATTTCCAGGCTATTGAAGCTATGAAAGTTTATATTTCATGCAATTGATGAAGACAATTTTTATTTTGCATAATGATTGCCAGTCTAGTGATAACCGTTGCGCGCAAGGTGTAGAAGCGAAATGGAGAAAGGGCGAGAGGACGAATCGAGCGATAAGAGGAGACGGAAAAGTGGAAAGGGTGTCGACAACAAACGGAGACGATAGGGTCGGCTTCGAAAGGAATGCAGAAGCAGAACCGGCGCGGCGTGGTAGAGTTGCTCGGCGAGTCAGCAAACGCCTCGACGTCTCTCATTTGCAGCAATACTCGTGCCTATGATCGCGGAACACACGGTTTTAGATCCATCGGGGCCATCGTGGCGAACGAGATCGACCACTCTCTTTCTCTCTCTTTCTCTCTCTCTCTCTCTCTCTCTCTCTCTCTCTCTCTCTCTCTTTCCTATAGTCTTTATCCAATCGACTTAATCGACGACATAGGCGTCCCCCTATAGTCACAAGGTGCAACAACTATGTTCCATCTCCTAACTTCTCGCTGCAGGTGATTCTTCTGAACTTCTTCAAGAGCCAGTTTCAATCTTGAACACTTCGTGCTATCAAATGTCTTTATTTCAGCCTTGCAACCATGAAATGTGGACCCGGTTTACAATTCTGCTAATGAACTCTATCGGTCTCCTTACTGATTACAAGTGGTCCATCTCCTGAAACCTCATAGTGAACGCTATAAAATAAAATATACTAAAATAGAATAAAGTAAACTAAAGTAGAATAAAATAAAATAAGACAAAGGAAAACATAATACAATACAATAAATAAAACAATAATTTATACGAGGAATTGAAAATTATACTATTAGTTCACGTTTATGCTACCTTATTTTACAAGCTCTTTTCATTTGCTAAATGCTTTATGCGAGGTTGAGAAACTCTGCTGCAGGATGATTGCGAATCGATTAGATTTCTGCGTGGAACGTGGACACGCTTTGGTCATGATTTGGACATGCTTCGGTCATGCTTCGGACGTATAGACTGAGGAGAAAATTCTGTCTAAATACTTGCGGATTCATAGTGCTACTATGAAAGGGATCACTGTTATCTAAAAAACTGTGAATCTTTCTGTAATAAAATTGTCCTTGTTTTATAACTATATTATGCATATTTAATCGCTAGACTGTGGAGCATTACGCAAAATAAAAAATTAGAAAGAAACAGGAATTAAATAAAAATCAATTCTTCCTTTTAATCATTTTGGTATGTTAAAAATAATGTAACGATATTACTAAATTGTTTTACGTCTTCGCGATCCTATATTTCCGCGATTCGTTTCTGCCATAAATACATAAAATCCGCAATCTACTAATCACACCTAATTTGAAGGCGTTACCAGTTGATACGTAGTCAGACAATTAATTTTTATTTTCCTGGAATGTAACATTGTTTCTTTTTCTCGAAACGTTGTACGAACTACTGTTACATTTGATTGAGTTTTTCGATCAGGTGTTCATTCAAGTACGTTGACATAATATAAAGCCAAAACGACTAGTTACCGATTTTTTCTTTTATAATTCTTGATACTATAAAAATGCGTTTGTCAGAAATTTGTAAACGAACTTCTTCACTCGAGCACATATTATAACAAAAATTGTAGGAAGTTTGAATAAATCCAATCTCGTCATTGTTATAAAGTAATATACGTCAGTCACGTACAGAGCTCGGTGATTCCAGTGTTAGCGGAATCATAAATAATTCTGTAAAGCAAATGAAATCCTCGCAGCGGAAGAAGCGGATGAACGACCGGAGTCCTTCTGGTCCCGCGTCGGTCGAGTTCTCTGAATGGCGGACCGCGGCTCCGGAGACGGAGTTTCTTTTAATTTGGTAGCCGTCCAATTAAGCTCCCGCTAAATAGGAGTCTCGTTCAGCATCGCTGGCCGCACAGGAGAGGATTGAATCAACCGACTGCCATTGAACGAAGTAGCCCGAGGTCGTCTTCGTCCCGTGATTGCAGCTAAAAGGTTACCATTAGCCGCGTCCAAATTAGACGTTGCGCCTTTTTTCCATCGTCCCCGGACGCCGACGGGCTAACTACGTGGATAATTCGATCCGTTTATCTCCGCGAACCAACGGCCACGCTCCTCTGTTCCTGGATCTACATACTCGACCGTTCCGCGATCGAACAACGCCCAGGTGCCTACACCTGAATCGAGCTGAGAGGATCGATTATTTCACCAGAATGTCTCCGAAAAGCGGAACTGACCTTGACGAAAAATCGCAAGATCGATCAACGAACCGTGAATCACGATGCGTTTATTTCGCATTAATTTTAAGTTGAACTTTAAATTCAGATTATTAGCGAATTTTTACCATAACATTGATCCAATCAAACAAAGTGAATAAATTCCGTACTCGTCATTTTGTCAACTGTTTTGTAATAGTTTATAACAGAAAGACATTCACTCCGATTTTGAACGAGTGTTATTGTAATACTCCCTGCAAATAAAACATGTATTGAATAAATAATTATATAAATCGAATAAATAAATTGTGTCATAAATGTATCTTTACAATCTGAATGATCATTAATTAAATAATCAATGACCCGTCATATCGACGTGTCCCGTAAACCTAGCGTTAGCGTTGTCCTCTTTTAAATCGAATAGACATTGTCGCGTTATTCGCCGGTGTAAAATATGATTGTACATCAGAAACCGCATTACTTGTACGTAATAGATTAAAAATTCGACACAACAGCCTGGGAAACGGGACACAGATGTACCGGGTGGTCCGCTTAATATCACCGCCTATCAGCGAGAATAAATTTTTAATGGAAACGATCAAGATTCAAGGAAAAGGGTTGGAAAAGAGCGGCCCCGGTGGATCAGGTTTCAACGACACGCATTCCGACGCGACGAAGAGGAGGAAGAAAAGGAAAAAAGAGCAGATTAATCGACGCATGTCGTTCAGCGCGAATAAGAGGCACGGGATTCCGTTATGAGGAATCGCCGATTAATCGCGGAGCTTCCTGTCCGCTTTCCGTCTCGCTGGCCGCGGCTTTTTGCCCGCCTCGGACACCGGGAAATTAATGAATCGGCGACCGGCTGGCAACCTTGTGCTCTTCTCTCCCCTTCGACGATCCGACTCCTTCCTACGCGGAGAGCCGCGCTGCGCCGCGTCGGTTGGATCTGTCATTACCTATCCGTTCTGATGCAAATTGATCGGTCGTGATTCGCCTATTACGACCGGTGCCACCGTTCAGATCGTTCTCAACCATTGTCTTGCACCGTGTGTCACCCGTCTTTTATTATCGCCGCATCATCTCAGAAATACTCAGCCTTCGCCGAGTCGATATCGAACTCAGCCTGATCGGATTTAACTAGATATAGGTAAAAAATTCGATGTTAGCATCTGTAGACTACTGTCTAAATAACCGACCGAATAATCGATTGTCTTTAATTAATTTAATTCAATTAGACCGTTGAACAGGTGTAAAGGATCTTGTTTCTTTAGACAACAAATATGTCGACCACAGTTTGATCGAACAGAGAAAGTGAAATTGAAGTGCTTGATATAGTTATTCTAGGTCCAGGAATACAATCTTCAGGCTACACTGGAACCAAAATGGTCAACCTAGACATAACTGGACGGCGGAATGGAAGAGAACCAAAGGACTGCTTCCTCGGACAGCAAACACCTGGCTCGCTACATCCGTTATCACCATCCGCGGTCTGTCCAGCATACGAAGGTCCCTCGAAGCAGCAGCAGCCGCCGACTGTCCGGATCACTTCGGAGCCGGTCGCTCGATCATTCTCGAGATTTTTCCCGCAAGAGTGAGACCCGCCCCGCGGCGTCCAGGAGGTTTTCCAGGACGGTTTCTCGCTGGCAGTGGCGCGCGCGGTGCGGCGCGGCGTTTACATTGATAAACCGTCCATGCCAGGGACGTTTACCCTGGCGGGGTCAGTGTCACGCCATGGGCCCGGAGAGTTCGTTGACTGAGTAAGCCGAGCCAACCTCGGTCCAAGGACCGGTTGGTCCACCCTTCGTCCCACCCTGCCCACTGACAGTGCCGGAGCTTTATCCCTTGTAGCCCTAAGTGCACCGGATCGTATCAACTACTTAATCTGTCGATAGACTGCTCTTTTTGGTGGCCGGCCCACCGTTCCCTCCCCACCAGATTCGCCCCTTCCTGGCGCGACGCCATTTTGAGGCGAGTTCTTACCCGGCCTGCACCTTAGGCTCTCTGACCTTTGGGTACTTTTCGAGCCGAGATGGTCCTGCGGGACTCCGACATGCTGCACCTTGATGCACAGGAAGCGAATAGACCTCCGCTACCATTTTTATTGATGTTCTTTATGTCGACGATCGACTTCTTAGACTAAGTCAGACCTGGCAAGCCATTTTTCTTGATCTTGTACTTTGAAAAATCCGATGGCTGATCCTTAGACCTTGTAAAATTTCAGGCAGACCTGGTCAGCCATTTTGGTTTACGTCATTCTGTATCGAAGGCTTTAGTACCTAGTCTAGATCTGGATAGGCATTTTTGCTGATGTTCTTCTTTGGACAATCTCATATTTGATCTTCAAACCTTGTAAAATCTAAGACAGATCTAGGCAGCCATTTTGGTTCGCGTTATTAATTAGTATAACCTGATAGTTAACCATCTGAAGGCTTCACACTTAGCATAGACGTGGTCAGCCATTTTTGTTCGCATTATTCGTTGGTACACTCTTATATTCGATCTTCTTAATTCTTCTCCTAATTGAGTCCCTATCGCCGTCTGGTCAGCCACTTTTAAAGCTTCTCTAACCTTGAAGTACTTCAAAGACTATTCAGGATATCCGGCAAGATAGTTTACAGACCATATACAATGATTTCGGAGGAAGTTTCTGCTTGATAGGCTCGAAGACTGACCTTTAGGCAGTTCTAATACTCATGTTGAACCTGGCAGGACACTTAGAAGGAAGCACGCCTTGAAGTCTGACCTTTTAGGCTAGACTTTAGTATCCAACTTGTACCAGATTCTCACCTGTTAGACTACTTATGTTGCTCTTTGAAGCTTGACCTTTTGGGTACTTTCAGCACTTAACCGGAGACGTTTCCGTACCGAAGCAGACCCTCGACCTCTTAAATCCTGTCGATCTTGGAGCAATTAGATTAGATTTTGGAGATTGTTATGATCCAATTGCTGTAGCAATGATCGCTGTGGAAATGATTGCTGTTCGACGACTTTGGAATCGAGGACTCCAACGGTTTAAGGCGAACCCGGCCATTTTGAAATCGATCGTGTACCGATGGCGTCCGGTGAGCAATCGTGTCCCGATTTTCGTGCAAACACTGCTGAAGCCTAGCTAGTCCTCCAAGGACCCTGCGCCTCTTTCGTCCGCGCGACGCAACGCGACGCAACGCGACGCAGTGCTCTCGGAGCTCGATTTGCAGTCGGGTCCAAGTGCAAATATGCAAGTGGGTATCGGTGCAAGTAGGCTGTCGTTGTCGGCGACTTCTCTCCGTGACCGTCGACCATCTTTGTACTATCCCGAAGAGAACTTAAACGCGACAAAATCATGGGCGCTACGATTCCAGCCGTCCCACTTGGCCAAAACGAACATACGAAAAATATTCCTAATCGAGATACGCCTTGCTATCGCATGTACCAAGAACGGTGAAGTTGAAATATCGATTTTTATAGATTTTTCTTAACTTTGAAAGATTCAGAAAAATAGAAAAAGTATTGGTCTTGACTTCTCTGTGACAAGGACTATAGCGATAGGAGTACAAAAGATGTGAAATGTGAACGAAATCGTACCATGACGGTCAAAATAACCGGTTTCCACGATTTTTATTTTAAAATTGTTGGAACTATAGAGATTGAATAAATATCGTAACTCAAGCGTA
>CM052157.1:8685192-8703117 GCA_028455555.1 Augochlorella aurata | reverse complement strand
ATGGTACTACCTTATAGTCTAGGATCTTGAGAATGTGACTGTCAAGTATCATGCTAAGCTTTTGTTAATTATTTGCTTGTAAATAATTAAAGGCAGAGTTTTAGGTAAAAGTATATTTAATAAACACACGGAAAAACACAAGATCTAATATACAGGCTTGCTCGTAAGAGCTCAGAGACAACGAGTGTACTCGTAAGCTTCTTACAGACGACTAACTGAAAAACAAAACGCGCGCAATGAACTTTGTAGTAACACATCGCTCGACTCTGGTCGACGCGCGCTTTGCACTCACGTGCGCCGCAGACAGGCCGGAAGGGCCGTCCCATCTGAAAACACCGACAAAGCGTTCGATACTTCTCGGTAACTCAAAACATACAAAGTATAACATTGAAAATGCCATACATTTACAGCTTTGAAAAATTTGCGAAGCTATATCTATCCTTAGTAATCCTTTCAGAGGAATATCTCTGTTCAGAGGTCAAAATGTCGAACTTTTATTATACTTTCTCACAGTTCCCGATCTCACGAATGCGCCCGCAAGGCATTATGCTAAGTTTCGGAGAATTGACGAAGTTCCAGCAGTTCGAAAGTGAATCGAACAAGGAGCAGGGCCCTCAACGAATTTCGAGGCGACCGCCGTGCTCCCTGAAAATCCGACGATCCTACCGCCAACATTCCTCGTGCCATAAATCATTCCAATACCCTCTAGTGTCCCATTTCCATATCCACACGCCTATCGAACGCTTTTCTTCGATTTACACCCCGGGTCGCGATAACGAAAGCCGTTTCACTCGATGCCTCGAAACCGGGAACAAAACGAGCCGAAGATCTTTTCGGTACGACCGGAAACGAAAATTGTTCCGAGAGATACGGCGTGGCCCCGGGCACTCTGAACGGCGACCGGACGATCTATCGATCAGTTGCCGCCCGGTCGAGATGCATATAAACGATCGCGACTGCCCGTTCCGTTGTCTCTGATGCATTATGTAACCTTCGGGGATTGCACCCGGCCGAGCTTTCGTCTTCATGAATACGGGATCAAGATCGAGGACTACCGTTTCGTTGATCCTTCGAGATCGCTGATAACGCCATTGGTGACTCTCGAAGCGAAAAAAGGTTACAGGTCATCAACGAATTTTTACGGACTATTCATGCTCATCGTTTTGGTATCCATATCGAAAAGTCAGTTGGATCAGATATTTTTGTGTCTTTGACCTGTAGAATATTCGTTATTGCCATCGATAATTGGAATTTCAATTTTGCACTATCTAAGAAAATCATCTAAATAATCGTTCTTGAGTCACTGTAGAATATTGGTTATGATTTATTTCTTGTATGATTTAGTAAACGGCGAATTTTACGAATTTATAATAAAAATGACAAAATATTTAATTCATTAGAAGAACTTGATAACGTTATTGCACTATTTTCGACTTACAAAAATTATTAGAAGAAGCGGTTTATTCTTTGGACAATTTTTATTTTGCCTAAAGATCAGCCTATTGGCCCATGACGTTGCTAATTATAATTTCTATCTTGTTCTGTTTGGAAAAATCAATTAAATAATTTTTGTTTCTTGATTTTATTTTTTTAACAAATCTTGAAGCATCTGCACTCAAAGCAAACTAAGAAAGGCTAAAAGTAAAAGTAGGATAGCAAAATATTGTTCTTGGAAAAGTTTATGTTTGCTGTAACCCTCGTTAATCAGCCAGCATTTGCCAAAGTTCCAACGACGGAGACAATACAGGAAGATCGGCAGAGCAATGCTTGTGGAGGTCGCTAATCCTTAGAAAGCGAAAACAAAAGCAGATTTCGAACAGCAGAAATTCGTTCTGTGAGCGACAGCTATCTCGGCAGAGCCGTTTTGCAAACACTACGACCGGACAAGATAGCGGTCTGGCCGCGATAAGGTCGGTTTGGGTTCATCCGATCAGTGATCCACCCCGAGAGTCAACAGCCCCGATCTACCCCCAGGATCCTCGTCTTTTCTCTCGGTCTTTTCTCGTGATAACACCGGAAGATAGCCTCCTACGTGGGAACATATCGATCCGCCGCTCTCTTCTTTCCTTCCTCTTTCTCCTCTGTCGTGTTTGCCGTTCGATACTCACCTTTCTAATCGGTGGGATTATTTGTTTGTTTGCCCCTGTTATCGACGAGCAGAGCGAATTATTGAGAAACGACCGCAAGAAGAAGAAACACGAACACTGTTGCACAGCAAATATTGGTCCGAGAGTTCCGGTGAAGCGGGTTCGTCGCATCGGTCTATCACTTCCCTTCGATTCCGATCGACGTGTAGACGCCCCATCGCGCAGTGCAACGAAACATTCGTTTTTTTGGACGTCGTCGGACGAAATTTGCTGTCGAGATTTTCTACTGCAGCTTCATTAAATTTTTAATAAGTGATGATCGGTTCTGATGACTGGAAATTCTTCGGTTGTAATAATTTCTTAGAAGAAGAAAGTATTTATTGTGTATACATAAATATTTTGAAGAGAAGAGTGAAAGATCCATTACGAGCTAGACTCGTTAAAGTATGCCAAGGGGTTAATAATATAATAAAAAATAAATAAAGTAATGTATATATGTACATAATATAGGTATATTAGATTTATTTTATTAATCGCAACTCTTAGCTGCTAATTTGTCTACGTCATCATTCTCTTTTCCTTCTTTCATCTTTTTGTGTTTTCTCATGCTACGACGACTTATTAAAGATTCAATGAAGATATAGTATAACATTTCCAGATGTTCAATAAACACGCGAGTGATGTTCGGGTTTGGCATTCGGCGGGATAATTCGCTCGATAAGCGGATTTCGATCACTGAATAGCAAGCGGACGAATTAATCACGCGACCCGTGCCTTCTCACGACCCAACACGCCGCCATTTTGTCCTACGCCGACTCTTCGAACCAGTTTCGCAAATGTTCATACGTTAGTATGTCGCTCTATACGGCAAGTACTAATTTCCTTTGGCTCTAAATCATTTTAACACTCTCCATTTGAAAGCAGAATTCGAAAATTGTTCTTTAAATATCGTGTTTCCGACAACTAATTACAATTTTTACATGCTGTAACGAGGTTTGCAGGAAACTAACGTAGAAGGAATATCTTTAAAAATATGTTTAAATAAAATGGATAAAGTTAATAAATAAACCTTGACATTAACTTATCAAAAAGATTCAAGGACTATTGTTTGCTATTCGAGAGGATTCAAAGAATATTATGGTCGGTCCGAGAGGATCCAAGGAAGAGTCTAGGTTGCTTGAGAGAATTCGAGGAACAATTTAGAGCCGCTTATTTCAACTCGAGTATTAAAAGAAAAATAGTTTCGCAGAGCTAAGGGAGGATTTACCGTGAATTAGAATTTCGGTGAATACACCTTGACAAAAGGTGTCCCCGCAAGGTACGTGTGGCGCGACACTGCCAGTGTCGCGGAGAAAGAAAAGATATATAGGTGAGTGGCCCCGTGGTGCAGTGATTCACGCGACAAATATAATTTATTGGCGAGTTCCATGCCTCTCTGCAAGCTTCTTGCGCCTGTTCCTTGTTTTCGATCCGCGAGATATCTCGCCGCAGAACTTCAACCGTGTTTCCTAAGAAGCGCTCACGAAAACTCGTAAAAATCTCCAAAATTACAACGCGCTGTTTTGCGTTAACTTTACCTAATTGCTCGAATTTTATTTGCTTACGAACATTCGATTATCTCGTTCAGTCAAGTATATTATCTTGCATCGATTTGTTTGAACATGCACTGAAATTACGCTCGCATTTGTAGTCAGCGATCGTCATACTGTGGTTCGTTTAAGCAAGGAATAAACTTTGGGAAACATGCTGCAGATCTCTATGCAAATTTCTTTTTTCCCGGAACCTATCAGAACCGGCACGGCAAGTTGCTTCTTCGTTAAATGCTCCGTTAATTTAGCGATAAAATGATCATTAGTCTTTTTCCGAGCTACACATTTTCTCACAGTTTGCATAAAGATTCGCAGCTGTGTAATTCGCGGAATATTCCGCTTCTCGCTTTACACGCTGGCGAAACATCCAACGACGCGGTCGGAGGTTCTAGAAAATTCTAACGCAAAAGAGTTCGTCTAACTCCAAGGAATAAATGAAATTAATCTGGGAAAGAAGTCTTTCCAGATGTGTACCTCACCTCGAAATACTTTTCTCATTCTCGTCTAGGGGAATAAATTTATCTCGGCGGACCTACGAGCCGAAGGGAGCGTAGTTCCCGAAGCGCGACCATAAAAATCGAAATTAATTGGATTAAGAGGGCGCGATCGTTGCCGAAGCTCGAAAACCGTGCTCACCTTGGGCCGCGTTCAAAAATAATAATTTCCAGGGATAAATTATCCGTGTCCAATCCGATCTCTCGCGCCCCACCGGCTTCTTTCTCCAGCGGCGACCGCGATCGCCCGGCTTTTTCGTCGTCCGGCTTGATTTACACGAAACAAGTGTCACGGCTGGATATATTTAGACGTGGCGTCGTCAGAGACCGATTCTTCAGTCCCGCGCAGTGTATCATCGCCGGTGGAGAGAAAGCTTCCAAAAGGAAAGCGCACACGATCTCTCGCTTCTTCGATCGAATCGGCGAACACGGCGATATTCAACCCTTATCTGGTTCGACATTCCTCGTATTTCAACTTTGCCCTTGGTTTGACGATAGTTTCCTATTTTCCTCGGAACGAAGCAAGCTAGCCGAAGCAGTATGAATCATCAAGCATCATTGATATTTCTGGAATAAATATCTGAAATTGATTCTAGATAATTGCAATTTTTATTTCATCCCCAATTTGCTCGACAGAATTATTAATTAGTGCTAGTTAACTTTTGCCTTCGAATAGCAATATTTTGAATTGTACTCCGAAACGAAGCAAGTATGAATTGTAAAGCATAATTGATATTTCTGGAATAAATATCCAGAATAAATTTTAGACAGATGCAATTTTCATTTCATTCCCAACTAGCTGGTAAAGATTATTAATCAGTGCTAGTCAATTTCTGTCTTTAGACAGTAATGCTTTAAATTATACTCTGAAATGAAGCAACTGATTAATGCAGCGAATGTAATAAATTATATTGATGTCTCCGGAATATAATTACAATTTTTATTTCACCTCCATCCTGACGGAAAGGAATTATTAATTAGTACTGCCCCAATTTCTGTCTTCAGACAGCAACGCTTAATCATTTCCTTCAATTTAAACAATTGATTCAATTTAATTTATATATAATTCAATTTAATCTATACAAGGAGATATTGTTGAACTGTGTAAAGCTTTTATGTGGCTCTGAAGGGTTGGCCACTCGACGAGGAGGACGAAAATCCTAACGAGCAATCGCAGCCGACCTCGGCTCGCGTCATCGGCGCGATTATACCGGATTGATCGATTCCCCGAAGGGGTTGAACCGGGGAGTAAACGAGTTCAAGGTTAATCGTCCTGGTTTCTGTTAATTATTCAACGGCACCGGTCGCGAATACCCCGCAAAAAGGTCGAGCACCGTGCGACCGCTGAAAGCGACGACGACGCGTCGGGTCAAAGGTGAAAGCGGCGAGGAAAAAAAGAAGGAGAAGAAAGTGAAAAAGGAAGGAAAAAAAGAGAAAGATAGGAAGAGGAGAACAAGGCGGCATACACACGCACAGGGATCGGTGGCTCCTGGACAGGGGTTGTTGCCATGCGAGGGGTGGAACTCGCGCAGAAACGACCGCGCCCTGCTCGCAGTAATTGATTGAGCCGCGCCCTGCGAGGGTGTTAGCGCTCACCGACCACTTCGAGGAGCTCTATACCGCTGCCGTGAACGATAGCGAGTTAAACTGCACGGCTGTTTGAATACGTATCGCCTGATAGGACGAGGGATTAATTATTTTTGAGCTCTGTGATCGGCCGTCCCGCGGATATTCGTCGGCCAGACGAGAACCAGGCCAGACAAAGGCTCGACTTTTGCCGTGAAATTTTTGACAATCTTTGGTGTTTGACCTTTTCATTGTTGCACACATATATTTACGATATGTCCATTATATCTATTGTAATTTGTTATAATGAATCTAATCTATTATTATAATTTATTATAATAGAAATTCGTAAATATACGGCTGCAGCAGTGAAAAGGTTAACACTAGACTTACGGAGCACTAAAAGCAATTGTTTTATATTAGTTTATGCAAATAACAATATGACTGACATTTATTCTGATTCTGAACGAGTGTTGTTGTAATATTTGCCACAAGCAACGCACCGCAATTGTGAACTAAAAAATTAGTTTATAATTAAGTTAATGTACGTTTAAGTCAACTTGCAACAGCTTTATCATTTATTTCACTTGTCTTCGCAACATTCTGCCATGTACGGATTACATTCGCAGACATCGGTCAAAATGTTCGAACACGTGACTTAAGCCGGTCTGATCCTAACCCAGTCATTTGTCGGTCTGTTGGTCGACGACCAGTCTCCCCAATCTCCACGAACCTAAACGCACGCATACTGAATCGAATCGCGCGACTCGCAGGACGTCGTTGTTAGATCGCAACAGCGCCCTCGAAGCTCGAGGTAACAACGGGGGTGGCAGCGATAGCTGGGTCGGCGCTGGCGGCATGGCAGCGATATTATAGGCGGATGAGAGGGTGGTGGTGGTGGTGGTGGTGGACCGTCACGCCACATGGTGTGATAGGGGCGCATTACACGGCCAACCCCCGGCCAGCACCCTTGGCCCAACCTACGAACCTGGTGAACAGGGAAACCCACGACAAGCCGCCAGGACGACCGATCCTGGATCCAGATTTCCGATGGGATCCACACCGATCCTGAATAAAAAGAACGCCGGATGTTTCCGATCGTAAATGAACGAAACGACCCGGGCACCGTTTTAGGGGCCGCTGGTCAAGGTCGCCGATTAAAATCCAGGAATTATGTGTATTTAATTGTGCTTTATAGAGAGGGTTGGTAACAGTTATTATGAGAGTATTCTCTACCTAATTCCTTAATTGTATATTGCAAGTTTCTCGTCGGAACATTTAAGATTATCTTATCTTCTGATCATTGGGCTACGGACTTCATGCATTTATTATAACTAGACTGTGGATTTTATACATTTGTTGTAACTACACTGTGGATTTTATGCATTTATGATAACTGGACTGCGAATTTTATGCATTTATTACAACTAGACTGCGGATTTTATGCATTTATTATAACTAGACTGCTAATTTTATGCATTTGTAACAATGAGTAGATCAAAACAGCAAAATCACTTTAAAAATTCGAAAATATTATTGCATCGCTGTCGACTCTACATATGTAAATTTTTACAATATATAGTTATAATTATATATTATATAATATATAATTTAAATACAAATTTTTAAATTCTATACAAATCCACAGTCTAATTATACCAACAGCTGGGTGAAATTTCAAAAAATAAAAATATTAAAAGAATTTCAGAACATTTTTCGTAAGTCAATAGTCGACGACGGAGTAAAAACGTGGTCAATCAAATCCGAATCACAATGTGCGCGAATAATTTATCTGCGGGTTCTCAGTGTCGAGCGAGGATTTTATAGCAAGGTAGGAAATGAACGGTCCGAAGGATCAAGAGTCAAGGATTTGTTGCCTGCCACCCGAGGAGACCCTTCGGAATTCCACTCGAGAGGGTCTACCTGCGCGAGGGGCTCTCCCCATTAAGGTGACTCATATTCACCATGGCGGGAGGATGCTTTCCCCGCAATTAGAAAGCTTTTAATGCTGAAAAGCCCTAAGGGAAACTGTTCCGGGGAAGACCCATGCTAGGCCAAGGATGTCGGGTGTTAACGAGGCTCGTTTGTTCCACGAGGATTCATACGCCCACGATGATGAGCAGCTAGCCTAGCATGGCTTGCGAGCTCGTCTAGACTTTTGAGGTTAAGCGGCCGTTGATTTACCTGGCAAAGCGACGAGATCGACAACCCTCGGACAGCAGCCGTAGATCATTCTGGACTTTGGCTAGCGTCGTCGGCCGTCCTAGGAAAATCAGCTATTACTACGGATTTCTCTGGATCTCCTGCTAACATTTCCTGGTCGGTCAGCAATTCAATCCTTTTTGGCCGACTTCAAGGTTTCGAAAGAGCCGATCGGTTCCTCGTCGGGACGGGTCGACGACCCCATGGCCAAGGGATGATACCCCGCCGAGTAATTAAAACTTCGTGGTCGAGCACGAGGACGAGTAGGGCCACGGTCAGGCAGTCAACCAGTCCGCTGGCCTCGCATGCGTGCAGACCAACAACCAACCTTTGGATCCGTGGAAGATCTGGCCCCGAATACCGAACAGGCTTCGGAGTTGTTTGACCAGCTGCCACGAACCAAGAAACCCTCCCCACGTCTTCACCTCTTCGCTCACTCTCTCTCTCTGCTCTTTCTCCCTCTTTCTCTTCCTTCTCCACGCAACGCTTTCCCAATTCGGTTTCCTTGGCCCTTCGATGGTTTAGCTTCTCCGATAGCTTTTCCAATTATTCAGACACACTCGAACGCAGCTCCCGGTGGTGGCGTGCGGGAGGATTTCGTCACCGACAGCTTAATAGACCATCATCCGGTTAGACGGTATAATATAGGCTGCTCGAGGAGCGGGCTAAAACCGTTGCGCAAACTCGGGTGCGAAAAGTACAGTGTTCCCTCAGGTTCGCACCTTTGTAATTCGTTTTTAACACACCGCCACTAATTACACGGAACAGCAGACAGCCGAGAAACTTTGTCTCTCGCGACGGAGTTAATACAGCGCCGTGTTAAGTCGTTTATTGTCGTTTTATTAACTCGCGGCAACTATAAATGCATAAAATCCAAGCGCAGGCCTGTGATAAAGGAAACGCTCGCTCGTGCGGCTAATGATCCTTAATGGTTTACGGCATAAAGGTGCCCATGATGCGCGGTTTAATGTTGCTGCAATCGGCGTCGTTGCTTATATTATCGTTGCAAGTTGCATCGCCGTTCCGGTAAAAGAGATAAAAGAGATTCTTTGCTGATATTTTATAGACTGTTAATCACATTGTTCCCTGCTCCACGTGGCATCGGGCGCAATCCTACTAGCTTCATGCAAAATAAAAATTATCGCCATTATAATACTAGTTCTAATCATCGAGATTTAATGCGATTGATATCTTGTCGCGATCAACTTGTTAATGACAACAGCCACAAAATGGACAATATTTGAGCCTGTTATTTGACAAATGGCCTCAGTCCAAAATTAGGAAAAATAAGTTAATTGTAGAAACAGTTAGTATTAAATTTAGTAGTTTTATTTATTGTTGGTTATAATCATCAGAGTCAGGTAGGATAGCAAAATCCTAGGACACTCGCGGGTCAAAAAGCCAGGGCATCACATGCACATCACATACATGCGTGTTTACTAATTGTGTCTGTTATACATGATCCGACATTTGCCATTTAATATTTATGTCAACATTTTACGTTGATGTCGTACAACTTAACATTTCAATTTTAATTTGATTAAATATATTACTTTATCTCTATGAAATTTTTGAGACGGTTCTTTCATTTTATTTTCTTATAGTACAGCTACAACCTGTTCTGAATTCTTTATGAAGCATTACACAGATGTCCAATTTTCAAAGTACTAAGAAACGGAACTTACGTCACTTGTCAACTAAGAGATCCGTTTGCAACGTTACAAAATTCATAACTAGTTTTCCCAAACTGTTCACTTAATTTGCTGATTCTCTGATTCCCTGTCGGTCTAAATATAAAATGTTTTTGTTCTGTTACTGTAAAAGATGTGCAACCCGTTAATTATAATTCATTTAGGGTATAAACCAAATTAAAATTGAAATCAGAATTAAAATATTCGTTCTGCGGCCGGTCCACCAATTAAGCAACTTTACGGTTTTTCCTATGATCAACGCTCGTTTGGTATCCAACAATTGCATCAGCGGTCCCGAGGGATTGCAGGGGCTCAGAAAAATAACCGGCTCGACACGGCCCTGGCGTCGACCGATCGTGGACGTGGATGGTCGTCGGGTCGGTTAAACAGATCGCTGTAACAGTACCTCACGTGCCATGGGGATCCCATAACCGGCTACGCGTAAAAAAATCCACGCGGGCGCAATCGGCCGCTCGAGATGGCAGCAAGTGATGCAACTAGGCCGTGGCGGGTGCAGCTGAGCGCGAAAACGAATCCGTCGCGATCGGGTGTGGCGGTCGATCTTCATGGAAATCGATCGGGCCAGTTTCCAACATCGATCCCTAGCTCCCTCTAATCCCCTTTTTTTTCTTTCGACCGTCCCATGGGAGACCTAGAAGATGCTTACACGGCCTGTCGACTATTATTGGAATTATTATTCGAACAATGTTGCAATTCGAACAATTTACTCGAATAGAAAATGAAAAATTATTCTAGTAATTTATTCGGATGAAAGACGAAGAATTATTCGAACAATTTACACGAATGAAAAATGAAGAATTACTCGAATAAAGACAGAATAATTTGTTACTAATAATGTTATTCGAATGAAATCTTCGACCAAAAAGAATTCGGTAAATATTCATTCGAAACGATTCGAATAATGCCGAACCCTGGTTTTCAATTACTTTGCTCTGCAGTCCGGCTCCGGAAGACACACTGGTGAACGTGTCAGGGATTAGACCGGTGATCCCGCCCCGGATTAGCGGAAAGTTCCTCGGGAGACCGGATCCTGGAGGTACTCGCGAGTCGCGACAAGTTCGGTATTCTAGCTGGTCCTTTTTATGTGCGTCTGGGGATCATATCACGCGTCAAGACGCCTCGGAGGATGATCAAAGAGGAGGCGAGAGTCTTTACGAGCCGAGGCATCGGCGTGACAAGATGTCTCATTATTTGCGCCAGCCAGGAATCAGTCGCCGGGACACGTATTAGCCCGGCGCGTACGTGGCGACGTCCGCTAATCAAATACAAGTGTTTGCCAGCTGTGCGCGCGAGCACGTTGGCCACATTCTCTCTCCTTCTTTTTCTCTCGTTCCCTCCACCCGTCTGTTCTCTTCGCCCCGTGTTATTGAGACGTAGACGTAGACGTAACCGACCATGGACCCCCTGATACCGGACCGATGCGCACCGATAAATACGTGTTAAACGCTCTATAATCGTCGTCGCGTGCGTCGCGATGCTCGCCGGGCACGAGACACTCGGGAAATCCGTCTTTCAGCAATTAACCACCTTTTAATCGTTGCTAGACTGCGCTAGGGACAGTGTTTTATGAGGATTTTGAAACAGGCTATCCTTCGGACAGACCTTTGCTGCCGTATCAATCGGAAAAATAAATGTAACCACACGTGTTATTCGTTTCACAAAAATTCCGCAGACTGGGAGAACATTTTAGAACCTTCCAAAAAATTGTGGAGACTGGCAAAACATTTTCAGAAAGTTCGCACAGATTATACAGACTAAGAGGACATTTTAGAGCACTCTGAAAAATCGCAAAACCTTGGAGAGCACTTTAGGATGTTTAGCAATAATTGCGATCACGTTTCGGATAACGAAGACAGGTTAAAGTTAAAAGTAAAGGCGTGTACACATCGGTGGGACTTATTGGGGCTTGTCGAGGCTCGGGGTCGAAAATTCTCCGCCGGAGAAGCGGAGCGTTTTCGAGATCAGCGGAGGCGATTGGGCAAACGACTCCTGACGTTATCGATACATCTTGCGCTTCACGTGGCCCGTGGCCCTTCGGGTTCCCTTTTTTCTCCTCCTGCTCTCTCGGCTGTGGAACCATGCGACCTCCTCTCTTTCTTCAACTTTCTCTTTCTCTCTCCCTCCCTCGTTTCCCGGCGACGTTAATTAACAGTCTGCTCGTATAAATTTCTCGCGGCTCTCCCGCGAACCACGGTAGTTTTGCGGTCCCGCGAACGAAAACCACCGGCCCCTGGGATGCGAAACGTTGGATCGAATATTAAGACGGATCGGTGAGAGAAGCGGGAAGAGGACCAACAAGAAGCAAGTGCGCACGCGAGCCCAGCGATGGTTGAAAACGGCGTTCGAAAGTGCCTCGACGCGATGATCAACGAAGGACACAGTTTTCAAAAATGCAACAGAGCCATCTTGCTCTACTTTGACATCATTGCATTGATTTCGTACAAGAACTTTCACCGTTTTCTTTATTGCCTTCTGATCTGCAAACAGATGCAGGCACGTACAAGGAAGCTTCGTTGTATATTTCCGATGCGATCGACTGATTAAAGTACCATCATCTTGATTTCCGCACCATGGAATCGATTCTCGAACCCATCGCTACTTTCCCGAGACCGCGGTCAATGCCGTGCGCGATCTCGATCACGAGGAAGCGTTCTCCGCCGGTGGAACGAAAAAAAAAGCGAAGAAATCATTCTCGGATCGCGTTCGCCTCAGATCCGATTCTCAATTTTCTGAGGGCGTTTCTCGGCCAGAAATTTAATTAGAAACCCGGAGCCCCGCGGAACCCCTTCCGAAGCCGATTACAGCGAGAGTGGGGGAACCTGCAACTTTACGTCTGCTATCGAAATTGCTTGACTTTGATTAGATCCGGGCTGATAGACGGTTCTCGCGATGCGAGTCCGTAGTATGGACCGTCAACCGGTGTCTGGTAAAGCTTCTCGTGTGAAAGCAACTGCTGCCACGAGAAATGATGATTCATCGGAGTTCGCCTGTTGCAGACGGTCCGACCTCTTTCTTACCTACACCCGTACTGCCTGGAGGATGATTCTTGCCGCTTCGGGCATCGAGGAGATCGCCGAGAACCGGCAAGGATCACCCATGTTACCGGGCGCACCGCGTGCTGCCTGCACGTGCACAGGTAGGTATCGCTTCTTTTCTCGTCCCGTCTCGTCTCGTTCCGTCTCGGCCCGTCCCGCCTCGTCGACCGTTGCGTGAGCGTGTGCAACGACCTCTTTCCCGGCTACCGCAAAACCGCAACTGCAACCCAATTTCTGCTCCGAAAAGAACCGGCGGAACCCGTCCTACCCGCTCGCCCGCCTCGTCCTTCGCTCACGTGTTAATTCGTCCCTTAGAAACGACCGCCATGGCGACAAGCTAGACCCGATCGACCGGAAATGGAGCTTGCGGAGGACTAGATTCGAAGCTGTACAACACACTCGAATCTTTGCCTGTGCTACTTTGGAGCAACGTTTCAATTTAAACTTCATTTTAGAATGCTACTTCGTGGTTCTCATGTGTAAAGCTGCTATTCTGTTCGTTATTGGTTAGTATTAGTAGTTAAATTTCGTTCTACTGCAAACGGCATCTTCGAGAAAAATTTTGCATTGGGTGCATCGAATTTAAAATCTAGAAACTATATTTTAAAGTAGATATTTCAAGCTTTAATTTTAAAAAAGGATCTTCATTCTACGTTGATTTTTCGCGGAGTTATTGTCAGTCGAAGTTGGCCAATTTTTATACAACATTTTTTCATGCTATAATTTTTTTCAGCAATTTATAAAATTGTAAAGACATCGGAAGAATTTGAGAATATCTTTGTGTCATATTCAACTCATTAGAATGATTAAAAGTGGAACGACATTTTCATCTGACTTACGTTTCTTGCAATCAACTTAGACGATTTTCGTTCCGCATAAAAATTGGCAGTCTCCTTATTACAGAACGCCTTAATTGGGCGTGGCTTTTCGACTCCTGACATTATTAGAACCACGACAATGCGCTTTATAGCAACGTGCAACTATGTTCACTTCAGTATAACCTTACTCGTTTAAGTAGCATCGAAGGGTCAGATAAAAGAACCGACCGCCCCGCTCCTTCTGTGTACAATACTCGAGTGGGCGTGGCTTTGTGGCTCTCGGCAAACTGACGGACGAAAATAAATGTATCTATACAGCCGTAGAACCCAGCAACGTACCAAATTACCTAAGCCTTTGACCAAACTCACTGCCACAGGCAAAATAATTCCCGAATCTGCGCATAGCTCGGATGCACGAAGCAACGAAACTTCAGGACCAATAACGCCAGAAGAAAGGAAGCACGCGCGGCGAATTTCTAATCGGCGATCATCTTTCAATTAATCCAGCCTGTTTGTCTCCCGATTAAGCCGATGGCGGTATCGCGTTCTATAAATAGTGGATCGCCTGGTCGGTACCGAACCGCATAAAATCGTGCGCGCGAAGCTCTCCTGGCCGGCTCCTCCGAGTTCTCTCGACGAAGGGGAGGGCGTGGTCGGCTCCCGAAAAGGAAGAGGAAGTGGCCAGCAGCGAGAGCAGCCGCAGCAGCAGCAGAAGCAACAGCAGAAGCAACAGCAGAAGCAGCAGCAGGCCGACCACCGAAAGGGACGCGGAGGAGCGAGGTTTTTGCAGGGACGAGTAGGTTCACTGGCATACGAAAAATCGTCCGATACCGTCCCGGAACATGCAATTAGAGAACATTGTCTGGAGGCTCTCTCTGTGGCCGCTGCACATGGCGGGTGCAACGAGCAGGCTCTACGTGTCCGAACGCGTGTGCATGCATGTGCAAGACGATCCAGAAAGACCGAGGAGAGTGGCATCACCGTTTTTTCGTCGCCCTAGGCCGAAGGGAGAGTCGTTTCCCGATGGAAACACGTGCGAACCACATGCGTGCCCGCTCCGGGGGTCCTTTACCCTCCTACGGTGTCCTCTTTCCTCCGGTTCTATTTCTCAGGCTCTAGGCCACTGTCTTTTGCCTAATAGTCTCTCCCTTCGACTTCGCTTAGGGGACGCTAGTGATTGATATAGCTGTTTTAGGTGTTAAGTAATTTTTTGGTGGTCCCGGGGCGAGCAACCTACGGTCGTCAGCCTCCGATCATTCTCGTGTTTCTTCTCTGCGTTTACTTCTTCCCTTCTCTACGCATCCCTGACGTATTGAGATAATATTCAGAGCCTCCAATTTGATGAATCTAACGATAAGCGTACAGGTTTCGACAACATCAAAATAAACGTGCAGCCGTCCAATAGGAACATTAACGTACACCCCCGTTTACAAATCATCGGACATTCACTTGTTTTGAGGACGAGTTAGTTAGACACGATATAATTCCAATAAAATTCAACAACTGAAACGTGCAACATATTAGTACTTAAGAAATATATAAATAATATTTGAAGAATTAGTTATCTGAAAAATTGTTTTACATGTAAAATCTGAAAGAACGTTCAGACACATAGATTAATTTTATCGCTGGATTTTGCTGCATACACTTATGTGATCATAATTCTATTAAATTCTAGAGTTTAGATGCAAGACCATTTATGCATTTCTTGATTTCTGCACGCAAAATAATCTTACTGCACATGTAAACTGTCATGTACATAAAAATTAAGCAATAAGATCAACCCAGAAAATTGCATCAGTATCTCAAGCATTCCACGAAGCAAGTAAACGTCTGGTGACACTTATGGCCGGGAGTATACATACATCGGAGCAACGGCTTCGAATATACAGTACGAAAAAAGGAGGCGTCCATTTTCCAGGCGCTAATAAACGCCTGAAGGTAATGAAGATCGAAGGTTCCAGGTCGGTTAAGAAATGAAACGTGCGCCTCGCGCTGGCGCGCGACGATAACCTCGAGGAAGCTAGGTGTGAAACGCAGCGTGAAATGGGCCGGATCAAGGGCAGCCAATTAATTAAGCGAAGCAACGCGGTCTGTCCCGTCGAGCAGCGAAGCAAAGGTCGTTGGGACGGGGCGCTGTTTCCCAGAGAAAGAAAACTGCCGGCGCGACGAGTTATCGGAACGAGACGTCGTGCCGTCCGATCGGATTACAACCCTCCGCTTTCCCTGTCAACGCGGCCGGGGAGCCGTAAACGGCCGGCAAAACGAGAAACAGCGAGGATCCGATAGGAATCGAAGGAAGAAGAGGATCTCGCTGTCAGAAGGAGCGCGACGAGAGCCTGGTAAAGATGGCCGACCAGCGGCAATCGAACCGTGATATTGACTGTTGCTAGCGCCGTGGAGAGGAGAACTCGAGGATCTCTATTAGTTATTGCCGAGCCGGGCCGAGATATAAATAACGAAGTCGCAATAAACGCGCCAGGCTGCATCGAGCCGAGCCAGCATCGATAATGATGTTGGCTGACAAGTTGCACCGCAGGTTGCACGCTGGTACCTACAGAACGTACAAGAGGCAATATTCCAGCCCCGGGGACCGCCGTGACTCTCTTAAGGGGACTACACACGGCGACAATTCGATAAATCTGAGATTCCGGTCCCGGTCACCTCGTTCTCTCTTTCCATTGCCAGCTTGGAATTGCTAACTTTTTTCTTTTTTTTTTATTTAAGCTAGAAACCGCTTTTTCAGCTCTGTGCACGTTACTATGCATAGAAACAATCTTTTATACAGGGGTGGTGTAAGCAACTGTTTTAGGCCATAATTCTATTATTAATGCTTTTACGAAAAAATGCCAAAGAACGAAGATATATGGCTCGATCTAGATCTGTAGGCACTTAGATATTTTTAAGTGCATCGGCCCATGTGTAATTGACAGTTGCATCTTTTCAATAAACGAAAATGATGTAACGGAAAAAATTATTAGGTTGTCACGGTAAAACCGCTGCTCCATTATATTTTAAACATTTTTTTAAATTAGACTGCGGACTGTCCAAAACCTATGGATCTATGCGCACTTGACATAATTTCTTATTGGCGAACAAAGTTTTCCAGTATTTCACGTGTTTCGGGTATCATAAACGCATAAAGATCCACAGTCTGACAGGAAGGCATCAGAGGTGGCCGAGGCATCGAGGAGTGATTAATCGCGGTGGTAAGCGATCAAGACTGGTTTTTCAATTTTCCCAGTTCGCCGCCAATAAAACCACTTGGCTCGAATCGCTGTCGCGTATAGGGGACTGAACGATGAACCCACCAGGCGTACTTGAAACATTAGCGAGCGAGAGTGCGTGTCGTGCCCGGTAGCAGCCTATGAAACATATGAATGGTGCCCGCGATCGAGTCTCATTGGATGAAGGATCATCACCAGCCAGTCACCTGTTCCGCCAGTTCTGACGCAATCATTGTTAAACTCGCAAATTCTGAGGCAATATGAATGTATAATCGACAGCCTTCTACCTGTTACGATCTTCGACCTAGACGGTCAGGAGCTGCCAATGGCACCGCGCCGTTCTCGCCGCTTTGCCAAATCTTGATCGCCGACTAGCTTATTTTAATTGGCAGAGATCGGCTCGATCGGTTCCTTCTGTGGTCTCTCGGAAACGGAATTATCACCTGTGCCGTTCGATTGATCAAAACGGACAAGTTCTAAATAAGGCCAGTAGAGCTGCTTACTACAGGCTACAAGACGTACTACATTTTTATGCATTTTTATGCATTTTTATGCATGCTTATAATGATATGTTTATTCAAACTGAACAATCATAGTACAGTCTGTACTTGCATATTCAATGAAATAGTAATGTAGCATAAAGTAATGTAACGTAATGTAACCTAACGTAACGTAGCGTAGCGTAACACACGACCATACAACATTGTTGACCTTAACACATTCTTTAATTAAAAACCATATGAAATAAAAGAGTAGAGAAATTTAATATCTCTTGTTCGAGAAACATAAAGTTAATCATACCCGAGCACAAACCAAAGGCACAGCAATTGATTACCCTATAGTAATCGGCTCCGCTACCCCCCATGACGGAAATTTTAGAGAAGAGAAAGGTGCCATTTGTATTATTCAACAGCTAGCAACAGATAGCAAAGGAACAAATGAACAAACCCGTTCCAATTTCCGTACAAACGAGTCTCGCAGCTACACATTGGAGCTTTTGAAGAAAGCAGAGATGCCATTTGTACCATTCAGCAAACAGCAACCGGACAAATTGTGCAAACCCGTTCCAATTTCTGAATACATGGCACCTCGACGAGTTCCATTCGCGAGGTACTATCGGTACCATTTATCAGGAGTAAACTATTCCATAAGGCAACAAAGTGCAACGAGATAAATTATTATTTTAATTAATGAA
>CM052157.1:8538927-8681140 GCA_028455555.1 Augochlorella aurata | reverse complement strand
TGGGAATTAAGGAATTATCGTCAATCTGAGGAAAAATCTTAGAATCAATAGACAAACTCTGAGAGCAGAGGGAAAAATCGTAGAAAAATTGTAGAATTGGCGAGAAAATTCTAAAATCCCAGAAAAGAATTGTAGTCGCCGAAACAATCGTGTTGCCTCGGGGAGAAAATTTTAAAGGAAAAGATATTTAATTCGGATGGAGAATCACTTCCCAGTTCTTCATTCTAAATATTTCTCAGAATATTTCCCGGTTGTGTACTCGGCGGAGACGATAAGGGGACTTTACACTATGGATACCGACGGTAGTTGGTAGATAAAAACGAGATTGCTTACTGTCCGCGCGTGTACGAGCACAGTCCGGGACCGGTCTGGTTCGCGCGTTTTCTTATCTAATCAACCGCGATTGGACCTGCGGCCGGGCACAGCGTGCCGATGAATCCCGCCGATAAATGAGCTGCTGCTGGACGTCGCGGCGCCGAAAACTGTCGAAACAGGTGCTATCCTACCTAGAGACTACTCCAATACCGATAAGCAGTTGGTCTACCACAGATAATAGAACCGAGGTTATCGGTTGCTCGAATTCTTTACGGTGGATTTTCAATTTTATCTCGACTTTTATCCGAACTCTATAAGCGAGCATTCGAAATAAAAAGTCCAATTTAACGTTGGATATTAATTTCTGTTTTTCTATAGAAATTCCTTCGTACATCGGATGGGACGTTCTACAAAGAGCGCAAAATCGCTCACGGAGATTACCTTTCACCCAAATATTTCTCCTCGCTCTTCTATTTTTACATATACATATATTTTTTCTGGAACGCACGCCAGAAGCCTGTCCGCCGGAGAAATATTATTGTTTTCCACATTTTTCAGTCTGTTTTATCGCACACAAATCCGCGCCGATTTATTTATCTTGCTGATGCACCGCGGTCTTGTTCTCCTTTCTCTGAAACTGCTGCTGCGGGATACAATCCGTGAGAGACTCTTGCCACCTATACGACAAAGCATTATCTCGAAGACAGTGGCCTAGTTGGCGCATTTTTTGAAACATTTTCGAACACCGCGATTCCCTCGTCTTTCGATTAATTTCGATTACTTTCAGCGATCTCTGCTATTGATTGGAGATAGAAGACGGTCTTTTATAAATCTGTATAAGCTGTGGTTTGGAAATCGATAGAGAGAGAAGGGGGGAGGGAGGTCAGAAGACGCATAATCTGGTCGGAAGAGGCTGTAAAACGTGAGGATCAAGGTTTATACCTCGAACGATCGTTATATCATTCTCGATTGAGGATGATATCGTCCCTCTCGCCTTTGATTATTACACAATCGGGCAATTATTAATGCGTTGGGCTAACCAGATGATGGCGCGATCATGTGGGAAGCGTTTTACAGCCTGACGATCCCGGACGCGCGGAACAGTTGCTCTTCGAGCAGCGTGAAATGTTTAAACTCGTCTGCGAATTTTTTATTTTATTACATCGAGAAGTAGCTTTTTTACAGCTGTGATCGACGCGACGAATCGGAACGTTTCTTTCCTCGGAGATCGATCTCCTTCGTCCCGATTCTCTGCCCAATTTCTTTCTCTCTACCTCTCTCTCTCTCTCTCTTAATCGTCTCCGATCTCGGAATTAGTCTCAGTTTCGGTAACAATGGAGATTATTAAAAGAGAGATCTGGACAATGAGCCTGCCGGACAATAGACTTTTCTAATGGTATAGGTTACGCCGGAGCCTGATAACGGATGTTCCATTGTGCTAACACCTTTTACCTTCGATTAGTATACAATCGCCCTAACGAGAGGACAACCGGTCGATGCGGGACAGAATTACGTGACGAAAATGGGCAATGATTCTTGCCGCTCGGACCGTAAGCCGTACGACTATAAACGGCAAGAATCATTCAAGTCAGCTCGACCCTAAAGCCTGTTTCACGCCCAAAGAATCTTTATTAGTTCAACTTTCGTACAGAACACTGAACAATTGTCTTCGACAGTCTCTGTTCGCATCGGGGAAAAAAAATAACGGATCGAATCTGTATAATATCTACCCTTTGGATGTTATGCAGAAGTATAATCGATCGTGCGTCAGGCTTGACACGCTCAAATGTCCATTTTACCGTCAGCTTTTACGAATGTTCGTCGCAAACGCAAACCTCGTGATCGATTCCTGGTCATGCGAGCCGACAACGTGCGCCGAGTTTCGATCAAAACCGATGTACAATCTTATCACTGTCGATTTCATTCGCCCGATAACTAATCGAAGTCCTTCTAATTTTCTGGTGGACCAAAATGAGCTAGCCAATCACTGAATTCTTCCGCACTTGAACCCATCCACTAATGTCCATTTTGTAACAATCCCACTCGTGGCTGAACATTATTCTGGAAATCATAAATTTGCTCGCACGTATTCTTGACAATTAATCTATTTATTCAATTCTATTTTTAATAAGTTGGAATATTTCCAACTTATTAAACTTGTTATTTAACTTGTCTGTTGCAGTCGAAGTAGACAATTTTTATTTTGCATAAAGATCCGCGATCTATTCGTTACAATATATAAAAAAGACTAATGTATCTATTATAGAATACCTTAAAAAATACGTTGACAAAGATTGATAAATAAAATGATAAATGATACTCGGTTATATTTCTACTAGAAAGATTCGCTGTTGGAATGTTAACGACGCTTGAAAAAAATCCCATTTCGCCGCCGAGTTCGTTTTCCGAGTTCCATAACCAGCCCCATGCAGAAAAATTGCCGTGGATCGTTCAGATTTTAACAAATAAACGAATAAAACGTATTACGAAAGACTGCGTTCTTCGATTAAGCGAGTCCCATTCAGCCACGATATAATAAACGCGCAAGCAATTACGTAAGGCCAGTATCACGGCGAGCAACAGCTCTCATTTCCATATTTATGGAACCATAGATTTTCTGCCGTGCAACGATATTAATTACCGAGTCGATTGTAATTTTATCGTGCGTCACACAACGTCGGAGCAAGAAAATTCCTCCTCGCGTGTAACCGATGATTTTTCAACGATTCTTTTTTCATTCCATAAACGGCGTCGAGCCGCAGATGGACAACGCCGTCCACTCATTCCGAGATATTGTTGGTTCTTGGAAGAGACGGAGGCGGCCCGAGAAGGCCCGGTGGACACAAACAGGCCCGTTGTCTTCGAGAGACATCGACGCACAGGACTTTCTCGGGCCGAGTCGACGTCGACAACGATCCCGCCCGGATATCTTTCTAAAACTGATCTGGCCAACGGCCAAGCTGCTTTGAACGCGCCACGGCGACGTCCAAGGGGCGCGTGGGGGATGAGGGATGATTCAGACACGCGAAAAGTCACGAGCCTTCTCTATTCTCGAGACGCTTTCCTCGGCGAGAACGCGTCTCGACTAGCATTATTTATGCTCGACGCGCCGTGGAATCGTCCACCGAGTAACCACTTTTCAATTTCGTCCGTGATTTACAGTAAGCATATGCGAATCTGTTTCACTCGTGACTACTGATTCTAATTTAATTGATACATTGAAGCACCCACGACTTTTCAGCTTCTCGAAATGTTCAAACAATAAATACAGTATGTACTCAGACGACTGCTATATCAAATCTCTCTATTTGTTTTTGCTTTTCCTGTAACAAAGGGCTTTCCTACCTGTATACATGAATAAATTAATAATAATAATAACAATAATAATTCTCGTTATCGATGCTTTAAGGCATAAAATGAATACTATCTTTTTCAGAAGAAATTATAAAAGCCGAAGAAGTCTCATTAATCATAGATATGATAGAAATCATATGACGAAGAGTTAATTGGACCTCTGTCGATAAATTCCAGCAATGCGGTAATTTGATTAAATTGTTTAACATCGTTTCTTGATGTCCATTCGATATTAAATCATAGAAAATCGTATGCAAACTTATATAAATATAATTAATTAATTAACTATATAAATATAACTAAGATAATTATATGAATATAACAAACATAGTTTATATAAATATTATTTGTTTTTGGCAGTTTATTCAAATCAGAGTATCTTACAAAATGTTTCTTCCACCTGAAGATCCACAGTTTCATAATCGAAAGATCGTTAGACAATAATGAAATTATGATCAATGTAACCAGAGCATTAAACTCCGATTAAACGACAATTCGAAACGGCACGAAAGAAATTCAGGCACACCGCGGTTCGCGCGGAGCAATTAGAGAACGTGTTAAACAATTTGATTTTGATTGCTCAATCAGCGAAGCCTGCCAGCGATTTTCCTGCGGTGGATCGTTCGATCGGCGCGGTCCGGGTCGATAAAAAGGTCCGTTCATGAATATAAGACACTTAATAACTCTATAATAATTTCTAATTCAGGCGGCACGAAGGATTTTTGCCGGCATCTATTGCGCCGACCAATTAAGATGCGCAGCCGTTACTTGATTATTTCAATTGGCCGTGTGCTTTTCCTCCATCCGTGCCGCGCCGGCTCGGCAAGGACAGGCTTCCTTTTTTCTCCGTCCTTTTTATCGGCGGCTCCATGTAAAACGCGTATGTACACGCTGCCAGTCATGCGCCATTACGATTCCCGTTCCTCGCGTCCAGAACCGGATTTCTCGTGCTTTCCTTCGCGAAATAATAACGGCGAGGCCTGGAACCGAGGATCAGCGGAATAAAGTCCAGCCTCTCCGTGTCTCCCGTCTTCTCGCATCGCGTCTCTCTCCTCTTCCCGGCCTCGTTCTATCCTCATCTCGTTCGATACTCCGTTGGTCGTCACCCGATCGCTAGAATCTCGGTTTAACGAAGGAAGGACGCCGAGGTTCTAACTATCAGTTATTGTACCGCCAAGGACCCGATATGAATAAAATTACACTCGATTATTTTTAGCGATCCGATGGAGATTCAAGTCCACGACTCTTCCCTCGAGTTATTAGAATACGCTCGGAACGCGATAATCATCCTCGTGGAGGCACGACTCAAGGCTCCGCGAAATTAACAATGTTAATAACATTCGCGGCCTCTCTGCCGCCGCGCAAACGCGACCGATATTCCTCCGCCGCTTTATCGACGATCATTGGGCAACGGATCTTTATGCGAGATACACGTTTTATTTTTCCGCGATCGGTTTAATAAGGTCTGCGACAGTCGACACTGTTCCGCCGTTTTCACGGATTCTTTCTCTGAAATTGAATTTTCATTCGAGCGTATGCGAATATGTTTGCACAGGGATTTTGGTAATTCTAACAATATTTTTCTTAGATAACTAGATCACGCCTCGAAGAATCAAATAATAGGAAAATCATCAGTATATCCTGATCATTTGTTACGCACATAAATAAATTACTCGTTACTACACAAAAGGATAATTATCTCCTCGAATTACAATCTTTGTTGCGTTCAAATCTTTCTAGTTGCTTTTTAAATAGCCGCTAAATTAATTCGGATTAAAAATATTTTTTTTAGATAACTATACCACGCCTCGAAGTTTGAAATAATAAGAAAATTATCAATATATCCTGATTGTTTGCTACGCGCATAAATAAATTACATATCAATGTGCCGACATTTGTCCTCGAAAGATGAATTAACTCCTAGTATCGCAATCTTTAATCTGCTAAATTAATTCGAATCAATCGTTTAATTTTTATCGAAGCCGAGAATCATGCGCAAGCCGTGACTTGATTCGCAATTAACATTTTTAGCAACGACCACCGGGCCAACTTTTTTACTGCCAGCGAACTAAAAATAGTCCGCTCGAATTTGCTGCCACAATCGCGAACTTTTCAATAATTTTCGAACGATTTCGCGGTTCTTGAAATGCTCAACGAGACGCGTCGACGATTTAAAAATCTCGAGAGACGACGTCGACGCATTTGTTCCCCTAAACGGAAGACTATTATAGTTAACAAGCCTGCCGCCCTCCGCGCGACGCTCGCGTTCTCTTCGATTTGCGTAACCCGCTGTTTAAAAGTGCACGTTCTCATAGAGAACGAAAATCCATGAATATTAAAGCAGTCGCTATAATCTTTCTTACATGTATGTATAATAACTGGATGTTTATGCAGGCGTTCTGTTTTTACCAGCGAACACCCCGGAGGTCACCGTGAATAAAAATTTAAGAAGAGAAACATAAGAAAAGATTTATGAAAATTTATTGCAACCATTGTTTTATATGTTCCGAGCTTCCGATGAATGCGTAACGATTACTTGCAAAATTCATCGAACGCGGACAGTTTTCTCGCTTGCATTCGCTTGAATGGAAAATTATTTCCGTTCCGAATTCACGGAACATCCACAATCTGAATTATTATTAATCTTCGTTGCAGCTGTCTTGTTCAGCTGCTTCAATTACAAGTTTACACTCAAAGCAAATAATTCTGAGCAATATAAATGGTGAGTCAAATAAATCTAGATTAAGGTTCTGAATTATTACATAATAGGTCTCACAATTGCTACCTTATTCAATTGCACCGTACCGATTATAGGATTCTCGATTTGTCTAACACTGTTACCAACGAAACTGACTACCCCGTCAATGATTTTAATAAATTTAAAAATTGACTACGCGATGTTATCAGAAGCTAGGATATTTAGCTTGTGTTTTCTTTGTATATTCTTCTCATTTTTATTACTTTTCTATTACTGTTATTAGTATTATTACTATTCTTACTATTATTATTATTACTATTTTTACTACTATTATTATACTGAATTTTTGTAAAACAATTAAAAGCGCACCTAGTACATTTATGCTAAATAAATAGATTAAATAAAATAAATTGCACTCGGTAAATGAAAATATGAGAGAATTACGAAGAATTTTCCATAAGAAGTTCACAAGAATCGACTGCCCATCCTAGTGCAAAAAAAAAGATTGAAAAAGATGCCTACGACCACTCGAAGAATATTAGAAGAGATTACGTTAACGTTATCGTCCATAACGGTCTTCGGATTCATTACCCACCCCCAGAGGAGCGTAGAGCTCGTTAGGAAACGAGTCGGGGCACCGGCGGCGGTGGAAAAGAAAAAATGCCAAAGGGAAAAAACTGTTTCCAGGCGAACGAATTTATTTCCTCGGGGTCCCCCGGCAGCCCTCGTGGTCCTCGAAAAGACCCACGCGATGCTTTACGATCGTGGCACCGTTTTCGAGGCATTACATTCCTGACGCGCCTACACACTCGCTCGCTCCGGGGCACCGTGGTGTTTCGGACGGTTCGTTTTCTACCTCCTACCGGCAACAAGCCGAGAGCGTTCGTTTCGTGCGAGAGCGTACTCTCCGCTCCGGAATCGGCGCGAGAGCAAAATACACGCTTGCATTACGCGCTTGCACACGCGCGCACGCGATTTATGCGCACGCCGCACGCACCGCATAATTTCGCCGATGGCGAATTATTAACCGGACGCCGAGCCGCGGCCTCACGTGATCGCGCACCTCACCCGGTTCTCGCAAAAATCCACGGCAGAAAGCGTCGGTCAGCGAACATGGACATTTTTATTTACCAGGAATCGAGGAAAAATTAGTCGAAAATGTGTTGTTTCGTTTTTCCATAGGAGCCTCCGCTCTCGAGGAAATTGGGAGAGAAGCTGAGATCGCGGAAACCCCATGACAGCGCTCATTGTTACAATAGATTGGCTTGGAAACAGAGAATTTTCTAAAAGAAAAATTTCTTAGATGTTTATGGCGCAGATTTTGTAACAAAATCGAACGGTGTCCGCATTCTTCGAATTATTCAAAATTTTATCGGTTTTATGGCGAAGGAAAGGGAGTCGAGTGAAAGCAGAGACAATATTTAGAGAAACTTCGGGTCGTGTATAATCCCATTAAAATTCACGAATGTGCATGAAAGTTCCTGGTCGAAGTATGGATGGTGTTCTCACAAGAACAAATACATCTTTTACAGAACCACACACTCTGGGAAATACGAGAACGGTTCAAATTCTTGTCTGGAAACTCCATCGTCGAATTTCAACGGTTCTCCTATTTCGTTGGCTCACTCTCCCACGCATACCAATATAATTCGAAGAAACTTCAAGATGGACACGCACGTCCAAAATAATACATAGTATGAATATAATATTATATAAATATAATATTATAAATGCATAAATACAATAGTATTAAATATAATATTTAATTATATTTTCCCAGGTGAGGTTTTATCATTTGATCACGCATTTTTCTTCTCAATTTTCCCCAAGTAAAATCTTAATCAACTAATTTAATCATTTTACATTATTAATCGTTTTACATTATTAATAAAAATATTGATATTTATAAAAATCATGAACAGATTTTTAACCAAATTTCGAATTTCATTGTACAGATAAATCAATTTAGTATATAACTTTATATCATAGAAATTTTCATGTCACAGTCGCCCCTACATATCCAATTAGAATGAATGCTACAGAAAAGTATATCAATAACATTGCAAAACCATAAATCACTCAGTTTCATCATTGACAAACCGAAGTGAACTTTCTCCGTATTCCAATTTCTCGCAACCTCTGTCTGCGAATTTGCGCGGTTTCGCTGTTATCGAAGGGAGGAAAACTCGGTTTACCAACGCCGAGTTCCCTGAATCAGCGAAGAGAATGACTATCCCAGGTCAGGTAATGCCGTTGATTTCGGAATCCTGACGACATCTTTACCTGACAGTATTAGAAGGTTCAACTTCAATCCAATGCTGCCCGGTAAGATGTGAACAGATACTCCGTCCGATGATTAGCTCTAATCCACAGCCTTGTTCATCCCTTTCGCCTTATCTTGTCCGCTCGCTTCGGGTCGCTTCTATTTCTCTTATCGAGACGCTCGCTTTCTCGTTCGCAGCCTCCGCCCACTGTATTCAGAAACACACGACCCCTCGCTGCTCCGCCAATAAACAACAATGCGACGGCAAGCATTCGAAATACCAAATGAGCAAGGTGCATGAGAGAGGCAGCGAAATTAGGTTGAACGCAGAAATGTAGGCGATTGCGGGAGAGGAAATAGAAAAAGCACGACGATGCGTGTTAGTCTTTGTTTGGCAGCGATCGGAATGCAATCTTCTCGAAAGCGATTCAGCGAGAACCGATTTGCATAAAGAACCGCTGCGGTGATTAGTCACTGGGGATCGATTAGGTGGCGGAGAAGGCAAGAGTGAACAAAGGACAGCGAGAACAATAAGGACGGCGGAGAGTCGGGCTGTGAGCGGTTTACGGGAAAAGGCGTGCTCGGTGAGTAATTCGCTGGCCATTGCTTGTCTCGGTGATTCAACCGAGAGACATGGCCGACCTTGGGACCAAAGGCTAATGTGCAATGCAAGAAATCTTTCTCGAGTTTAATCGCAAAACGAATCCGAAAGCAATATCCGTTTCGCTGGCGAGAAGAGGAAGAATTTTTGAAAGGACGGGTTTCCACCCCGAGAAGCTCGCGGGGTTCGAAACGCCTATGGAGGTCGAGGATGAGGGTGTAGAAAAGCTGCGAGATGGTTCTCATGGTACCGCGATTAACCCGTACACCGCGTCTAACCCCCTAATTACGTTTTACGCCGGGTCAACTGCGCGCGGCCGGCGTATAGGCGGTTCATCATAAAATTTAAACTATGCGATTATGGTTGCGTGTGCGCGCGCGAACTCCAGCGCTCGCTCACTCACTCGCCCGCGCGTGTTCCTCCCCGGGAAGGATCCTTTCGAACGAGTTCCTCGTCCCTCTCCGGCCCGTTTTCTTTTTTCGTCTTTTCGCCGCGTTTTCTCTCCGTCTATCCCGCGTCCTCGCTCTTCCTTCCTTCGAATAGATTCGTTCGCCAGACCCCATTACCGCGGCAGATAGCATCGTATACGGATAGAAGGCGAGCAGGAGATGGGGACGAGGGGGTTGCCCCCGATGGTAGGAGGGGCGAAGCAAGTTTTATGTAATCACCAACCGACTCTGCGGGGCTAGGTATTAATACTGGCAATAAATAAACGCCGTCAGGGAGACTCGATCCTAAAGGCATCTTGCTGTGTTCCGTCTGCCTCTTACGTCTCTTTCCCTTTCCTTCTCTTTCTCGCTCTCTCACTCATTCTCTCTCCACCCTTTTGCCACACGCATGGGCGTCGCACGCACTGTTTGACAACGATACATTTTTTTTCTCTTCGTCGCGGCAAGGTTCCTCGAACTTCTCGGATTCGAACACACTTCCTCGGCTAATAATAATACTTGTAACAATTTATATCTCTCGAGGATCCGACCCCGGCTCCACGCATCCATCTCACTGCTAATCCTCGACGCTTCAAGGCCGGGCTGAAGCTACTCAAGGACGACTTTTTGGCAGAGACCGTTTCCATCTTCCTGCGCGCACTGTTCGGTTTCGATAGAAATTCAAGAAACCAGGCAAGATGTAAGCTTCAATTTGGTACCGCTTAAGGGTTGACTGCACGCGATCGTCGTCCTTGAAGAAATTTAAGCAGGCACGCAGCTTCTGTATCGTCCTTCCTTACGACGATCCTCTAATACATTCCACTTCTCACGCGCGGTAAAATCGGCCGACTAATTAAACTAGCCACCGGAAGTAACCACTCCAGGAATTCTTTCAGCGAATCGATTCGAATCGCAAAGGATAATTGAAAAATTATAAGTCTGTCGCTGCTGGGTACTTCCAATGCTAACAACCATCCATCCATCCATCACGTTTCCTCTCTAATCGCCGTATCCGCATGCAAATCAATTACATCCACTTTACGTTCGCATTAATCTACAGCACGTTGCGTTTGCATTCGTCGCGGAAGGATCGTTGGAAATCGGTGTTTCCTCGAGTCGCGATAAGTAAACAATCGTACAAGGGACAGCCTTCTCGTGCCATCCACCGTGAAAGCGGGAAACGTTATGTCGACGGTTGCGAGCGCGCAGGGGCTGCATCCCGTGTCCCCGTGGAGATTTCTTTTTTCGTGGTATTCGGAGCCCCTCCGGCGAATTTACATTTCCGTGTATCTGGCAACCGGTTTTATGAAGCGTCTCACGGCTTGCAACTTAAGTAGAAATTTTTTTCTCTACGAGATATCGTTCCCGCCCTTCCTCCTGTCCTCCTCACCGGACCGGCATGCTCGTCCAATGAGATACGAGAGGAGCGGAGGAACGTCGGACGCACACACGCGCGGTTCGGTCGCGCGCGATTAACGGTGTCCTGCGCGCGTATACACGGTAGCAAATTTGCGAATGAAACCGTACGGCTGCGGTTTCCAAAAAGGAAACGAGCGACCTCAGAAAAAAAGCTGCGATCGTTAGTCCTTAAATGGGTCTTTAAAATTGAGAGTACGTACTTCAGACGATCGGATGAATAAAATATTTTACAAATAGAATTTCAGTGGAACTTTTAATGGGGTATGGGATTTCTCGAGAAGCTAAACCAATCATTGGCTTCTTAAGTAATCGATAGAAAAAATTTCCATGGACCAGGGTGATCCTAATTATCCACTAAAGCGTGAAGAACGTTAGAGACCGCTTTGGAACAGAAGAAACCAGAGAGAAATCGAACAACAATTCTCGCTCTTCTTGTGCTCGCACCAGCAAGCAAGAGAGAGAAAGATAAAAGAAAAAGAGAGAAAGAGAGAAAGGTGATAGAGAGGCACAAGAAAAGAGAAAGATAAAAGAAAGATTCTCTGTGGGCAACCAGTCATGCCATCCGTCGCTCGTTATCGCGCGACCAGTTGTATCAACGTCTCCGCCTTTATGCAAATGGCCGAAGGCTAATATCCATAATGAGCATTAATCTGTTTCTTTTTTCGTGTTTCCAAGATGGCCGGCATCTCCGGTCTCGTTCGTCGGGGACAGAAACATCCTCTACCCCTTCCCCCTCTCTTTCTTTCTGCCTCTTCTTCCGTCGAGTTTTAGTGGGTACGTGTGCACACCGTCGCCACGAGAAAAAGAAGAAACACAAGAAATTCCTCGATACCGTACACACTGTGTTCCACACGCCGCGATTTCACGGGACGCCGTTAAATTTAATCGCCGATCCCCGGAATTCCAGCTCCCTTGAGACCGATCCGAGATTCTCGCCGCAATTGCGAATCAATTTTGCATTTGAATCGCTGACAAAAAAAAATGGAAACTCGAGGCTGACCACTGAAGATCGAAATTGCAAACATATTTCTTCATCTAACAAATATTCTGCCCTAACTGTTCACATTTGTAACCCATACAATTTATCCAAATAAATACGGTTTCAATAGCTAACAAATTTTCTGAATTTATGAATACTTCAAACAATTCTGTGTTCTACGCTTTTCGTCACTATATATTCTAAATTGTCTGATTTCGTAGCCGCCCGAAATTTTTCACCCAAGTCTAAGATATTTCATAATACGGCCCTGAAGATTAGCCGACCATCGATCACTGGATAGTACGCAATTAAAATAAAGAGATCGCTGTCTACCCCGTTTGGGAACTGTTGACCGAGAAAAATATTTTCAATGCTTGATAAGAGCTGAAAGAGAGGATAAAGTTTGGCAGGACTTCGAAAGGTCCTTGCCCCCCGATATCGCAACCACGAGGAAAGAATATCGCTCCACTTCGGCACTGCATGCGCAAAGATGCAACCTTGCAGAAGCGGTTATAGTGGTCTCACGTGCACGCAGAAGGGACGGTCCAACGAAATACCGTTGTCGTCAAGTGGGAACAGCTCGAAGGAGTCCGCGAAAAAAATAAACCCTTGTGGACTCGAGAGATCGGTTGAGAGCCTAAGTTGCGCTCGCGCGCACTAGCGCGCTACCGTTGCGTTCTCGTGTTTCACGAGAACCTTCGGCATCATCGTACAGTTTTCCCCCTCCATGCTCGACGAAAATACAGAAAAACAAGTTAATGTATCGACTTATTACGAGACCCCGGCGTATCTCTTTTCGCGAGCGGGTGTAAACAAGGTGCATTAATTTTTTATACACGCGGTAGACGTCTCTCTGTTTCTTTTTTTCTTCTGTCTCCGTCAAACAACCTTGACAATGTTGTCGAATTTCTTTCGCGATGGAAACGTACTTCGTGCACCGTATCGTCAATGTTTTGTCGCCTGCATTTGTTTACCAGTCGTTTTCGGGGGAAAAGCGAGAACGGGAGGGATCGAGAGAGTCGCGAAACAGAGAGAGAGAAAGAACGAAAGGAGAAGGATGCCCACTGCATAAGCTATATTTAACTGCACCTGCTGGCGCCAGACTATTCGCATGCACCGTTGCATATTACACGCGTTGCTATACAAGAAGCAACGCGCTCTGGCGTCGAACGTCCGCTCCAGCGGCGGGACGACTGCGATCGCCGGCACTGTTCCCACGTTCGCGTATTTTCCAATTATTCGAAACCTGCTTCGTATCTCCCCGTTTTCCTTCCATTTTCGCGTCCGAGGGTCGCCAAGCACTACACCGCACAATTTTATGTGCTATCCACGCTGGCAGTGCTGGAGACCTTTGAGGTTAGGTTACCGACATCGTACCAGAGCCAAATACTATCCTCGTACTATCATTCGAAGAAGCTACTATGATCTCAATAGAATTAAACTACATCGGTTGCTTCGAAGAATTTAACTCCATTTAATTGTACCCTTCGATCCGTTAATAAACATTTTGATCCTAGTTCAATCAAGTTACGAAAGATGGTTAATTAATTGATATCGTTGAACACGGAACCGGGAAACTTTCGAAACGACTCGATAAAGAAATGGAATATTTACCAAAATACCGGCGACATTCTTGAAAATTCCTAGTCTCGATTGACGGAGCCAACACGGCTACCGGGGGACACAATTAATTCCCGACCACAAGGCTCTTCGATAATGTCTCATTCTCCCCACCTCGAACGATACTAATAATAGTCGGGCCAGATCATCCTCGAATAATTGAAGAGGGAAACGCGGTGGAAAAAGTCTCGAAACGAGGATCCACGGAGGGTGAGAGACTGTCCCGACGGCCAAATATGGCGCGCGGGGCGAGGTTGGAAAAACCGTTTCGAAGCGTTTAATTTAATTAGGCACCGCGAAACGGACCGGTCGCGACGAGCCCGACCAATGGGCGTGTCCAACGCGACACCCAACCGTTTCTAGCGTTCCTCGTATCCAACGGAAGTCCGCGGCAAGAAAACGATTATGGATTGTTTTCAAGAAATTCTCGGAAATGCTTGTCTACAATGAGTCACGTAATCGTTGGTGTCTATAATCGTCGCACGTGGATCGCGCTCGGCGAGCTAACTAGCCGATAGAGCTGCGAGAAAAATTCGAACGCGATCGTAACGACCGCCGACACGTGGCATCGGTGTTCGAATCGCGCGCGGTTACATAATCCACGATCGTTCCGTTACCGGGCGGATTGGCGATAAATCGCGAGAAAAATGGCAGTGATGGCCGGCCATGCTTGAGAACCGGAGGAACGTTTCGGAGAATGAAATGATCGGGAAAGAAATTTGTACTTACAGTTTCAGGAACAGTAGCAGCAGCACTTGTTCTGTGGACGAGACTCACAGGCAAGTCCTGTGGGCCCGGATCGATTCCCGACAACGTAGAGGGCGGCGAGGAAGAACCGGTGCACCACTCCAGATACGAGACGTGACGCACACTCTCGAGCAAAGTGCACGATGACTCGACGACGCCCGCCTTCCAACGATCTACCCAGGGAAGGCTCAAGAGAAAAAGAACGAAAAGAAAGAATAAGGGAGAAGGAAAGAGATTCGTCGGAGACATCCACTGAGAATCGCACAGAGAAAGAACGAGAAGAAAAAGAAGAAGGAAGGAAGGGTACGTAGTAACCGTCGAGTTTCGCGCAGGCCCGAAAACCGCACTGTCAGCCGGAAGCGTGGCACACGATCGCGGACAAGGGAGAAGGGGAGCGAGTCAAAAGGAGAATAGAGCCGCCGCGGCCGGCCGAGAAACAAAACTGAAGGAAACCGGAAGATCGAGGGAGGGGAGACAGTGAGAGAAAGATAGAGAGAGAATAAGAGGGCCTCGACTTCCTTCCTGTTTCGCGAGCGCGTGTACGAATGGATGTGTGCCCGGAGCCAACCCGGCTTGGCTTCACCACGAACAGTGTTTAGCTGAATGTTCAAGTTCTTTTTCTCCAAAGACGAAACTCTCGGCACGAGATCGGAACGTCGACTGACGAACCGACGGAGGAACGAATCGGTTGTGCTCCGAACGGAGTCGAACTCGAAACTACTCAGTCGTTGATGACCACCCGAACTAGAGGAACGAGCGGCGCGAACTGAGCTGCGCAATGGTTGACCATCGCTCCGCCAGTCACGGGTGCGCCTGCGACCACTGCGCAGAGCAGGGTGGGGGTAAGACCGAGAAGACACCGATGGTGGGGGCCGAGGGTTCAGTTCAGGAGCGGGGATGCGGCCGAACGCACCCCGTGAATGACGCAGGTGGCGGCCACGGACAATGACTGCGCGAGCGCATCGCTGCCGTCTCTTCTCCTCTGTTAATTAACTCTTTAACCGATCGCACCACTGCAAACAATGGGCCTGACTGTTCTCTACTGGCTCGAAATGGGACACTGGCTGCTGACCTGCTCCTTGGACCGAACGCTTCCAAGGAAACTCGCCTCTGTTTGATCAGTTTATGCCGATCGGAGTGTGTTAACACTTCGAACACCGGAAGCCCGGTAATGGGATTCTGTGCGATTATGCTTTATCGGACGGGAGAGCTTAATTACCGACGGTGACTTAATTGTCTTTGAAAATTGCTGATACGTAATCGAGTTTTTAGCAGCGAATTTTATTCGATAGCTAACAACACATTGTAGATCACGGGTTTTCATTGTTTCTTTTTAGATTATTTTAAGTAATCGTTTTGCATAGTATCCGGAACAGTTTCGTATTTGCTCGACCTTATCGACAGGGCTATTGCACCGATATCTGTTACGACCGGAAGTAAAAGCTTTTGCAAATTCATTATACATACTATCAGCGAAATAAATAGTCGACTTAGAAATGCGGCATAAAAATCATTCTATGTCTAGAATAATTTGTCACATAGTATCTCAACAATTTCAATAACTATAAACCGAGAGATCCCGGGAAACTTTGTCAACCGGACACAAATCGACACTACAATCATATCTGGTAATAAAAAGATAAGCCATTTGTAAATCATCTTGTATATATACAATAGCTTGTCACGAAATACCTCAGCAATTTCAAGACTATAAACTAAACGGTCCGAGGTGATTCTAAGTTGTAATTTATATCGTGAATATCAAATGTAATTCAATAGCGAAACATGCCTCGTCTACACCAGTCACCTGGATCTTCCTCGCTCGAACTTTCACCGAATTTCCATAAAATATCCGTATTTCTTTTAGTCACATCATCGTTACAAGGCTGTCCTCCGACAATTTCCATTTCTTTAACCCTTGCGTCTCTCCGTCTTCGATCGCAGCATCCATTGCGAAAGTACAGTGCAAACCTTTCCCGTGAATTTGAAGATTTCAAAACGCGCGTTTAATTGCCAAGACATCGAGTGCGTATAAATAGTTTTCGAATGGTCGAATGAACGAGAAAACAAACATTGTTTTCCGTTTCGCTGAGACAAGTTTAAACGCGATTGCGCATACGTTGACCCTCCGCCGGCACGGTGAGCATATCAGCGGCGTCGATAATGTCCCAGTGTCAACGAAAAATCATTTTTGTTTTCCAGCAACGTATCTCCGGGCAGCCAGGCGAAGAACGATACCGAAATCTGTTTGCTCGGCTCCTCGAATTCAATAAAAGCCGCTCGCTCGTTTATTTGCTTTTTCCACGGTGGCAATTTTCTCGCGGCTCCGCGGCTTCGATAACGTTCCCGGGGAACGAACCGTCGACCATTGTAAATTCTCCGGGGGCCGCTGTTATATTCATATTTCTCGCTACCGGTCGAAGGCGACGGCGTAACAGTTGCAAATATGCGCGTATATCGGTGTATTTTACGACGCCGCGCGACAGAACGCTTCGTCACCGAGTTCAAGGCGCGCGCACGTTGATAACGCCTCGTTTGCACGCTGCCTCTGGCATTTATCTCTCTTTCTCTTCTGCCCTTCCTTTTTTTTCACGTACACATGTACGCGTCTCTCTCTCTTTCTCTCTCTCTTCTTTCCACCACGCGAACCCCGTTATATTTGGTATTCTAAATAAAACGCGGAGCGGAGAGGAGAGCCGAAAGGAAAAGAAGCAAATAGAGGATTGCGGGCGAAAAAAAGATGGTCGATTAATTATCTGCCGGTGGTATCGCGACCGGCCCGGGGATTACGACACGGGAATCTTTATCTGAGGCCCGATTGCCCGGTCCGATACCCGAGGAAACGATGATTTACATCTTCGAGATCTCACCCTGGCCGACGTCGTCGTCGTCTCTCGGCTTTTATGTAACCGTGAGTGCACTTATGTCTCCGACGCGTCGGTCTTCCTACTCTTGTTCGTCTTCATCGTTGTCGGGGTCCGTGTAATCTTATCGTCGCGGAACGACCCGGCGACCCCGTGTTTTTTGTCTGAAATCCAAAAAATTTTATCGAATCTGGAAACCGCTGGCGCTAGCCGAGAATCCAGCTTACGAAACAGGCCGAGAGCTATCGGTAAATAAAGTCGGGGAACAGATAATCCACCGGGGGAAAAGAGACTGACGGCGAAACTGTACGAATACGTTGCCCGTTGCATCACCGTCCCGTTTTGTCCTCCGGCTCGTAAAGCCCATCCTCTTCGACCAGAGGAGAAACACCGGACAGACCACTTGCTTTCTCTAGGAAATGCTGTTTACCCCGTGGAACCGCCATCTTGGGGAATTGCGTTCGGTCGATTCGCTGTTAACAACTAGGCTCACGATTATTTTACATTACGTGACGAAAATGTATTACTTGTCAAGGGTAATATATTGTTCGTAAATACATTCTTTATAAATGTATCTTTGCGATCTCGATAATCATAAATTAAAAATTTTGGAATCCATCATTTTCGAGGGTTCCGTGATTCTAGTGATTACGGGGAGTAACGATGATTAGGAGAACACTCCGGCGAACGCTCTCCAAAGATATCCGCGCGTATCTGTCCGGTTGATCTGAATTTGATAAGGTCACATGGCGCGGATACTTTTCAGCTTGTTCATCATTATTTTCTACTCCTTCTACTTTGTGTCGGCTCTATCAATTCTTGAAAAATCAACGTGTAAAATACTGGGTAAAATACAATTTCATTAACATAACATGGTATTTATATTACATTTTGTAGTAACAATGTATTAACATTCTAGCTAAGAATAAAATACAGTGGAGTGTTTAATACTGAAACTTAATAACATTATCAATTTCATTGATATAACGTGGTATTCATATTTTATATTGTAGCAACAATTTAGTAACAATAACGACTCCGAAGGGTTAAAAAAAGAAATGTAAATCCGATAATTTGTCCAGCACGGTAGGTTCAGTTAGTATTAATTATTCAAATTCGTAACTGGACCATAGATCTTGTACATTTGATGAACAAAGTACACAAGGAATTAGGACGAGTTCAATAGCATAGAGAAGAATGGTGAAGGGAGTTCTTGAAGGCAGGGTTGCCTACTCAAAGGGCAGAGAAGAACTAGAATCCGAAGAACAACTGCGAGTTTATCTTGTTACAAATTCTTTCCAGCTTAAAGAGGGAACAAGTAGAAGCGTATAATAGTAAAACTTCCATTTGAACGTATTCGGGGTTGAAGTAATGTTTCACTTTAACACAGCGAAAGCGTTTCTCTCTAAAAGAGCGATAAGATGACAATCTAAAATTCCTGAATGATCTTGATTTTCCTCGGAACGGTCGACGATTCGTGAAAGGTTTTAGCGCGCGCGTAAGTGCGTGCGACGAGGATGCGTCGTGATTTGGCTCGTTTTCAAGGAGTAAAACGAGAAACGAAAGAAAACGAAGGGGAAAGGAATTGGCCATCAGGGCCAGTGACACGGGCCGCGATCGGCATATTTCCTTGACCACGTCATCGTCGAGCACCGGCCCCTGTGGCAGGGCGAGAATTTGCGGAGTGTATTAGTAGGCCATGACGAAAATACCAGGCGGTCCGGATAGTAATAGCGAGAGCATCTAGACGGCATTGACCGCGCCCGAATCCGTGCAGGTCGTCGTTCCCCGTTCTACTCGCTCGTGTTCCTCGTGGTGGTCGTTAAAGTCGCATTTAGAGAACCTCAACTCGGGACGCATTTCAAAGACACATTTAGGAACGACTGTTGCAACGGGACGCTGGCTCGCATTCTTTCGCATATCGAGACCGGGCACCATTATCCCTGATGAACGTCGTGCCATTACAACCGTTGGACTTTCGGCGTTGTCCCTGAAAAATTTTCAAACAAATTCTGAGTGGTCTAGCTCTCGTATCAGAAAACATGTAGAAATGTAGGCGTCGATCCAAAGAAATTCAAGATTCATGATTGACAAACAAATTCTAATCGGTTTAGATCTACGCATCTGTTGCAATGGTACTTTCGATATCAAATGTAAAATCCAAAATTCAAGATTGACAAAGAAGTTCTGGTCAGTTTAGTTACGCATCTATCGTGAGAGACAAATGTTCTTAAAAATATCGTATACTTCAGAAGCATTTTCTTAACCCTTTTAAAACGAATGTAGATATATTGACATCAGGGTTACACATCATATTCCAGAACTGCAAGCACGTAAAAGAATCAACTAGAAGAATTTAACACTTAGATCATATTATTTAGAATTCAATAAAATTAATCAAGACAGGAATATCTATGTATGCAGTTCTTGTTTCCCATCGTTAATGCACAGTATTTTGCAGCAACAACCGCAGTCTAGTAATAAAGCGATGTATGAAGAAAATTTATTAGCACTTTGAAAAATCCTTGCCCGCAAAGATCTCATCATTTTACAGAAAGAAACGTCTATCTTCGACAAGACTTCCTGTATAAAAAAAAAAGGACAAAAATGCCATTGATGTTTCTCAGTGTCCGGAGTCCATAATTCAGTACAAGCTAGAAATGCATAAAAGATCGGCAATCTGGCGATCATAGGAATAAATTCTAATTATTTACAAACGAGGCCCGATCCAGTCAAGGATAATGCCCGGCAGGTTTCTCTCGTTCGATGATCGTCAAGAATTCTCCTAGTTATCTTTTAGAAATTCAAAAAAGAGAAACCGGTTGGAGCGAATTCCACAACGATAGAGAGAAAGAGAGAGGAAAGTGTGTTTGCGTGGTGTGTGTGAAAGAGAGAGACAGAAAGAGAGGAGGGACGAGTTTCCTAAGCCGCGGCGTGAAAGTGTCCTTTTATTTTCGTCCCCCTTTCTCGCCCCCCTGCCAGGGAGGACCACGAATTTTCTGCTGGCGGTGTAACGAGGAAAGCGGCATACTAATGGGGTTTCGCGCGAGTGTAACAAAGTTCGTCGCGGGTACAACGAACGAAGAGGCAGGTAAATATTCAAGAAGTTCAAGCTTCCATATATTCATGACCGGCGTCTTGAACCGGGAAAAAGAAAAGGAGGATGATGCATTTGCATTTGAAAACCCGGACGATTTGTGGGTCAGGAAATTGTCGATGTTCCGTCGTGGGATCACGGAACGTTAGCCGAGACCCCTCGGTTCATGGGGTTAGTCTGAGAATTTGATTCGTTCAGGACTGAAATTAGTGAAATATTGTACTCGTTGTTTAACGCTTTCGCTGCTAATTTAGAACCGTTAAAAATCAGATCACTCCAATATAAAATGATAAAGGACTGGGACTGCTCTTTTAATCCCTGTGCTACACATGCTATATGTATGTACATGTTTGCAAAGACATAACGTCGACGTAACTTAAAAGTTTACCTAGATTGCAATGAACGGGAGTTAGATTTTCTTTTTTAATATTATGAATAGGTGGAAAATAATCTGACAGCATTGTTGAATATGTTCCCTGAAGTTACAGTCCCTGTTCACTTTTTCCACGAATACATAAAACCAGTAGTCTAGATACAATAGACATGAAGTGCCTACACCTGGTGTCACCAGAAGTGTCACCCACTGTAATTATGGTTCGTTATTTAATAGGACAGTCCTTTATTCCGCAATGAAAAGATCAAAGAATATGTTCTCACCGTACCTGTGCGCTATTAACAAGTTAATACAACTGCTAGATTATAGTTCTTTTCATTTCATATCGAGATCCGTAACCCGCGACAAAAATTCGCTCTTCGTCTATTCCGAAATTTGACTTTCGATGAAATTTTCGTGTCTGACGAGTGCGCGAACGACAAAACGGGGTCAATAAACACGGTTTACCTCTCCGAAAGGGAACGCTCGGTCGAATGAAACCGGGCGACAGCGATACCTCGTGGAAACTACACCACCACAGAGATAGGCGAGACAACGCGTTAGGGTCGACCTTCTCCCAGCATTAATAATTAATAAGCCTCGATAAAAATGTAAAGGCGGCCGGCGACATGGCAGGCACGTGACTCGCCAGTTTTGCAACGCAATGTCGAGCCGGATAACGCGAGAATGCAGGTCTCAGCGCGACTCCGTGCCGTAAATTGTCCTCGGTGCAAATAAAATTCCCCGCGTCTCGGGTGGCGATCGTTTCATAAGCGCCATGGCGCGTCCCGGCGACGATAGGTCGGGTGGATCCGCATCGGGGCCAGCCGTTTAAATCAATTTCCACCGGGGACCCGATATACCGCGCAACAACAGGCCATTTTAATTACCGTTAATGAGCCGAGGCCTGGGCCTAGTGAAACGCGTCTCTCGTCGCTCGTCGACAGGAATACCCGTGACTTTATATGCGGGACACTGCTCGTAAAAGAGACATTTATTGGCCGTAAAGGCATGCTGGCTGTATCTTCGACCCCTCGTGGGCCTTCGAACCGAACCGAACGGACTCGATGCGACTCTTCGCGAGCCTTGCAGCCCCGTTTGATCGTTTCGTGGCAGTCTAGGACATAGGAACCGTATAACAATGGGGGCGTATGTCGCTGACAAACATGGGAGCGGCCTGTATTGGGTCGATGGTAAAAAAGAAAGGACGGGGGATAGAGAATTATATCCTGGCTCGACCTTTCTGCCCGTCGCGCCGCACCGCGCCGAGCCGAGCCGCACCGTTGCATGTATTACGCTACGTTTCCACCTAGGCGTGGCCTATGTGTTCCTTTACCTCCGAACCGAATGCACGTCGCGCTTCCGGTTTAATCTTCCGGGAATACTAGGGAGTACGCTCGAATTAATCCTCGATTCTTCGCTAAAGTATACAGTTAATCACTGGACTACCGATCTCAAAGCGAAATATCCTTCATTTGAAATCATTTTATTTCCTTAAATTCTTCACTGCTAGTAAGGCATCATTCGGCATCTCGAAAGCAAGGTTCGTTTTTAGATACTACAGAAAAGCGCTCGATCATCCGAACCAATCATGGGAACGTGAACGTTGGGATAGTAGAACAATTACAGTCGGATATAGTGCTAGATTAAATCCATCCTGATCATTACGATAAATAGCGGCACAAATGGATCGCTTTCAGTTGAGAAAATTATATGTGAAACGCGTTTGGATTTTTAAACAATAAGGAATTCAGATGCCGGAGCTTCAGTTAATCGTGATTCTACCGTACAGTAAAGTGATCGATTTCTTTCCTGTTGTACTCTAAAGTATAATTCCGTTGACCCTAAACCTATCGAGCAGAAAAAGCGACTGTCGCGTGTTGCTCTACGTGAAAAAGCTTGAATGTATAAATGCAAAAACTTGGAGTGTTTTATAATTAGAGCAATTTTACAAAGGTCAACCTTGTTCATTTATACCGCGTACGATGGGCTTCGTGTTACAAACCTAGTAATAAAGTATATAATGAAATGTCTTAATGTTTATATAGCGGTTGACGAATGTTACGCCTCGTTGCGTTACGGTCCGTTCGCAGCGCGCCCTTTGCGTTTCGCAACCTTTGCACAACGCGTACGCGCGCCGGGCTTCCGGGAGTGCACGATTGAGAAATTGATATCGGGTTAATCGCGGGATTGAAATAAATTTTCGAGAGGGGGCGATAGGAGCATATTTACGGCCGTGACCGGACCCCATAACCTTATCTCTTGATATTCCTGACGAAACGGTCCTCGCCCTGCCACGAAATTATGAACTTTACACCGGCCGGCTATTTACGGAGGATTTCCAACGACACTCGAACACAATTAAGGCGCAAAAGAAATAGAATTTCCACGTGGCGAGTTCAACGTTTCCCGAGTTATTTCTCTCTCTCTCTCTCTCTCTCTCTCTCTCTCTCTCTCTCTCTCTTTCTCTCCCTCTCTCGGTGGTCGCAGACACGGTAGGGCGTATTAAAAATATATACGGGACCCTCCGGGGTACACCGAAATAGTTTCGGTGTGTACGAGATATTCACCCCCCGGTGATTATCCGTGGGGGATAATTGGGACATTCCTGTCCAACGTCTTGGAAGACGTCGACCGAGAAAAGTGGAGTAAGCGTTTTATTGAAGAAACACGCGGTGCAGATTTCGTAAAATTTGTTTCTGGCGATGCTAACAGAACAAGCGATTCGTTTCAGGAAAACCAATTATTTCGGCGGATCTTTGTTTCATTCGATACAATGGGCTATTTATAGAGTCGCGCGGGCGTTACAACCTTCTGACCTAGTGCCGACCTTCGTTTTATTTTCCAACGTGGTAACGAGCGGCAGACCGATAGCCCGTCGATCCGTGCGATGAACGTTCGAAACGGTAACATAATACATGAAACCGATCTTATTTACTTGACGAACAAAAAAGTCCGGGGAAACGGTAACGATCGGTAATCGCCGGTGATTATAACCGTGAAATTAATGGCCGTTTCCGGCGAGAAAAACGCGGGATTGGGGGGAAACGTATGGTTGAAACGTAACAACATTGTAAGAAGGGCAGACAGAGCAGATAACCCGAGTACTCAGTTAGCAACACGATCGTCCGACTATTACGAGGACGATAACGGACACGTATGTGCCCGCTTCGGTATCTGGGGTTATCGTTTTCCTTTTTTCTTTCTTTCTGGAGAGTGTTAACTGCGAAGGATTGGAGCGGAGCTCTTGGGTCATCGTGACGGCCGAGACAAAATTCCGATTCGTTTCGTTCCGTTCCGATTGTAAAATATTTTTGAAAACTGTATCGGGTAACCTCGAGAACCTTCTACAGATGCAACAAAAATTTATCAAAATATTTTTAGGTACGTGTAGATGCATTAAGCACAGTCGAAAGAAGCGCAAATTTTAGAAACTAGTCGCACGTATATAACATAGTTTGGAACTACGAAATTCAAATGTTCGGAACAAGATAAGAAACCTCCTCATTTACAATTATCGTGTGATGCAGAGTATAGGAAATTTTGCTGAGGCAGTCGGAGACCTCAAGGTGTCGTTTTGAAGTCTCTTGGTTACTTGGAATCAGATTTTGTTTACGAGGGATATAATTTTCGAGAGAATTGTAGAGGAGTAAGCTCTCATCTATAGGAATTCGTTCCCACATAGGCAAACAAGAATATATCGGCAAGGAACACGCAAATATGGACGCAGTTCGCCACGACGAGGGTCTCCGCATCCGCTGACGTCGGGCTGACCCCAAGACCCCGTCGAACTTTGCACTGCATTAACATGTCGATTTACAAGCGTTTTATGTACGCACGATTTCCGCTGAGAAAACGTTTCGAACGGCGAACGTCAGCCGAGAAACATTGGTTGGTCACACCAAATGGTTCGCCACTTTACCCTGAAATTAACAGCCAAGTACCCGAATACTCTTTCTAAAATTTTCTTTAACAATTTTCACACGTGTTCTTGCAAACGGAACCATTAAAGAGCAACCCTTTGAGGATCTACGCCGCCATATTGATGATCTACGCCTCAAAAATTTTCGAATAACAAACCTCGATATCCATTTTATTCCATCATTTACTTGACAGTGAAATTTGTGGTACCTATAAAGTAAACTCTACTGAAGTTTATCTCTCGACCCAAACAAGATATATTGATAACCCTGGTGCTGCAGATAGGGGGCTTGGTCTAGAAAAAGTTGTTCAGGATACAAGACACCGTTGCGTTAAGAGACGTGTATATTATATGTACTATTTATCATCGTTTTTGAAGATAGTGACTGCCTTGAAATACATAGAGGCCTTACAAAAAATAAAATGCTTACGAAACTCGTAGGAACATGTATGTACAAAGTAAAATGCTTGATAAGGTTTATTATAAATAGAGTAATAATTATCATGTAAGTTCTTAAAATTCCTTTTAACTATTTTTTTCAGTTTGTCGTATCAACTATTCTAGGATTCAAAAATAAGAAATGATTTTTTGGTGCGCGGTGTAAGTGCTGCCCTCTTGTGCATAGTTGTCGCAACTAAACATGTAACCTCTCGATCGCTAAGTAGTCGATAAAGTAGTACACTGAATGATCTATATTTGGTTTGATTACTTTTTGGTAATATAGGCATCTACTCTAACGACGCCATTTATAAAATGTCTACTGCCATATTATGTTTGTTACATGTGAATATTGTTGTGTGTACTTACATGGTTCCAGGTAATTTATGTGGAAAATTAGACGTCTCCTTTGATGTGCTAATTAATATCGAAGACTTTTGTAGTCTTGTGTTTTGCACACTACAGTGAAATAGTAATCTTTTAACGAAAGAGAATTCGGAGGATTCGTGGGAGGTATTTCTTCGTCGGAATTAGTCTCCATTTCATCTTCTGTCATGTCAACGGGCTCATTTGTGTTGTTGTTAACATCGTACAATTTTTCATATAATGCCAGAAAACTAAAATTTTGCAATCTCTTAGAGATGGGCAATGAAAGAGCACTTAAAGCAGTTTCATATCCTTTGTCTAGGGCACTTTTGTAGTCAACGTTACCAAATTTCGTCTGTAATAAAAATTACTGTAAGTTATTAAAAAATTACTGTAAATTATTTATTACTGTCAACAGTTAAATACCTCTGTGATAAGTGTGCTATATTCGGTTTTTGCAAATGGTTTAAGGTTGCGTTTGTAGATCCACGCGTATTCAAGTTTATCACTGAAGAATGTGACAAAATATTGACTCTGAAAATTGCACAAGTAGTTATTATTTTATATAATAAGACCTTAAAATTAAGAAAACATTAAAACTTACGGGTATGTTAGAATTTTTACGTAATTTATAATACTGAAATGTTGTATAACTATCACAAACTATTCCAGGCCACCATGGATACCCACGAATGTAAGCCCACACAATGCTACCAGCATTATAGGAATTTTCAATTAAATCAGCCTCTATGACAGATGATTTAGGCACTTCTGGAATAGCACAAGATGCTATTGACTTATCTGTAAAATTAGACAATAATATCATAGTATAAAACACACCTAGTTCATCGAACTTTTAAAAGAAGTTAACAACAATATTTTCACACCAGAGTTCATATCGCAGTGCCAGATTTTTGGTACATCTAATGGGTCATGATAGTCTTCTACGTATCTCCATTTTTTACATTTCTTTCTAGTGCACTGAATCCACATACCAACGTCTCTTCTAGCCTGCAGCCAATGTAATTTACCTTTCCAATCTAAAAGGTCGCTGCTTTGAGACAGTACCTCTGAGTGAGAATCGAATACTGTAGAGCAAACAAATATACTAAATCTACGACCGAACTAAAACTAGAGTAAAACATTTGATGCATTCCAGATGTGCTCAAATTTTTACTTGTTACAAATCTATCAGCTTAGTAAATAGCATTGTATCATACAATATCTTATTACAATCTTTATCCTTAATGGTAACATACTTCTACAATTAAAGTAACAGATAAACCATATACTGTTATAGCCGAAAGTGGGTCAATTTGTCTCTGATATCGGCGTCCCTTAACGCTGAAGTGCGTTTTTGCTCATTCTTTGTACACCTACCTATAGACGATTCCTGCGTTAAATTATTCCTAACGTTCGACGAGTTCTTCGAACTATTACCTATTGCGCTACTGTCGTTCTCTTTGTCGTTAGTTTGTGCCTTAATTTTGTCTAGCTTTGTATGTGATTTAGTGATCTGTTTTCGCGTGACATCGACACTACTACATTTTACTGTGTCACGTTTGCGAAGCAACATGTTGCTCGACTTTACAGACGTAGTGTCTTTGCCATTTCGCTTGTAGTCATTGTCCAGCTCCTCCTCGGTGTATTGCAACCTTTTCGGCTTCAGGTCCGCCCTTTTGGATTCTTTTTTGTTTTTCACCGGCGCTTTCGGCGTCACGATGGACTTTTTTTCCATCGGTGGCGTCGCGAAGAACGAAGAGTTGCGTATTTCACCGTCGCACAGACTTTTGGGGAAGAAATTGAACTGAAAACAGACACGGCGATTTTGCCAATGTAAAAATAAATAAATAAATGTAACGTGAATAGGTCGGCATTATTTTTTCCTATGACTTTACCTGGGACAACCTGTCTGCCGGCATATTATACTCCACCTGCCCGAATTCCGATTTCTTGAACAGCATCTGGGGTGTTTGATGCTTTGATCCAAATCGTTCGAACAGACAATTCTTACGCTGCATATCGTGCCTCTGTATTGTTCCCGTAAAAATTAAACGTTCGATTGAATGCAAAAGGTAACTGAAGGAAACGACAACTGTTTTGGAAAAGCAACGCTGTAGAAAAATAATAGTTTATTAACCGGCGAACAGCGTAATTTTGTTATGAAAAAAAAATCGACGCGAAAGAGGAAATTTCCGACTGAACGATAAACCCGCCGCGTTTGTAACGGGGTTCTCACAACGTCTCGCACGGTGTGTCGTATGTACCAATGAAAATTTGAATACAATAACAATCGGTAAGCGCACAAACTATGTTGTTTAAAGATTCATTGAGTAACTATATTATTTTCACAAATGTTTAACATGTAATTTTTTGACTCATTGATACATTATTTATCCAGTCCTCACACGTGATAAAACGCTCGATGCGAAAAGTGCCATTTACTTTTCAAAATTTAGCAAATGGCGCCAAAGCTGCGATTCGTCGGTTGAAATTACGTTGTGCGCGGTTCAATTCAATTCGTTGGTACTATTTAAAAAAAGCAACCGTTATAACCGATATGAATTTGCAAAAAATATTTTATAAAAAACCAATTGTTGTAAACATTGGTTCGTTGATAACAATTACGTAAAATATTTTTACAATTTTCTTCAAATTTAAAAGTTAATGTAAATTAAATTTTAGATGAAGTAATGTTCTATTGTCGGAGTAACACAATCGTTTACTAAAAATGACTGCTTGCATCATTTCTATTAACATTGCCGTATGAATCCATCTACATGACTAACAACGAGTTCTCTATGGTAACAAACACATGTGTAACAACATACTGTACTATATTATCATTCTACATATGTATGTACTATGTAACATTTTCATGTTCAACATTATTTTTAGAAATGACATAATAATATAAAATAGGTGAAACTTAAAAAAAAATAAAAAGATTAACAAGACATAGAAATGTTAATATCCATAATTACTTCGATTTAACGAAATTATTAAAGCAAGAAAGAATTTCGTACAAAAATCCGCGGAGTAGCAGTAATTAAAAAAAAATTCGATGTATGTATCTATATTCGCTTCACTTTTACGGCTTACGGGAAAGATAAAGCACGTCAACCGTCACTCTATGTATGTTTACATAGATTTTTCATATCACAATATTTTTAATTCTTCCTATCGCGTGATTCGAGCCTGGGAATTTCGTTAAGAGAGTTTTCACGGTTTCCCAATGATTTTCTATTCGCGCTGCGCTCGGAAAATTGCCATGACCCGATCAAATTGTGTTTCGCTTCCGAAAATTGCCGAAGTGACGCTCGGCTCCCTCGGGTGGCCACATAGAAAATGGAGTTTGAGCGAGGCAAGCGAAGCAGCTATTCGCCATCGTTGATGGGCGCACAACGAGGGTCCTGAGCTGGCTGCGTCGTGTATCCTACGATTAACCTGTATTTTTGTGCTTAATGCGAGCGGAAATTACGTTGAGGTGAAACCGGAAGTATCTGCGAAACGATTGAGGGTAAGTTTGCTCGGTTAGTCTGGCATTTAAGGGGTGAAACACCGAAGGAAAACTTGGGGCATTGGCGACCATCCGTTTACAGAACGCATAAACTATTTTCTGCGCATGCGCGATCGCGGGAACGATAAATTCACCTAGAACGTCGTGCGTTTTGTCGACGTAAAGACCTCGCGGGACAAATGATCGGTCTGTTTAATAAACTCGCTATCTTCCAAATTATGAACGAAAATGTGAGAATATTTGCACGTTACTTTATCGCGATAAGGGACTCTTGACTTCTGTGTGGAATAAAATTGTGCAATTTAGAAGTGAGTATTAACGTCTTTTTCTACGCATCTCTGTTTCGTAAATAGAACCCCGTTTAATTTAACGTTTTATTCGTGTCAATTTACCGTTCCGTTTTTAAGTTATATATTCGATGTTTAAAATTTTTATACATACCGTTTTGTAAGTATAACTCGAGTAATCATTGCAGTTATTACATGTTTTCCGGCCGAACTCCATTCCCGCCATTTTTGAATTGTTATTGTATTCTTGTTTTCAACAAATATTTACTGCAATATAAGATTGGATTTTTTATTTAGTTATTTTGTGTTCACAGAATCTACAAGATGTCATCAGCACAAATTGATCGTCCCACTAAAGTGGGTCAGAATAATAAAAAGGAGAATGAGAAATCAAGAAAACCTTTCAACCCCTCCCACAAGAAGCATAAACACGAAGATGGTCGCCATTTTAAGTTTGGTAGGAAGCGATTACAGAGCTTCACCAGCAATGGTAAATTCTTTCCACCATATAAGCGTAGAAAGAAGGAGGGTGCTATAATACCACCAACCAAATTTCTGCTCGGTGGCAATATTTGCGATCCTTTGAACTTGAACAGCATGCAAGACGAGGAAATAAACCGAGCCATGAATGCTGTTACACCAAAGTCTAGCCCGCTTCCTACACCTAAACACAAGAAAGAGGCTATTGAAGTCATTATACCTCCGAACATTTGTGATCCTCTGAATCTGTGCAACTGTAGTGATGACGATGAGTATGAGAAGCAACTGATCTCTCCAACCAAAAAAGGTTCAAAACGCAGAAATAGAAAGAAAAAAAGGGCGTCTTCTGGTTCTGGGAAGGATGATGCAAGTGATCCGTCTGAATCCAAGCCTAAAGAATGCGATACAACTGAAATCACAGAGCCTATAGAGGTGGCTGCACTGGAAAATGTTGAAACAGCTCAGCAGTATCCACCATTGAACTCTCCTCCAACAAATCAGCCTAAAGAGCCCAAACCAGAGAGTCCACAGAAAGATAAAAACAAATTGCGTTTGAAAGGTTTGGAAGAACCTAAGGATAAAAGATTAAGGAAGGTTGATGTGAAGGACAAAATAGTTAGTCCTGTTATCCCTCAACCCGGAGCATGGAAACCTCGTCCGCAACATCGGCCGAGTCAGGATAAGAAAAAGAAACAAACTATGCCAAATTTCCGAGAGAAAGATGCCCGTTATCAGTATGGTAACTACAATAGGTACTATGGCTATCGTAACTCTCAACATGAAGTAGACACAAGACTGACAGTATTTGCCCAGCGTAAAGAGTTATTCATTCGGAAAGATGTGTTGGACATTGGTTGCAATATTGGCCATATTACTCTGTCCGTTGCAAGAGATCTGGCAGCTCACAGTGTAACCGGTATTGACATTGATCGAAAACTCATCAATATTGCTAGAAAAAATATCAAACACTATGTCAATTGTGTACAGTCCCCTGCTGGTAATGAAGACAGTGATCACCATGATGTAAACTTCTTCCCAATGTCTATGCCAATCAATTACGGACCGGTTGATATTCCAGGCTTTACAAAGAACAAGAATCACAAAGGTTTTCCTTATAATGTTACTTTCGTGCAGGTATTGTGTCAAACTCAATAATTCAATTCGTACATTAAGCATATGAAACGTAACAAATTAAAACACTTCTCTTTTTAGGGTAACTACGTGCTCGAGAACGACGCTCTTCTCTGCACGGAGCAACCGCAGTTCGATACGATCCTCTGCTTATCCATCACCAAATGGATACACCTGAACTTCGGCGACGCGGGCCTCAAGCAAGCCTTCAAACGTATGTATGCTCAACTTCGTCCAGGTGGGGTCCTTATTTTAGAGCCACAATGGTGGAGCAGCTATTCCAAGAAGAAAAACTTAACAGTGAGTATAGTCTAAAGTAAAGCTTTTATTAATACTTACGGATATCTAAATTGAATGGATATCCGACTACGAAATAAGAGTCCTACTTCAAAGCGTATCACAAGTCGCTAACCCTTTCAAAAATACTAATTCCCTCTCGTGTTTCAGGAACGGATATACAAAAATTACCTGAGTATCGAGTTTCGACCGCATAGCTTCACGCAGTATCTGTTGTCTCCCGAGGTTGGTTTCTCCAAGTGTGAGGTGCTCTCTATTCCCCCACACCCATCGAAGGGCTTTCAACGACCTATTCACCTATTCACTAAGCCTGGATTGTCTCAAGAAAGTGCGGAAGCTTCGACATCGAAGCGGGAAGAGCGGACAGTGGAGAGGCGAGAGCAAATTGAGCGCAGAAAGTATGAGCAAAAGCTGTTCCAAAAAGACAATAACAAAGGCGGCAACATGTCAGAGATCAGCCAGCAAAGCAATGAGTCTATGAGCCAGTACGATCAGCTGGAGAACGTTTATGCTCCCAGTGCGACGCCATGTTACGATACTCCTGGTTATACCAACGACAGTCAACCGCCAGACGCCTCGAAAATGTGTTACTTGGATGTCAGCATAGAAAATGATAAGATGGAGACGGAGGAAGCGTCTGATAAGGTTGTGGAAAATGGTACCGAAAATACAAAGAAGCAGAATCCGGTAGATGGGAGAAGTTCTGAGAAAGTAGTTGAGACGTCTAAGTCCAGGCCGAGTGAAGAGAATACCAGAACAGTGGAAATAAAGGAAGAGACTTTGGTGCCTGAAGAGAAGAGCAGCAGCAGATTGGAGGCACAGCAAAGGAGACCGGCAGCTGAAAAGATAGATTGTACAGAAGATTCAAGGCCTGAAGATCAGCAGGAAGGGAACAATGGATCAAGGAGTCCTTGCAAAGAGGCTCAGTCGGAAACACAACGCTGCGAATTAACTTCGGACAATACGTAAATTAGCACTCAGAGCGCTTCTTGCGTGGAAAACGAGCGGTGCTATCAACTTTTGGCTGTTTGGTTATCCATTTAGTTGGCTGACCTTTCCGTTTTCGTTCTCTTTTATCTGTCTTTCCATTCGCTAGCCTCCTCGTGAACAATTATTGTAAAGGGACGTGAGGATATCTCGACAATGGTCGCGGAACTCCACGAAAACCTCGTTTTATTGATTCCAACGACAACGATGACGAATTCGAAACTCGATCCGCTTGCACACGTTTAGAACGGAAAAAGTATTATTCTCTAGCGTTTCTCTAAATTAACTTCCATGACACCGTTTACTTGTCTTGTTTACGTCTTGTTTCTTCTTTTTTTTAAAATTTTTATTGAAAATTGAGTTATACCGAGTAAAAACTTATAGGTATCCCACTCGCAATATCTGGTGAGAGTTTCAGTGTATTTGTATCGGTGTGTTTGAAATCGATCTCGAATGTTAGCGAGGCTATAGTTGGAGTAAAATCAATTGGCCTGGATGGCGGATTTCTGTGTACGTGTAGGAGTCGTGCATTTGGGTAGAGACAGCGTCCTTGACCAGGCACTTTATTGTCACGGGCATGAAGAAGAAGATCAAGTGCTCCGCGGCTATAGCTACTAAATTATAGTTTCTTACTATTTCATTTTACTTAATAATATTATCAATTATGGGACATGGTGTAGAATCATTGATATAATCGATGGCCTCGTTTACACAGTATCGAAGACAATAGGTAACAGATAACTAGACAATGTGTATCTTTTTACATAAATCACAAGAGATAGGCGAAAAGAAATTTTCCTTTCTTCTTAGTAATTTTAATAAACTGGACGTAATTGGAACAATATTTACAATATACCGTATTTTACTGATCCACGTTTATAGTAAGTGCATGAAATCCGCAACGATAATTGCCAATTAAGTTTGCTTCAGCTATAAGTGACACAGCGATGCGCCATTAGAGAGATAACAGCGTGGAAGGTGGGGGTATAAGAAGAGAGACATAAATCAGCACTGTACACGATAGAAATTGTATCGCTTTTACGTAGCACGAATGTGATAGCGAGGACAGGGCGTGCTTTATCCTGGCTGTGTCTAACGCGAGACAAGAGCAAGGTGATACGCGAAACAAATTCTAAGTACCGTGCCTAATTAAGAGCGTTTTCTTATTGTTCGCTGTACTGTCAGAAAGCAAGTGTTTGATCAACAGAAGACTGATCGTTTATTTTTTCTCATTCTGTCTTTACCGTGTCTTTCGACTGTAAAAAGAAACCAATATGATCGAAACTGCAAAGTGCTGGTTATCCTGCTGTAGTGGTACTCGTATTGCCTGTAAAAACAAAAGGAACGAAGCAGGACCGACATCAGCAGCGACAGTCCAAGATTGAAAAATCGTGAAGAAAACGAGGGAAAATATTCGAATTATGGAAACCGATCTAAAACAGACTAACTTTTCTAAATTGGACCAAACAACTTGATCTAACAATCGAATAAAGTCGCTTGCTCCAATGTTACAAAGAGTTACGAAGTGTATTCCCTTTCGAAAAGAAATTGTAATAATTCTAATCGATTGACAAGGACTTTGTCCGGCCGTTCACCGTAGATTATTTGATAAGGATCGTCGTGGGGAATGTCTCTGGATCACCAGTCGCCTGCGGAATGCTTCGAAGAGAGTACAGCACACACTCGATCGTAGTGTTCTTTCTTTGGATATGATTTTGTTTTTCTCCGTTATTTGTTTGATCGCGTGTGGAACGGAAGTAAGTCGCGGGGACATGCGAGTGTGTTATATAGAGAGGCGAACTATTGGTCAAAGACTCTAGACTGTAGACCTGTAAATTTGTGTAATTTTAGAGGACCCGAGCGCATTGTTTGATATAGTTGTTATTTATTTATAGAGAGAGAGAGAGCGAAAGAGTGGGAGAGCATGATCCCGAAGAATGAGAAGACATAGAACGAAGTCGTCGAGAAAGTATTATTTCTATCGCGTTGCTCGGCGCGATCGATACCGAAGCGAGATGAAAACGGAAAATTTTTGCGTCAAAACGGACGTCTTTTGTTTCTATCAGCATTTTCGCGCGGAATTAATGGAGCAGAGATGGTGAGAGATTTATTATCTAGTCTGTGTGCATCACGGAGGTGGAACGACGGTGGTGTGACCGCCAATCTTACCCTGAAGGACGCAAACCTTCCTCCCGGTTTAAAAATTTTTCCGGTCTTTCTGTTAACGTTTTGCGGATATGTTTTTTCCTCGTTGAATCCACCGTATCGCTTTCTTTATACACCTTCTTTGTTGCAGCTCAACGGTGACGAAATCGACTAATCATCGCGGAATTTAGAAAACAGAAACACCCGAACAATGGAGGGAAACGAGATAACGGGGTCGTGTGGCGGTTACGCGGTCATTCTTTCCTCAGAGACTGAACGAACGTAACACGACTTTTCATTTTTGCTCCTCTTCCCCGTCTGGCGCGTGTTTATTTCCATTCCTCGAGCGTCGATCGCCCGTGAAGAATGGTGAAAGAGGTTCGCGGGCGGTCGTGGACAAAAAAACAGCACAAATTCGACTCCGGGCGCGATCATTTTTCCATGTTGTGTGTGTTGAGAGTGTGGAACTGAGAGATGAACCACTTAGATGCTTACCAGGAGCACTCATAGTGTAAAAGAACAGATTATTAATAAAGAATCGCTTTGAGTCACTAGCTTCTCGCTGTTTACGCGGATCAATAATATAAGGTAAAGACTGATCCTTCCTTCAAAATAATTTTCATGGTATTCCTTTCGTCCTTTTCATTGTTTTTAATTATTTTTAATCATTTTATAGGATTGCCTTAGGAAACTTGATTCTTCAGATGGTTGTGCTCAGGTCTAGTTAAGCATTTTTTTAAACGCAATCTTCAAAGTACTCTACTTAGACACGTTGCTTCTTTTTTATTATAATTAATTTATTAAGTACTAAGTATTATGTATGGACCTGGGCACCGCCATTCACTGGTGAAGGGACTCGCCGACCCAAGGATAAGATCGTGGTGTATCTAATGTGCAGAATTTATTGTAGTAAGATAGCTTCTCTACACTGTTACGTCTTTATGCTAAAAATTACGGGGAATCGTTTGAATCCTCCTCGTTCTATCCTCTCCTGTTTGTTTTCAGGGCGCATCGAAGACCAAAATTCAGTCCTGCTTGCGACATTCGACCTTTTGCAAAATCTCTTTTGCACGGGTGGGACATTAATTCATTTGCATCAACAACATCGAAAGTTCAACAGTTCTTTGAACTGGACGCAACAACATTTTTCTGTAGTAACGTTTCGCAACGGACGCAAAGCGGGACACAAACTCGATGATGCAAATGATTTAACAAATTGCACGTAAAGTTGCGCGCGGCGGAAAGCTTCGATATCGATTATTGAAGAACCTCCGTTCGACTGCTCCAGTTTTACAAATGTAGAACGTAAAAAAGGGGTTCCAATGACGCGGAACTGCTGTTGGAGCTCTCATCCCTCGATTCTCAGCTTTAAGATCAAGCCATAAAGTCGTTCCACAAACGATAATTGCCTTATTCTTAAATTTGAAAGTATAATAGTATTAAAGAGCCATCAAAAAATTCGATGACGCTGTCTAATCAATTTCAAAAGTCGATCCCTTTGAAATATTTCTGAATCATTTAAGCTACTAATGACACAATCCTGGGCTAGCCCCGACACTTTAGAAATATGTGGTTAACGTACTACCAGCTAAATGTGACTAGAACACCAATATTTTAATTTTCAAAGTCAACCGTACGAACGACTGATTGTAATTCTAAGAACTCCATCAAAATCTTGCTCCAATCGCAGTTTCGCGGTGAAAATCGCTCGCAGAGGAGACTTGTGATCAAGACACGATCCTCGTGTCGAAACAAACTTCAAAATTCGATGCCTTGGCAGTGACGATCCCGTGCTTACGGCCTACCGCGACTAACAATGACAAAATTCACGTGTGTCTATGTCTACGTTATCTCATTGATAGCAACATGTCGCTTAAATTCTGTTATACACTATACTCGATCACGGTCGTTCTTCTAGAAACGGTGAACAAGGGGGTGTAGGTACCGACGGGGTGGCTCGTTGACCCGCAACACAGCATTGTCCCTAGGATCTTCGAAATGTTGAAGAATAAATAAGTTGAACCGTCGTGCCCTGACACACGGGTGCATGAATTGTGGGTGTCTCGGTTTCGTTTAAATAAGTCCCGTCGTCACGGGATTACAACTATTGTTCGTCTCTTAATGACTACCAAGGGGCGCCAGCGCCCCGATCGCTTATGCTCGTCTCGAATTGTCTCTAGACGCGTTATCATCCACGTTTCTCAACGTGTACCACGTCTTTTCGCGGTTCGATAACGCGTTATCGAGCAGAGAACAAAAAGGGAAGATAGATCTTCTTGTCCCCCAACTACGTATGGAGTCTGCAGACCCCGTAAACGTATCCCTCGAACGATTAGGCTCGTTCTCACAAATAGCGTCTACAATATCTCTTCAATATTGTCTAATCGTATTTTTTTACGGTTTTCCTTGTTTTTCTTTGTTTCTTCGACATGTCCTCAGCGCTTGGTTTACGTTCGGTCATTCGAGTGTCTACAATGTTTTTCACTAAATAGAAAATTCTGTTCTCGTATTCGTTTCAATGTGAAAACTTGAATTTCGGAAGAGGTCCGAGCCTCCCGGTGTACAGAACATTTAGCGAGGGCTAGATCAGGCCAAGGGGCCTGAACAACAAACAATGTCTACGCTTCTTCTAGTACCAATCCATCAGAAAATGCATAGATCTTCGGAACTGTCCGAAAACTGTATCGAGAGCGCAGAGGCTCGAGTCCACTGTAAAAAGTGAAAGTACCAAGACAACCGCCTCATCTTCTCTTTCACCAAAATGGTAATTAGCTTGTCCGATCGGTGCCCGATTACTTTCACGACGGGTCTAGGGAAACAATGACGAAACGCGACGTAAACGGCGCCAAATTGTTCCAACGACTCTTGAAGAAATCTCGCTCAGCGATAAGGTAGACATTCGCTATTCGATAAAAAAGTCGTTATCGCGGATTGAGCGACGATCGACGACTTGGCTGAGATCTGAAAACGAACAAGACTCCGTCCGATGTGTCTCGGCCGTTTATTCGTCGACCAGCTCCCAAAGCATCAGCGCGGCGTCGGTTCCACCGACGGTGACCACGTTCTGATCGTTGTAGAGAAATCTGGCGCAAGCCACCAGCGAACTGTACACCTTCTCTTCGATGTACTCTGCTTTTGCACTGGTGCAAGGATACCTGAAGAGTCTGAGATATCCTTCTGCATCCCCGCTGACCAACATATCGTGAGCCGCTGATCTGCTGGACGTGGTCAGCACGGTTGTTAGAGGATAGTAACGATTGTTCCACATTCCTAAGGACGCAGTTGAACATTTAGCTCCTAATTTTGTGCGAACTTTATAACAGGTGAATCGTAGTCTTCACTTACCGGATACCATGTAGCCCACCATACAATTGTGGGTGTACCACTTAACGTCCTTCATCACCAACGGACTCTTTTCCGAAGACAAAGCTTTTACGTCCCCTACGAATTTTTACGTATTTAGTCTTTTGTTGTTAATTGTGCTTGCAGATTTTATTGAACGATGATAGTTACAGAATACTAGGTCGTAGTCCTGAGTGACAGTCTGAAGAAACCTGCTGTCAGAACTCCAATCCAACTGGACCAGTGGTTGCGTTCCTCTGATCTTGTTGCTCTTCTTGTACGAGAACCCGTCTCTGGATACTCTGAAGAGGTAAATGCTGCCGTTTTGAGACCCCATTGCCACTATCTCTCCGGCTATATAATAAGAACATTGCAAGGTAGTTGATTACATAATTATTTTAACCAATAGGGAAGAGATAATAGTGTTAATCGAGATTGTGACTTACTTGGATTGTAACCAATGCAGGACAACGGAGATCCGCAGACTCTGAGGGTAGCTACAGCTGTCCCAGTGTCGGCCGCGAGGACCAGAAGGTGACCCTCGGAGGATCCAGCAGCTAGAGCCACTCCGAAGGGGTGGAATGCTATGCAGATGCATTCGAAACCAACCTGGAAGATGCAATTAACGCTTCAGAACTTCGGACAGCATAATCTCAAAACTAAATGGAGTACTGCTCAGACTTTAAATGGAACATTCGCTTATCGAATTAATTGGGAACTAAGAAATCACCTGCGTCGTCCACAGAAGCTTATGCCTCCTCCACAATGCAATATTCTTGTCATGACCCGCTGTGGCGAACACCTCATCGTCAGGGTGCACAGCGAGTCCCCACAATTGTCTACCATGGCCAAAGACAACTTGATTGAATCTTCTCTGAAGAGAACCCTCTAGGATATTATTCCTTGTGGTTCCCACGTATATATTCCCATCGTTTCGCCCAGGTCGCTGCGGGTAGATGCTACGAACACCGCCCACGGCTTCCGGTAGCTAAAAAGAAGTTTAATTAAGTTTAACTATTCAGCAGGATTAGAGATCTTGTACCTTCATGTCAGTGATGCGTTTATAATTTTGCAGGGAATCCCACGCTGCGATCTTGCGATCCTTCTCTCCACCAGAGAGTAAAGTACCCTCAGACAACATGACAAGGGAGCTGATGCCCTTATTGTGTGCTTCGAACTCCATTCGAACGAAATAGGCACCATCAGCGTCCACTGAATAGACAGTGATGAATCCGTCACTGTCTGCCGTCACGACATCACCGTCTTGCTCGAACTGGATGCTTGTCACGTGAGTACGGGACGGCTTAAATAATAAATTATTAAGAGATAAATCTGTTTACTTGATAGACAAATATAGATGATAGATGAAAGCTTACTGGTTTTATGATGTCAGTTCTCTCAAAGAACCCATCTTTTCTCCGGTTCCAGAAGGTCAGGTGTCCCCTACCATGCGTGATTAAGAGATTATCATCAAGAGGATGAAACGCAGCTCCAGTTAAATCCTCCTGCATGGTCTGCGAGAATTCATCAAATTCATTGACTAGACTTCAATATCTAGAGTCAAGAAATTCGTTGAAGAAACTTACCGCTACTTTGCCCAACAAATGACCCCATTGCCACTGCCACACGGAGAGTATCGCCTCCCTTCCAGCATCCACTGCTAATACATAGCTGCCCCCATTCTACGAAAATACATACAAAAACGTTACGCGATTTTTTTATTTTGAATGCATGCGCGGGGACACGATACTTTACCAACTGCGAGAACGCCAGTGCCGAGACGCCCATCTGGAACTCAGTCATCCCGAATACGTAAAGGGTGAGCAGAGTTTCTGTCGACCATATGCGGACGTGTGGCTGTGCTTTCCTATGTCTGCCAGCTTTTTGCCCAGACGCCACCAACTCTCTACTTGGGTGAACCTGTCGAGTGACGTGTTGAAATGTTGCTTGCTAGCTTAGACTAATTACTGGCCTCCAGATCCTTACGCATTTATGGTATGTGCAAGAAAGCATTTATATCACCAGAAATTGATAACGTTTTTAGCTTAGTTTTGCTGTAATAAATCTTCCAATCAATAGCAAGAATTTTCTTTACAATTCAGTAACAGTAGCATTTAAATTTTTTAAACGTTTTTATTGTTTTGCATTGGTTCTACTCATCGTTTGTGATAAATGCATAAAGTCCGCAGTATATTAATTACTGTCCACCGTACTTCCATGCAGGTGATGTCCTCCGTATGGCCGACGTAGTGCCGTTGTGCATTTTCCTCTCTGTCGAAGAGAACAGCCACGGCAGCGACATAGTAAAGGAGCTCTCCGCTGGGCAAGACCCAGAGATTTCTCCGTGTATCGGTTCCCCGATACCCGTAAACCCACTCGAGCTGCAGCTTCTTATCTGGCGGCGAGTTGTCTACCGGAGGCAGGTGAGAGGGCGGATAGAAGGAGCGTCTGAGCCCCCTGATCGTCACCCTGGCCGGTTCGTCGCGCAACACTTCGACGACGCTGTAATCTGTTGGCGTAGAGTACACGTTCGTCAATCGATCGGCTTACTTGCAATATTAGATCGTGTAAAGAGTAGGTCAACGACATGGAGAACCGTTTACTCGGACGACGTCGGAATCAGGAGCGTACAGGGCCCGCGGTCTACTCTTGCTGCGCGCTCGTCGCTGACGACCTATATCCTCCACCACGGTGGGAGGACCTCTCGATCTCGACCTCCTCGCTGGTGACGCTGTCACTGTACCGACTATCCCTATTCCGGATCCCGTGCCTAGGTAGAACGTGTCCACGTCTGCGAACTCGTTCCTCAGCTGAGAGAAGCTTCTCACCTGGTGGCAATTCAAGTGGGAACATTCTGCAACTTGAACTTATGTTTCTGTACTGATAAAGCGATAGTTCTGTCCATAAAATGGCAAGGTAGTTCATCAAAATAGGGTATGTTTGGCTTGATCAACCCTCAGAAAGGGCTCGAAAATTCCCTTATACCGTCAGTGCAGTAAAGATTGCTGTTATTACAGGTATTGATGTTAGTGAACGTTCCTTCCAATATTGCAGATGCAATCAGCGCATGACTAATGGTATACCGAAGAAAAATAGAAGGATGTGGTGTGAGGGAGCGGCCGCCGTTAAAATGAATGAACCAAGACATTTCCTAATGCTGGGATCGTATCGCGGACGTCATCGTTGACGTAGATATCGTTGCTGCCCGTATACGATGATGTACAAGGCAGCCGAATGCTCGCTAGGGAAAATTGGCCAATTTGAAATTCATATACGGTCGTGACCTGAAAAGATGGATCTCTGACCTTTTTCACGGGGGCCTCCGACCCACTTGTACTACTTGAACCACCTCTCTCGAATCAGTTATGTAATAATGCTACCGATACATTTCTGGGGAATTAATGCTGAAGGTGATCAAACTTGTGAGTAGCTAAAAGACAATATTGAAAACAAAAACGACGCCTTTGTATGCTATTTTGTGAATGTGCTGGATGATTCATTAATTTGTAAACCCCATCGTTCACAGGCCAATACTTGAAATATTTACACATTAACAAACTCATTAATGATGCTATAGACATAATAATGTCTAAAGATAATTATCAAAAACTTCTGTGAACGTCAATAACTGGCAAATTGATCGATTTAATAGTTTCTTAACAATGTCTATGATTGTAGAACGATCCGAAACGATTCATGGGAGATTTAAGCGGCGACCCGATTCCATTTAGAGGCAAGAAGTCGACCCCAATATCGTCACGCTTCGTTTCGACGCTTCTGCCCCCGCCGGCCCATGCATATTTATGGACAAACATTATTCAAGCAGATTTTATAAGTACGATGCCGAGCCAATGTCTTCGGATTTGCATAAATCGCTGATAAACTTTCGAGTCGCCCACGTTTCGAGTCGTTCACGAATGTATGAACGTATCGATCATAATCTGCGTCACTTGTTTCGACGATTTCGAGGATTGTCTCGCCTTTCAAACACTAAAACGATGTTTCTATGCAGATGAAACGTGACGCTCGAGTTTGGCTGGGAATATGTGAACAATCCAAAAGCGTTTACCTCTTGGCCTGAAACTGTGAACATCCTCTTGGCCCCATTCATCTTCAGCACCTGTCCCAGATCCTCCAGTACCTCCTCGAATGGCTGCGAGGTGCGGAGGTTCAACAAAACGCGGCACTGGAAATTAATTCGACAAAATAATGATCAACTAGCAAGCTATCATTTACAATCGAGAAAGCGGAACGATTGTTGCAACGTCTTTGCAGTTTCGATGGAATTGTCGAGCTTCAAAATGATTTGTATGCCTGAGAAGGTTCTAGTTTCACTGGTTTCGTGTCACAGACCGATTACAAACTTTTGCCTAACATTACGTGCAACCGGCAGGTGTATCTAGATGACATTTTTCTGTTAGTCACCTGGACAGTGTGGTCGTGGTTGTTGACGATTCGTATGACGCGTCCGGAGGAAGGTTTTCCGCCTCCCGGGGGTGGTGCTTCGTCGGTGATGGAAGCTTTTCTGCTAAGACTTGCCACCGCCGGTGGTCTGCTCTGCCAGCCTCCGACACTGCCTCCAACACCTGCTCCACCCCTGCTACCTCCGCCACTTGGGCTGGTGTACCAGGTGTTGTTCTTCTTTCCATAGCTGGCCGGCTGTTTTCCAAAAGGCATTTTATCAATTAAACCATCTTTCCTTAAACTGTAATCACATATATTTAACCTATGTACATTGACTCGCACATTTAAACATGCAGTACTGAAAAAATTTCTATATCTGTCTCCGACACGTTGGCAACTATTTAGGTTACGAATTTTTCTGCAAACTTCTGGTAGTTACTATTGTTTCTATTTCACGCACTACTTATTCAAACAATGAGTATGCGAATTAATTTATGTTCAGGGATTGAAGAAAATAATGGAAACACCTTGTACGTTTACAGAGATTTTTATTAAGGGTGCAGGGACACTTCTGGCATTTAGTACAGTCTGAATTCTGGAAGGAAAGTCCAAGTCCCAAGTAACGATTTTAAAGCAGCCTGTAGAGTTTCACGACTGCTGATTTCAATTTCAGACTAGTGTTTCCATTACTTTGTCCGAAGGGGGCATATTTCGGGACCTGCAACATATCGGCCGGCAGCGAAATGACTTCAAAAGAATCGCTCATCAACACGACGAAGCTGTCGCAGCCCTCCCAGGACTCGGGGCCGCAGGATTCTGGCTCGGAATCGGTAAAGGAGTCCGCCTTCTCGCAGCCGGCGACAAAGTCCGGCTCCAGGTCCGAGCGGGACGAGGAACTTGCCGACTCAATGGTGGACCCAAATCACTGTTGCCCCCCCGTGAAACGATATTCACTCCAACGAAACGGTTCCACAGGCCGGACGGATCACAAGTGTTCACATTTTCTTGTCCACTTTTGATCACGAGGGACACTCGACGATCACCGTACGATCTCTAAATTCTTATGAAGCCTCGGGAACCACTGACCAATAAATTCCTTTGCTCCAGGTGGTTGGAAGACTTCGCACGAACGTCGCGAATGGTAAAAATTGGTAAAACCGGAGGAACGCTGGTGTTCAGCCATCCACTGCAGAGGGACCGATCAAAAACGTGACCGTCGAAGGGATACGATTGTCTGGAGAGAGGGTTGTGTGGCCACTAGGTGCACCCCCGACTGTGCTCGATGGACAACTGGAGGCGGGGTGTGCCATTCGGGGCGAGAAACCAGCCCCTGGGGCTGCAACATCCCCTACCCACCATTCCCCGCTTTTGCGGAGAGCCATCGTGTCTCAAGGACAAACACCCACCCCTCGATTCGGTATTGGCAGAACCACGGGATCACCACCAGTCCCGAAATTCAAAAATTACGCCAATTTTCATCCCCCTTTGCTCTGGTGCTCGTGTTTCCACCCCCGTTTTTTTATCTCTCGCGTGTCATAAACAGTGTTTCATGACCGACTTATCGTTACGTACACCCTTACCCTTTTTTCGCGATGACCTTACAGCTGAGATTTCCTTTGTGTAATCAGACCCTCGCGCCCTTCCTCACATTGTAGACAAATATAGCCCGAATGACAGGGTTGTTGGGGTATTTTAGAATTTCATCGGCTAACCCGCGGCTATTTCTAGATGCACGGGGGTTGCTACATTGTTCCGGTGAATTTTTGGGAGGTTCTAATTTTAAGAACCCTCGCTGGTGCTAAATTTACTGCGTAATTGTTGGCACAGTGTCTACGAATGTAGATTTATTATAGGGGTTACTCTTCAATTTTTCTTGATAGCTAGTATCGTGTCTGTACGTCAAGATTTGTTATAAGGATATTGTTCCTTAAATTTTCTTGGGAGCTATTTGAATTTTATTCATTTGACGTCGTGGTTGATGTCGTGGCGTGTTCGATCAGATTAACGTTTCTTAGGATTTGCAGGGTGCAACATAATTAAAGTGACAATCGCTGTAATCAAGTTTAACTTTTCAATTTCAGTTTTGTTAATTAAATTGCGTTGAAGTTGTGCAAGAAATTACTTATGATTCGACCTATATGTATGGAACATTCGTCATTGTCACTACATATGCAATACCACGTTTTACTAATGACTCTCGTCTCCATTTTCAGGGTGGTGCCAAGGATAGCTTCTCAAAATTCGATTGGAGGATAGTATGTATCGTAGTATCTTGGAAGGAGCAAATCATGATGGACGGCTGGAAACTCGTATATCTGGAACGCTGACAGACACCCGGTAATGAGGGTTGGTTGAAGACTTGAAAGCGTTCCCGTAAGGAGAATTAGGGAACGCCCACACCCCACGGGTAAAGTCCCGTCCGTTCCCGGAAAGTGGCATCGTATTGGACCAATTACTCTGATTGGTTAAGTAGGGTCGATATTCAAAGTGTGCTGGGGGAGAGGGTGGGAAAAAAAGGCCGGCGAGGCTAATAGTCTAATAAAGCGACTTATGAATTCGAGACACGCACGCTCCCGAAGCAGTTGCGCCGGGAATTCGATGACCTTGTCATCGCTGGTTACACGGGCCCTTCGCAATTTATCAAGCGTTAACAATTTTTCATTCAACCTGAAGCGTATAATTTTTCAAGCGAAGCAACAGTACTTTGTTCTTGGCGTGGGTGAGATGCAATTTAACGTTTACCCGCGGTAAGTCCGTCGATCAACCCTTAACCGGACGCGTGATTCTTGGCCTTCCACTATAAGCCTTTATTCGCTTCAGAATTTATTACAAAATGAACTGAAATATTATTTTTTCTGTTGATATTTGAACTTCAATATCCTCGCATTATTGTACTAGAAACATAACTGATTAAAAGTTCATAAAGATTTCAAGTTTACTGTGAGGATTTAAATAAGAAATTATGTTCGGTTTGCAGAAGTCAAGGGTGCAGTCGGCGAACGGTACACTCATTGAAAAATGGTTCGGCCGACCAATAACCGGATTCATCGTCGTGCAGTCGCAAAGCTATGCCAGCTTTGATGGGATTGGTATGATAATGGAAGCATAGATTAACACAGGGTGAAGGTCGGACCACCGCCTCACACACCCGAGCAACCCTTCCGGCAGCCTATCCTTTCTGTGACGTAAGCTTAACCCTTGTTGAGGTCGCCTTTGTTTTCTTTCTACCAAAAGCACGCCAATTTATCCGTCGGACTGTTTCTTGAACTTCTGTCATATTCATTGATCATTTCCACTTGCCTAAAACGCACAAGAATAATCGAAACAATTCCATTCCATGACAGTTAACATTTACGCTTGATTTCTTCATTTTTTACAGGTATTATACGATCAATTAGTTTGGCATTACTGTCCACTGTAGGACAGGATTGTAACGCTATCTTCAAGATCAAAATAGTATCTCTTCTTGCTCCATGTTAACTAACAATAAGCTGGCTAATGAATTCCTTTCTTGTTCTAATGCGAGATCGCAAACCCTAACGAAGGTTCCTCCAAAAATAAACACGGTGGACAACGAAGGGCTGAGCGAGAGCTAATAAGTATGACAACATAATCCGGACGACTGTTAACGGGCTCGAGGCACGAGTCCTGTAAACGAGACATGTTGCCAGTAAAAAATCACGTTTAAGCCAACTAGGTAGGTAGAAAGAACGACACGTGAACGTAATCCTAATGCAAACGTTATCGAATCTTTAAAGCAACGCAATTGGTGCACTAATTCAGAGCACAAAATTAATTGTACGTGAACTTTTATTTGTTCGAAGTTGCACGGTTGTTCCTCCACGCGTGCATCGCATTGATAAGCGTTAACGATCGCGCTCCATCCCTTCGGTTTGCAAATTGTCTCCGTCGGAATAACAAATACCGCATAAATTCCAGCGTCGCCGGTGAAAATCACGTGCTGGCCCCTTAACGAGCCTCGTGAATTCCGTCCAAGGCTACCGGCCTCTTTATTGCAACTATCTGGAAGGACTTTCGCCCCATTGCGTTCTACAAAAGCGGCGACCAGGTACTTTCCTTTGAGTCACCGATGAAACTCAAGGTTATCCAGCGGTCGAATAGATTTTTTATTTTATTGAAAGTTGGCTAGAAGTTCTGTAGACTTTTAGTCTATAGTCTAGTCCTCTTATTCTATTGTTCCTCTTTTGTGTTTATTGATCGTGGTATCTGAATTGTAGATTTTTAAATCGCTGAAAGTTCTAGCTTCTTTCCAAGTCCCCCGACTTTCACTAAAACCAAGCATTATAGGTGAACAGTGACCTACGACAGTTTTTATAAAAATTATCACGGATCTCGACCACGAAGGCTTGCGAAGTTTTTAGTGTAATTCCTCAGCACGGCGCCGGTCGCTATCTAATCGATCATTCTTGTCATAATTATGGGGGTTGATATCGGACGAAAATTAAGGTTCGACGGTGTCCACAAATATTGCGTGCCGCTGTTCACTAAACCCGGTAGTGTTCTACAAACCTCATAGATCATTCTTAGATACGTAGCCCTAGCAATAATTAAGTCCAATGTATATTATGATAATCAGTTAGCGCTTTTTTTAAATGTGCTAAATACTCGGCGCGTAAGTACCTCGGCCAATAATTAACAGTAGGAAACACTTATTGTGAAATCGTTTGCTACGACTTCCTCGCGTTTGCTTGACATGTTAAAATTTATCCGTCCTATTAATTATTTATGAAATTATTGTTACGAGTTTGCTCCAGATAGATTAAAAGCTTGTGGCCTTATCACCTGCATTTTAAATTCAAGAGAAAAAATTCAAGCGGCTTAATAATAATTTATTTTTTAAATATTTTCAGGCTCAACCCTTAACAGGTGGGTCAAGCTGTTTGAATAAAGTTACTCCAAGAATGTGTCGATTGGTTGAAAAAGGGGATGGGAAAAGGACGAAGGAAGTCGCAGGACCTCCATTCACAGAGTCCAGAACGTTCGCATCGTAATTTAGGAGGACAGCCTCGTAAATTACGATCCGCAGTCGCGCGTACGCGCGGCCCGATGCACGTCCTCGGCGCAAGGCCAAGGTCACGGTGCAACAATCTTTCGGCCGATGGTATGCACCGCCGGTCGAATGGAGGGTGCAACGAAAGTACGCGTGGGTGCACCCTCCGCGGGTCTGGGTTCACCATGGGTGCTACAACCCTTAACCTTTTCACGCATTTACGCGGTCGTGCACCCCTTGCGTTGATCCCTTCTTCATAACCTCATCCCAGCTCGTTTAACAATTACTAACGCAATTATGCAATTCAAGAAAATTGTCGTCTTCAATATATTTTCCAGAAATCTATCTGGTACGCGAAAATCTCTGAAAATTTCAGGATGATATTCGTGGAGTAATATAATTAAGAATTGATTGTTCCAGGTGGGCTGCCTTAGCTGACTCAGCTGTGCATTGGGGATCAATGGCGACCTTCAATCGCCGCCACTTCTTCGTAGTTTCGTGGCAGAGTAAATAACGTAGGAAATTAGTAATCTTGAAGAAAGTGGTTATTTTATGCGATTATTTGAGTTTAGAAGGGGGTGAGGAGAATAGTTTCTGTTTCGAAGTTTTGTTCTAGGAAACTGTAGACTCTTTATGAGTTATTAAATAACATATTGTTATACTTTCAGTCTCTCGGGCTGTAAGATAATAAAAAATAGTGATCCTTTTTAATTAATTCGAATAGAATGCTCAGGTTGTTTATTGATATTGATTCTCTGTTCTATAAAATTGCACGATGTACTGTTCAAATGACTGCAGCTGCACAAGGTGCAATACTCTCACCTCCCTCAGATTTCGAAAACGAGTTCTTCTTTATCAATACGAATAGAATGTTACGAAGATCAAGAGTCCCTTTCATGAATGGAAGACTCCATTCGACGAAGTCAGGGTGAATATACTTGTTGACCATTTACCTCGATGATAAGAGACCGACGAAAGGTCGCGTCGTTGTACTTCAACCCTTAACCTTTGCCTGAGCGGTCATTGACCAGGGATTATCATTCTTGCCAACCATTCGATGTCACCGCAATCACCAATCGTTGAACTACCAAACAAAAATTACTCGAGATGCCAATATTATTCTATTTCACACCTGGAATCAGGGTTTTGGCTACGTGAAAAAATATCGTCGTCTAATGGCGACGAAAGGCGAGTCATGGTGAAACTTAGTTGAATTTCTGATAAAAGAATAAAATGGAGAAACGTATAGGGGGTAGAATGTCTACACGCCACCCGAATGCACGCGCGCGCGCACCACGATAATTGGTCGGTGATAAGCTCCCCTGCACCGATAAGCTATTCCCACCGAGATCGCCAGCTTAATTCGGCCTGGCCGGATTAACACGAAACATTTTTTTTCCATTTTGCTATCGCGCGATCTGCCTCGAGACGTTCACGTGTACCTGATCCTGCGCGACGATCGCCAGATCACGTTTAATATTAGTTTCGTGCTGGGTCGAGGCGTTAATACAAAAATTGCTCGAATGCTCGCAACTGAAGTTATTGTACCTTGCTGAGAAAACGTGAGAATCCTCTGTGCTACTGGTCCCTGTGACATGCTCTGTATTCTTAATTCTTTTTGTATTTTCTATCAACCTTTGCGCTAGAAGTTATCCATGTCTATTTTACGTGACCTATTGACAAGTACAGTATTTTTAACAGTACTTTTAACAGTATTTTAAATACAAACAGTATTTAAATACAAATTTGATACTGCCAAAATTATTTTGAAATGGGCAATAACAATTTTTAATGATGTTTCAGAATCACCACTCGAGTGCAAAGGGTTCATTTATTCTACATCTGATAGAATAATCGTAGAAATCATTTAACATGGCAATTTCCCAATTAAAAATTAATTTTTATATTATCTGGGGGCATGCAGAATTTTCACTGCATGATAAATAAATTGTATGTCTTTATGCATCTACATCATTAAAAATCTTTGAATAAAATGCAGTTCAACAACTCGCTTAAAGATTTATTTTTATTTATATAGTTATAGTTAACTATATATTTATATAGTTGAGGACTTGCAAAGTGTAAGGGGGTTGAAAGAGGATTCTTCGTATCATGGAAAATGCAAAATATAAAATCTTTGAATAGAATACAGCTTAATTACCGATCCCTGCGACTCCCGTATCGCTAAAAAGTTTTGACTTATGGTTGTAGGTTGGACTGTGAACGTTAGAAGATTGATTGAGCAGGAATAAAAAGCTCGCACCCTCGCCGAAGCATCGGGCTCGTGGCAAGATGGCCGGTTAACCATCGCAGAACGGATTATATTTCATTTCGAAGTGGTCGCAGTCAGCCGTGGCAAGAGGGCTGCTTATGCATGCAAGGGTTGAAATCGTAATTGACATATATTACTGGGGGTGCGTGACGGCCGAGCGTGCCACGACCGAGCCGAGTGTGACGCAAGGGTGGTCGTCCTGCGAATGTTCTGCGACAAGCGTGCCGCGGAGGGATAAAAGGCACAACGAGTGCCACAGAGTCGGGATGCCGCAGTGATTTACATATCGTCGATCGGCACACGTCATGTAACCGCGTTCCTATACGCACCGAACACCCACAACACGTTTCGGACCGGTTACTTTTTCACTAGGACTCCTTTCGAATCACGGCCCCCATCCATATTCATCGCGGTCGAACGATAAAGCTGGAATCAGCCTCGCAAAACGCAAATCTCGCACGATTTGAAAAGGAAGTTTACTTAGACATTTGATGAAGTCGCGAAAAGACACTTTCGGGTGAGAATGCATTTATGATGGACAAAATAAATTTTAAGAGAATCGATCGGAAAAACGATAAAAATTAAGAAAATTTCTTTTGCCAGTTTGTTTACAATGCAGCTGATCTAATGTCGAAATAATTTCATTAGATAGATCGCAAAAATAGTTTCAAGCGTGTTACAATAAAAAATGAATAACAATTAAATAATTAAATAATAACCATTCTTCCAGATCAAATGTTCACACCCAACATATTATAATACTTATCCGAGCATCTCACTACTTTCGTCCACACGTGATGCATTAAAATGAGGAACGATTATGGGAGCGGTATTTGCAGCGTTGCCCGAGTATCTCACCTCGCCCCAAATTTCGCAATGTTCTTATCGGTTTTGGGCCGCCGCGGTGAAAATACGTTTGCATGGCCGTCGCAAATTAATTGCAGGCCGAGCGGTACGAAAAATATTTGCGCCGATAAACGGTCCCCGCGGGCTCGTAAATCTCAACGATACCCGACGTCGACGAGTTGTTTCCTCATGGGGTGGCAGGAGGGTGGAAAAGACGAACGGGCCGCATGCCTGCCGGCAGTCGACATTAATTGACATTATTACGTCGATCCTACCGGCGATACACACCGAATTATCGAATAATTGTGCGGCCACGAATCTGATTCGCTCCACAACATTGCGAACTTGCCCCCGGTGTTGGAAGTGGTCACTTGCATGCCCCCGGCATTTTGAACAATCGCATTTTTATCGCCAGCCAGTTAAATTTACTCTATCTTCTAGCCGAAATCTGGGACGCATTTGTTCCGTAGATAGAGCAACGTAAAAGTTATTCGTTACAGTACCTTAATATCATTATGTATTTGATATTTTCAGATCAAAAGTTTTTGTTACAGAGATAATGAAAATAGTTCAATAAGTTCAGAAGATTGTTGATTAAGATTACAGAAAAATCAGATTCTATAACTAGTGGTACCGTGGTCGTTTTCCACCGCTCGAATTCTGTAAAATTCTAATTTACGGATTTCCTAGACTGTAAATGCATTGCAGTGCATTTATTCGGGAGATCGTGTCGCCTTCAACCCTCGTTTTACTTTCACACGACCGCTGCTATACCGTCGCGGGAACTATATCAAGCTGTAATATAAAATTTATATCCGACAATTTGAATACGTCGCGTTGACCTGTGTCGAAGATTAAACAAGAATTGTACAGAATATGCGTGACATTCCAATTAGTTGACCGGGAATATTTATGCAAATTCAAACTAGTTTACCGAGATCGAACAGGAATTCGTGTGTTAAAAGTCCAAGTGGAATTGCAATAACGCAAAAACCTCATGAAATTTCTTAATCGTTTCCAGACGCCGAGTTTTCAAATGCCACACGCTATGAATCCGTAAAGGCCGCGATCTAACGATTTAGTCGAAGTCCGGCGTGAATATCTTCGTTTTTACGGTGAGTTTTATCGTAGAAAACTAAAGATATTTTTTAATCGCATACACTGATAATTTTATAATTATTCTAAAATTATTTGTAACGATCGTTTTTAGAGCGACAACGATCATATTCAACAGCCTTGCTGAGAAAGTAAGGGTAGCCGATGCCCCGAAAAGATGCTCGTGCTGCCAAGGGTTGAAGGGCTGCTAGAAGAATAATTAAGAAGGACGAAGGGCGGCAAGCGAGGAAAATCTGCACGAGGCGTTCGCGTTTCCGCGAAATGACACGAATAGGGGATATTTTAAGTCGAACAAGCTTAATTTTTGTTTTAATGGGATCTCGTGACGCATGTAGGCCAGTTACGTGGCCTGCTCTGTCTCGTCGGTTCGTGACGGATCGGCGGTGGGGAGGGTGGTCGACACGAATTTCAAGCCGGTCAACAGTTATTTTCTTTCGAGAACGATCCGGCGCGTTATCCTCTATGAATTTACGTGGCCGCGGTAGAAAACGAATGACCTAGCCAGTTCGGGCCGGGTCGGGTCGGGCCAAGACGGGCCGCCCGGCCGGCTCTTGCTCGAGGAAAGGAGGACTCGTTATCGCCGCGAAGCTGGTCGCGATATGAAAATGAAGAACGGGGCGATGTAACGTGTGTGTGCGTGACGGAGCGTCCCGAGCTTTGAAATATGCCACACCGATTAGAAAGAAACAATCGCGACGATTATTCATGTATAAGATGCCCGATGGATAGCAATTTATTAGCGGCGGCCCACCCGCGCCTCTTCCTTATGCATCGCTTCCGAGTAATTAGTCACCGGGAACGCGGTCGTGCGAGAAAGAACACGGAAAAAGATTTTTTCCCCCGTTTTTTTGCCTAAACGATCTTCCGCACGCTCGCTCCGATGATGGATTACTTTGTAATTAATCGGCACCAAGTTACAACCTTCTACTGGAATGCCATGGCCCCGGCCCTATTCAAATTTCTGTTAGTAATTGTTTAATTCTGCAAGTACTTCAAGATTTGGATAAGCTTCATTTCCGATTCAAGATTGATTAATAAAGTACGAAATTTATGCATTCGTATAAAATAATTATTGAGACAGATAATGAGTTTCGATTGTAACACCTGCTTATTGGGAGCCAGATAAAAAATATCGTAATTTCACAAAGCCTACTCTCAGGTCGGGCATGCATGGAGGTCGCTACGATTTTCGTCAAGTCGAATCGCAAAATGAAAATGGCTCGTGTTGCGGGGCTTGTGCAGATAGGACGGATAAGGGAAACTTTGTAAGATTGAAGTTACACGTCCTACGGTAATTTACTATTCCTTTGAGGCTCCCGTGACTCACGCATGGAACTTCGATTGCACAGTTTTATGATCTTGATAAAAAGAGTGTGTGGACTGACAGTGAACGAAAGAAAGGTCGTTCGGGTTGTTCGAGAATAATTCTGGTGGTAGGAAAAGGTAATGCAAAATTCTGTGATTTTAGAATGTTTGTTACCTTCGTTGCTGAATTGTTAAAAATATTTCAGACGAACGATTAGGACAGCGGCAATGGAAAGAGAACGAAGAATAGCAATCAGACTTGGAGACATCAATGCCCGATGCGTGGTCGCCGTATGTCACTGTCACTCGCCAGACAGCGCAACGTCCATGTCATCTAATAGTTCAACTTTTGCATCATCATTAGAATTATTATTTGTCGTTACTACGCGACAGTATTAATGTCGGAAGTACGTGAAGTAATGTAGTAAATTTTTTATTTTTGATTGAAAAGGGAGTTTCGACACGATGTTCGATGTTCGATTTCTATCGCTTGGCGAATTAAACAATTTGCCAGATAGCAAGTAAATCAAAGTTGATTTAGTACCTTGCTTGAGATCAGCAAGCACGAATCAATTTTTAGAACATTTATCAACGCTGTTCCCAATTTTGGCTATTTCTTGCGCGCATTTGTATCTGGAATCTTTATTTTAGATTGCATATCTACCTTGACCGAAGTGTGCCTAAATAGATACCGATCGCAAAAATATGATTAGCGGACCAGGGTAGTTCGTGTGAAATTTCTGGGCCGATCGGTGTTAGGCAATTGAATATTATCGCGCATTGTCGTCGACGGCGCGAGGCGATAATGCGGTGAAAAATGAATGTTGCAGAGGAGCGGAAGTGACGAGAAACCGGTGGAAGATATAGCACCGATCAGAGGCGGCTGCGAGTTGACGCAATCAATTATGTTCTGGCCGTCTCTCTCGCAAACGGTGTTACTGCTGCGGTCGGAAGTAACAGTTTATTACTACTGCAAACCCCAGCCATAGGCGTACGTAATACACGCCGGCGACGTTCATCGAGTATCTTCGATGGAGTCTATTGATTTGAACCATGCGACCGCACATAACACCGTTCGTGCCACCAGAAATTTCGAGCTTCCGGCACCGATCGAGAAAAACCGAGCGATTGACTCGCGGTGCCCGCCCGGAGGAAATTAATGGTTAAGTTAATCCCTTCCTGGCTCGGTGCAACGGTCTCCAATTTTCCTTATTTTTCTTTTTACAGCAAACTCGGCGAAATTGTAAACTGATCTCGAGCTAAGAGCCGGCCAGAGCACGCGATGTCCCATTTCGGAATTACTCGGTGTATCGTCGATTTAAGTGTTCGAACTTTCCTTTATGTGCGAAAACATGGTAAGTGGCTATTAAACAGATTTAAAAGCGGAGTATATTTTATTTCAAGCCATTGCTGTAGCGATTAAGTCTCATGAAGCTGCCCCTGCACAGTAGCATACAGGTCGTTCACCCACTTTCGTTTATATCGCAAAATCTTTTGTTTCTTGTAAAATACGAGACTAGAAAAAAACCATTTGTGTGGCAAAGCTTTATGGTGAAATTAGAGTAGCTGGAGTTGCGTTATGGTATTGCGTTCTTTTCAGCTACTGGAGCACAGTGGTGGATTTTATGGGGACGTAGCGAAGGAATGACGACGGTCCCACGCTGATTTCGTCATGGCCCGAAAGTCAGTAGTAGAAACGCGGTTTGTGAATCGTCCGTGCGGAGAACTCGGTGTTTATTGATCCCTTGCGGGGCTGACCAACGGTCAATGAGATACGGTCTCTCCCTTGCACGCCGCCCTACGGGCTAAGAGCCCTGCATCGGTCTCCTTAACGGAAGTTAGCCACCACCCCCACAAGCTACTCCGTGATTCATGCCCTCTAGGAGACGTGAGACGTCATAGAAAATCGGTGGACACTTCGAATCGGAAAAACTACAAACGACAGTCGACTGTTCACCCAATACCAGTATCGATATAAAGAAATGATAAAGAAGACGCGAAGAGGTATACATTTGGAATGAAGCATGATTCTCCGAAAAGATATTCCAAGCAAAAGGTCAAAAAAAAAACGAAAAGTGATTGGATCGAAGAAGATTGGCATGGTCGGTCCGAAACGGGCCATTGGAAATGTGCCCAGGATACGAAACAGGGTTCTTATCGAAGGGTTCAATTTACTGCAGCATACAACAGTGATGTACGGCGAACAGTTGCATACGACAGCAGGTTTTCTAGCCGAATCATTCCCGGTTGCGGCAGGAAACATGGAAAGTGCAAATTAACCCTCCACAACCCAGTTTCCCGCGCTTATTAATTCGGTTCCGTGGAGCCGACAAGTTTTTCTAATGACAGCATACAGAAATCCAGGTCGACGATGGAGGAACGCGAACGAGGAACCTTTTAATGGGGTTAATTTCCGAGATCCAGAGGGATGAACGTGCGCACGGGAGGCCGAGAATATACAGATGAGCAATGAACGTGGACAATTATGAGGCGTCGGGGATACGGAGGGAAAGGATCGAAAGCAGAGGGTAGGAAAGGAAGCAGTGGTTGCGCGCAATCGCGGCCAACCCCTATTCTCGCCCCTCTTTCCCTGCACCAATACTTCAACCCTCCTCTCCGCCAAGTGAAACGCTCCGATCCCCACCATTTCGACGCAGGATTCACCTACGCGAGACCTCGATCCCAACTGCCACGTGGCTTTGGTAAACAATGCCGGAATTACTTAACCCTTTTTACACCCTTAACCCATATACCAACGCCTCCGTGCGCCATCGATAATTATCGTACGAAATTATGCACGCTTTGCCACCGATGTACCCTCGAAAAAACGAGTGTGACTTCTAACGAGCCCTCCCTAATCACATGTGAAATAATGACAATCTATTATTTCTGTTAAGCTCTGCAATTGCAAATATTTATATTAATTAATATTTTTTTTAATTTCATGGTACAAAATAACGAACATAAACCCGGAAAGCAAAACCTTCAAAGGGGACTTTAAGTGAACTAGACTCTGTAGGATATTTGAAAACCATGCAGCTGTTTAAATAATTCAATATACATATATCAATGAATTATATTAGTTCAACTATACACGAGGCTCGTAAGTCTGCTTAAGAATCAGAAAATCGCATGATCGTGCTACACTCAAGGAAGTTCCCAGCACAGCTCAGAGCACGGTAATTAATAGTTGAGAATGGTTCGTTAGATCGCGCAACTTGGCCGGCTGTCCCCGGCAAATTAGGGAGCTTTATGGCAAGCATTTTTCTCTTTAATTACCGGGCAAGGTGTTGCACGTGAATAGCTGTTCGCCTCGATATCGATTCAAGTAGCCGTGATATGGGTCAAGGCGTTCCGCGGGTATTCTCGTCGCGTATATAGGCCAGGTATCCATAGCCGCCGATTCCCTTGGTCCCTAATCCATACGATCGGCATGCAAAGTCCATAGAACGATAGGATCGTGCATAAGCTTCGGCCACTTTGCCGGATTAAGGGTTGACCCGGCACGAGAGAGCCACGGCGCAACGACGATCGAAATAACGGATCGTACACAGGCAACAGCGGGGAGCCAGAGAGAGAGTGAACCGTATGACGAGCAGCAGTAGCAAACGTTGCGCGCTTATAACGGGCCGTCACACCTTAAAACCTGGAAATCAGGCTGGGCGTGGGCTATCCTTAACGACCGGTGACGCAACTCACCAGGTGAAACCGATCCTCCCTGTCGGCGGATTCATAAAAATAATGAACCGCCTCGTCGAACCACCGGAACCGGGCTAAAAGGATCGAGCGTTAATTGGACCGTTTTTCTGCTGGCCAAGCCTCGAACAGATACACCTTCTAGCTCAGGTTCCAATTCCAGTTTCCTGATTTCGATCTTTGGACCCCTTCCAGATCAGTCGCAGTGTCATTTTTAAACAGACCATTTCTTTTTGCTCGCAGTAATTCCTGTTCAAGAACCAAGGCAATCAGTGAGGCTGTAAAATCTGAGGATCTAATTCGACAGCCTCCTGCACGAAGAAAAATGAATCTCGAGACTCCGTCTGTTCTCCAAGAAAGAATCGACAGTCTCCAGGCCGCGAAGAGCGATCGAGAGTCTCCGATGGCCGGCAGGCTGCATTTTTAGGTAGCCAATCAGGCGGCAGTTGCGTGCGTCCCGGTTCGAGTCCTGATCTGGGCCAGATACACAAAGATTGTTGACGGCAATATACGCAGCTTTCTTATAAATCGCTGTATCGCGACCCTCTTAAATCGGCCGGCAATGTAACAGAGTATGCGTGTCCCGACAATGTCCGTACGCGTTTGCAGGGAGCCGCAGCTTACATTTCTTCGGACCTCACACCCTCATGAATATTAAGCATGAATGTCCCCCACCCTCGATTTAATTATACCGAGCGTTACAGGGAGCCAGCCGAGCGAACTATTTACTTCATTGCCTTATAGTCCGTGCACAGGTTGAATTATCGCCCTCTAAACGAGATCGGTTCCCTCTCGTTTGGCCCGCGATCGCGGCCCGAGATCCGATCTACACCCTTATTTCTTCTTCGTGCAATGTACCACATCGAACGACCCACTTTTCCACGACTGCGATTAAAGCCCTGCGTTTTTCCCCAGCCAATTTTCTGAAGCCTGATGCATAATGACGTCGAGAATCTATGCCTTTCTCCCGCCAGCAGCGATTAACGAGCTCTCTGTTTCTTCTTTCAAGCGAGAATCGTCGATGGAATCTTGGTATCATCCCGCAGACAGAACCGCTTCAGATTGACCGTAGACTGTATCGTAATTGAGAATACTTTCAGGATGAAAGACTTACCTTGAACGTCTTGTAACTGGACACGACGTAAGAAGCACCGTCCTCGAGCTCGTCGAGGGTGAGTTTCCTGTCGCCGTCCATCGAGAAGATGTGCCGCGCTCCTCTGGGCAGGTCCATTCGCAGGGACAGTCTGTCCAGGAGGGCCTCCAGGGAACCGATGTCCCTTCCCGGCTTGAACCTGTAATTTATTCATCGTTATCCTCTGGTACGGCATTTCAGGTGTGACTACCACTCAGCTGATTGCGATTGTTCGTATGGTAACAGTGCCTGCTAACGTTTCAAATGACTGCGAAGGTGCACAAAGCCACAGTGCAGTGGAAATTTCGAGGATCTCATCCGTCGTAATAACTTGTGTATCGACAAAGTAGAAAAGGTCTTTTGGAGAAGTTCCTAAACAATTGATAGCACCGTCAACCATCTACGGTTGATTCTGAAGGTTCGCGAGATGCTATGGAGATGGAACTGCGAGGATCTTATCCAAGGTAGCAAACAGAGTATTGACAAGGTAGAACACGTCTTTCGGTCTCTCATAGCAGCTTTTAACACGTAGATAACAGTGTCAACCATCGTTTCAGATGATAACAGAGGTGGGCAAGGTGTCTGCAAAGGAGGAGGCTCTCGCCCCTCGGAAATCTCTTTGTACGTGGGGAATAGTGCATCAGGAGGTGTCCCAGGAGTGATGTCGAGCCAGTGTCTTTCGTGTTGCAAGGAGGATCTCATTCATAGTCCGAAATCAAGGCCACGGAACGCGGACACGCCACCTGCACCCTAATAAGGTACTGTCGGTGGTGATAGAAGGGCGCAAGCAAAGCAGCAGAGCCAAATAGAGGGGTGTCTACTGGTTATTATCGGCTCACCTGAACTCGATGCCGGGAAAATACGGGTCGCCATTCTTGTAGAAAGTGACTCGCCTGGCTCTCCAGTAACCAAGGTTGTTGTATCTCGCGGGCGCCGGCTCGTGTCGGCTCTTAGGCCTGTGCTCCGGCTGCTCCGGAGGCGGCATGCGGGGACTGGAGGGTCTGCTCTGCCTCCAGAAGCCGGCCATGCCGCCTCCACCCCCACCTTCGTTCGCCAGAAGACCGCCGCCGACCGCCTCCTGCGCCGCCCCACCCTCGACTTCCACTCCATCCTCGTCGTCCTCCTCCTCGTCGACCTCCTCCTCCTCGGCCTCCTCGGCCTCCTCCTCCTGGTCGTCGTCGCTTCGAGCGCCTCCACCTGGCATCGTCGTCGCCGTCACGTTGCTCGTCGTCGTGCTGATGACGCTGCTAGACGCCGTCGTCGCGACGCCGCTAGGTGTAGTTACTGTTGCCGCTGCGCTGACCGGTTCTTTCGGGGAGCTTTCGTTTCGTGGCGCCTCCTGCTCCTCCTTGGTCATCACACCTGCAGTTTCAGGGGCTCGGTGGTTCCAAAATCTCCTGGACTACCTCACCTTGTCCCCACGAAGCCCCGGTTCCGCTTGTGCAATCTCTAGAGGTCAAGGGATACACCCCGCGATAACTTGAACATCATTACCCCATTTAGCAGTTGCACAAATGGAAACGGGGCTCGATGGCTACTATGACTCTTAGAACAAGCCTACTCCAACAGATTTATCAACGGATCCGTAACTTAACATGTCCGATAAGTTTTGGATAATAAACTACCCCGAGTGACGCAGGATAAGGGGATGAAACGTAATCATTTCTGCGATTACGGGCTAAACTACCTCCCAGAGCTAGCCTTTAAGCTTATCAGTGGGGTCGATCTGCTGGAATCGCAGCAAGTTAAACAATATTTAATCATCGTTTTATAAGCAGATCAGGGACCCCAGGCGGTTATTAAGTGACTGGGCGGCTCTTTAGCAAGGGTATCCAGCCTGGGGATCTGGTTTTTCGTGGAGCTTTCTGCGAGGATGATTGCAATCTCGTCAGGTAATTAGCTGGCTCTCTCTCTCTCTCTCTTTCTCTCTCACCTGGCTCCGAGGTAGTGGTTGCGGGGCCTCCACCACCCTCGCTGCCGCCACCCACGCTTCCGTCGCCCGCTACCTCCTCGTACTGCCCCAGCCTGGAGCCGGCACGCAAACTCGACTGATTTTCAGCGGCGATCATCGGCACAAGGCCGCCGCTTTCCGCCCTCCTCGCCCCTTGGCCCTCCTCTCAGCCCAATCTCGGTGTCCCAGGATCAACGAGGCGGTCCTGGAAGAAACATGTTTTGCCGGAGATTAGCGTCTGCCGGGCGTTCAAGTCTCCGGACTGTCCTCCTTTTCGTTATCCACTGCGAGCCCGTTTCCAGAAAAATGGAGTCGCAGCGGAGCCATTAACATCTCTAAAAACATAGGTATATTATTTGCTATTAATTACTATCACTCAAAGAAGACATATTTATGTAACTCCCGATTGTTGAAGATCCAAAGTTTAGTAATAAGAATTCTGGAATTAATTCTTCAATCATGAGAATTTAATATTTTTTTTTTTTTGGCAGAAGGAGAATTATTTTTGAGCAGCAACGTCTACGTCGTTTCTTTAGACAAGTACACAAGGTAGATTATTGATTAAGTCGCGTCACCAGTTCTGCAATCCACAAATCAATGCACAATGTACCTTAACGAACACGAGAATCGCGAAACTACCATGTAGCCGATGGAAATCTCATTAATTGAAATGGTAAGGCAAGGAAATTTTCAGTGGCACATCTAGATACCAGAAGTATATCCTTTGCGGCAAATTGAAATTGAAATTGAAATCGAAACGGTTTCTGCGCGTACAGTCCCAGCCAAAGGACTTTCGGACTTTCGTATCACAGCGGTTAAATTGCGAAATCAAATGCACGTACATGTCACATGGGATTAATTAAATGTAGATAACTGACGATCAATGTTATCGCGTGGGAGGTGTTGCCCGAGCGTACCTCGATGGTGGACTGAAGCCAACAGCACCCTTTCGAGGCCGTTTTCCACCCCGTAAAATCGCCCGTCAGAATTATGATGGATCGTTCCCGGATTGTTCTTCTCGGGAAGATTCAAGGTTCCAACTTTCCGGTATGGTTCTACGGAACGTGGGCGAAAAAAAGAGCAATCCGGCACGGCGTGCCGGTAGAACGTCCACGTGTCGCGTGATTGCCGGGGATTCCGGATCGATCGGAGGTCCCACGCTTACAATGCACTTTTATTTTATAGCCGCAGTTCACTGCAGATCGATCGATCGGCACCCTTCATCTTGTCCAGCCTTGAAAATCCAAAATTCCAACCTAGCCCCGACTGTCTTTTGCCTCGGCAAGTACTTCCGGTTTCGCACCAAGCCACCGATTTATTCGAAAAATTAATTTCTTAAACATCAGCACACTATTTTATCGTATCTGTTTTGCAGTCTTTTAGGGTGACCATTTTTCTTCTGGAAACTAAGATCAAGAACACTGACGTTATCTTGGAGAACCCCGCAGGTAAGCTTCTGATCCAGCATTTAGAAAACTAATAAACTGTCTCGAAGTTCATTCAGTATTCACAAATTGATTCATTATAAGGTCAGAGGGAAAATCGAGCAAAAAGACACTGATATACCTTGTAGAACCACGCAGGAAGCCTTCATCGGTTAATCTAAGAACCAAACTCTTCCGAATTCGACAGAAACTACTTATTCGCCAATTCCCGCAGGGATCACTCTTCACAAGGGGATGAATCCATAGTTCAACCGGAAGCGATCCTTGAATCCATCGATTTCCCGCAGAACATGCTGTAGTTCTTCGGGAAAAAACCGTCTCGACACTCGCGAAAGAAAATCACGCTGCTCCGGTTTTCGGAGAATCGTTTCCGAAGGCGACCATAATCGTCCAACTGATCGGAGAAGCACAGCGAAGAAAAGCAACGCGCGAACGCGGGGGTGTATCGTCCAGTGACACCGAGGGTTCACTCGGATACGAGATAACACCGGCCGGTATACATATTCATGCGTCCTTCGACGATGGCGTCCCGACGTCGAGTGTGTCGTTCGGAGGTACAGCAACGAACCATGCTACCCCGGCGCCGCCGTCGTGGTCGTCGTTGTCGTCGTTGTCGTCGTCGTGATCGTGGACGTCGACGTTCCTGTTCGTTCTCCTGCCGGACAACGTTTGCCGGCATCGACGCCCGTGTCAGTGAACCGACGCCGGCGAAACGAGCACCGAACTTGTTGCACTGGCCGGGACCCTTGCGCGCAAGCCTCGTCCTCCGAATCGCCAGCCACATCTTTCGATCCAGACGATGCGATGTCTCGAACCCGGCACTCTCTTATCAAACCGAGCGTTTCAACCGCCTGCAAGCGCTCCTCCAGTGCCCTGACTTTCTTTAACAAAATTTCTAAACTTGACAATTAAAAAGCGTCAACGGTCGTGACTGCCCAAGACAATGTCTGCAATCCAATAGCCACGTCCATTTACATTCACAATTTATCCAGAGAGAATAGAACCTGACGGTATCAAACATGCTTGTACACTATAGTTTCTGGCACAATACACTGGGAATATCAATTTTTAAGTGAAAAGTGGTGGATTTTGAATGGAAAGTCAGTGGAAAATTGAAGCCTTTCTTTGGATCAAGTCTAGACTTCTAGACAACTTTCGATTGAAAGAGTATATATCATATCATATGTTTATACACTTTGATTGATCGCAGCGGAAAGTTGAAACACTTTGATCTTAAAATAAGAAGCGGAGGTAATTGAATGAATTCTTTAAACAACGAAGCTTTAATGAAGTTTAATGAAGTAATGGCACGTTTAACTTGATTGCAGTATGCTGACATTGTCTTGTACTCAATTTTTTTTTCTTGCTACTAGCAAAATAGCCCCCAGTCGATATTGAATAAGTAATCGGCGGGAAAACCGAGCGAAAAATTTATGGCAGGTACGGAAGCGATGTAATGTGCCATTTATCGCGGAGTCGGGCGATCGTTTCAATTGCAAATTTTTTCTATAATGCAGAAAATGGCGGAACGCCGGCCGTTTTATTCGACCTTCGCGTCCGGCCGGCTTGTATTCATATCGTACATTCTGCAATTCTGTGGCTTCATGCAGCTAATCATCCTAGGCTGCTCTCTGATAAGAGGTTTCTTTCCTCGGAGAAATTCAAACTGCGAGGGCGTATCGTTGAAAAAAAAAGAATCACACAACACAAAGAAGTGGAGCACGAATTGCGTGAAAGGAACGTAGCCTCGGTTTTCGACAAATTATTCTTGTAATTGCGGATCGAATTGTGCCAGTTCTGCGTCCACTACGCGTTCGAGTAAGTACTTACTGGAGGAAGTGAACAAATTTTTTCCTATCCTCTGTACGGCTCAATATGACGGATTAATAAGCGTTTTTTAACGTCCACGTCCTTACTACGGTGAAATGTCGAATGGACGGGCGTAACGCCGCTCAAACGTTTCAAACGAGATTATAATTGACCGGCGTCGTTTAAATTTATGAACAGACTTCGCCGGGCTATGCAAATGCGCCACGCTTGTACGCTCGAAATGTTTAAATACGAAACGCTTCTGGGAAGTAGCAATCTCCTGCACGCAAAATGCCGCTGCTAGTCATAGCAAATTTCTGGGCTTTTTCCCTCGACGCAGCAGTCTTGCATTCGCCATTGAAAATTATGGGACGTACGAATACTTATTCGAAGTTGACCTTTTTCATGGGGAACGTGGGTTGTAAGAAAGTTAGAAATCGAGTTCTAAACAAATTTACATTTTATTTAAAAAGTACACCGTCGAATACAATAATTGTTAAGAAAACCTTAATGTAGCTTTAACCATTTTTTAACTTTATTTACGAGTAGATAAAACATTCGCTGGTAAATGGCCAATTAATTTGAATAACTGAAAGACGAGCAGAAATCGTTACTGGTACGAAAAAGCCGCAGTCAATCTCTCGTGAAAACGTTCTACAAAGGTGCTTTCACTACCTTCTCTTATCGATCGTGAAGAATTGATAGTAAAATAGATTACACAAGGTTTTGTAACAACGAATCGGCAAGGATTCGAACAATTCGAAGGGAAAGTTCGGATTCAGCGTTCACCGAATCTTGCTGATTCACGCTTACCGTGATATACGAGCAGCTCGACCGCTCGATTACTTAAGTGGTCGAGGAACGAATCTGGTCAGTCAGCTGCCACGGTGAACACGCAAACCCTACCGAAGTATCGACTATTCGCCGTGCCAAGAAAATATTTTAAAGATGACCAGCGCTAATGAAAACTCGACGAAAAAGTTCCTCGATGATTCCCAGTGACCAGTCGAAGGTCAAAGGAAGAAGTCAATTTTCATTCGAGCTTCATGTCTTTATCAAAATTTTTTATTTGAAAATAATTATAATGAAAAACAATTGTCTAATGAAATACTCTTCTGCAGAAGGAGTGTAATTTTGTCACGGATTGCACTCACCTCGGCAGGGTCGAAACTGTATGAAATTCGGGCGAAGAACAAAGTAAACGCGATTCTTCAACAGGAAAACCCCCATCGTGAACTGACCGGTGTTGAAGATTTAAATTCAAACGAGAAACAGCGAAAACGCCATTCTTGAAGGGGAAGAAATCCAATAAACCTGCGGGTCTTACCGCCTGGTGTTGAAACCGTATAAAATTCGAAAGAGAAACAGAGTGAACGCGATCCTTGAAAAGCAAAAAATCCAATAGGCGAGGTTTGCCACGCTCGGAATCACCGTGAACCGGCGCGAAGTGACCAAAGAGGTCAACGAGTTCCTTGTCACGGAAGTCCCGATACGGTGGCGAGCGGTCAAGGAATAAGAAGCGAGCCGTTTGCCGTTTCCCATTGGGCGGCTGTAGGCACACGCACGGAACGGAACGTGTGCCGGTCATTTCTAACAGACTCTCCACGTGATACCGTGGACTTTTCCCTCCGCAGGTGAAAAGACGAGGGTGGCAAACACCGGCCACCCGCTATCGACTTTGCAATAAAGCTGGAAAGGGGCCGTTGCCCGAAAGCCCGTTGCTGATCGCTCTTTTTCTTCTACCAACTCTCTTTGTCTCTCTCTCTCTCTCTCTCTCTCTCTCTCTCCCACTCTCTCTCAAAAGCCCTCGTAAACCGTCGTGCTCGATGAAGATAAAAACCAGCGACGATATCCGACGACTAGCTCCTTGGCTCCTCCACCCCCTGCGAATGTCACGAAGCCACGTGCCTCGAATCTCTGGATTTTAATCGACGTCCAGTGGCCTAGCGAACTTCCTCCGCCGGCGCAACAGTAAGCACCGGGCCTGATTATGGACTTTAGTAATTATATTTCCCTCATCGATCCCGCCTTTAGCTGGTGTAGTACTATTTAAATAATTTGGAAACGTTTCTTAAAACAATTAATTGCTCAAAAGTAAGAACGATGACGTGAAAGGCAATATATCATTCGTTCAAAACATTTATTCCATCTAAAGCTAGGCTTTATAATTACACCCCTTCGCTGATCAATCTCCAGCCACTGCTCGAGCTCCCTTTGGCCATTTATTTGTTAAGAAGCCAAAAGATAACGTAAGTAAAACACAAAAACGAATGATTCATGTAGATTACTAAATTACTACTCTCGATTTGAAGTACCCTTATACTATCCACATACGCGGGTTCCACGGGAACCAGTGATTTTTCCTTATCAAATCATCGCGCTCATAGCTTTAGAAGTATATTTTACTTTATCATACTTATGCTAATACCAATGTTCCAGGAAGAGCGAGTCGCGTTGGGTCAAGATTGATTTGCTAACAGTAACCCCATTAACGACATAAGCACGAGCCTGTACACCCGTAATTATCATTGCTCGGTTATCACTGAATATTACAACGATCTATAAGAGCTGGTTATCGGCTTGAATTGGAGCCGAGCAGGCGCTTTATCAAGAGATATCCAAGACCTTGCACGTCACCGCGACAAACCGTAGAAGCAGTAATACCGAATGCAGTTCGCTAGGAGAAACAGATAAGCTTGGATACCGTGGCAAGCGGATATTTTTCACTGCTCATCGAGGAAACGTCATGTTCATCATAAGGCCTATCAGAATGATTTTAATCATCTCTCCTGAGTCAAAACTTTCTCAACGTTTCCATATGTATTATAAAACAAAAGGAAGTTAATGCAGCCTTAAACTCTTTTGAAGGATTGCTGCTTCGATACATCATCACACGATAAGGCATTTCTACAGGTACATTCGAACAGTGTTCCTCCATAGCGTTACGCTACCTAGAACAGGTTTTGAAGCAGTGCCAGTTATATCATAGGAACAACGTGACGCTACAGAAAAAACACTTTATTTCAACTTTTTCTTACATTTCAGCCCCCAAAGGACGCAATCCTCTAGAATCTTTGGTGCCGTGCGTGTCAGGGATTTCGTGTCGTGGTCAAAACGTAGAAGTTGCGCGACACTACCGATAACAGGAGCCGATCTTATCCGAAATAGCGGTAAAAATAGCCGAGCAAGTATCACGTTAGAAGCAGGAGTGAAAAGACTGTGTTCGAGTAAGGACAATTTTCCAAGTAAATTCATGTCAGTGTGTATTCGTTGATTCTGCTAACTCGATATAAAAAATCATATTCTGTATGACCAATGAACAATATTTTTGTTTGGCTAATCTGTTAGTTCTTTTTCTTTGTCGGTTTTTTAAACTGCCGTCTGTTCCCACGATTCTGTTTCTTTTTTATTTTCTTGGGTGGCGAAGAGTCTTCGTTCTCTTCATCGTCCTCATTAGTTTCGTTGGTATCTTCATTGTAATCGGTAGTTTTAACAGTCTTGTTACTGCCGAACATTTTAATGCTTTTTCCTTCGTTCTCTGGCTCATCAAGGATCGTGATCGAATCGGAAGAAAGGTTCATAGTGCTATTGTGACTCGCAACCCCGCTTTCCTTTTGTCTACGCTTCTTTTTACGGGCTGAATTCGTTTTGTCGACACCCAGGTAATTATTTTCTTTCCACTGTTCCGTATTTGTTTTGCTACTTTTTCGTTTGTACTCCGGTAGTGGTACGTCGAAGTTTCTCTCGAATACCGCAACGAAGAAGCCATTGCATAGATCCACTTCGGGATCAGCGTATAAGCAATTATCGGAGCAATTGAACTTTGGTGAACTATAATTCTTCCAATCTGTCTTATACTTGTCCTTGATAGATACTAATCTGTAAGCATCTGCAATATTGCCAAGAACTTCGTCTACTACTTCTTCATTCTCTTCGGGATTGACCGAACAGGTGCTATAAACAACCCTTTTCACGTTCGGGAAATTTAGAAGAGCATGTCGCAAGAGGATTGCTTGAAATGCTTGCAATTGTTTCAGACGTTCTGGAGGACATTGCTCGTTTCCGTTGACCAATTGTCTGTCCAGCATGCCTGCGAATAAAAATGACTATATTAAATTATACTATAAGTCGTAGATAGGCAAAATTTGGTACCTGAACCAGAACATGTTGGATCAACCAGGATATAATCCACATTAGGGTAGTCATTTGCCTCCAAGGTTATTGCATCCATGTTAAGTGTCTCCACACAGAGAGCATTAGTAATTCTCATTTGTTCACACAAAGTTGTATATCGTCGTTCGTCTATTTCAACTGCATAAATCTTTCTACGAACATAAAATGAAATTACTATTTCATAATTGATAATTATAAGATTTAGGTGAAGAGACCATACCCATGATTGTTTAACAAAGCAGCCATATGTGACGACTTCATGCCTGGAGCAGCACACATGTCCAGCACCACAGAACCAGGTTCCGGATTTAACAAATGAGCTGGAAAACAGCTAGCCTGAAAAAAAAGAAATACTGATGCAGAAAGATCAATGGGTGAAGTTTACATCTACAGAAAGTGTTACCTTATCTTGCAAAACAATTTCTCCGTTTCGGTACCCAATATGATCATGAAAAGTTGTGTTAGTTGGAAAAATGAGTAATTCTGGAATATGAAAATCTTGAAGGAAATTTGGTGTTTTTAAATTTTTCACGGAGGTGAGATGCGTGGTATAATTCGAGCATTTCGGCAGAAACGACCATCCTTCCTCTATGAAGCTAGCTATCGCATCGTTCATTGGTATTAACAAAGTGTTGACACGTACATATCTTGGTTTTTGCACTGAAAACAAAAAAATAGATAATGGATATAAATTAAAAAGCATACTCTCTGACTAAGCTATTTATTTTTGAATACATAATGAATTATATTCAATACCGACATTATCTTAAACACAACAATTATAGTAAAAAAATATACAAATTACAGTCAACTACATGATTGTTACATACATGAATATGTTGTTAAAATATTTTAAATACCATCATATAGTATTATATATATGTATATAAACTTTGTAATAATAATTATATCTGTTACATTTTTAGTCCTTATTTAATCAATTTTTTTATTAAGACTTTCTTTAGTAGGCTGATTCAAAATTTCTTCAGTTTTTGAAGTGTCGTCAGGCTCGTGAAGAGCCTGATAAACATAACAAGCTATTATTAAATTTACTGTAATCACAGCCGCAAATACGGAAATGCAATTGGTCACAAATCTATCTACATTGAACTCAGCCTTCATAAAATGTTGTACACTAAAAAATGCAGCGAACGGCAATGTGAACATCGCAACACTATATAGGAACAAAGTTCCTAGTGTCTCAACAAGATTCATGACTGGCGTTTCTCTATTCTGTTCGTTAAAAGTCTCTTTGTCACTTGATTTTTGCCGATCTTTGCGCACATAAGATAGAAAATTTTTTATTCTAGATTGCCGGCTAGAAAGTATTCGGTTGTTGCGGATGATTAAAACCATCAATCCAGTTGTGTTATCTCTTATACAAACGAAACAGTCTACTAAATCTCAAGTGTGTAGTTGGACTCAGTTACTAATTTCCTTATGCAGAAATCATCCGTCTCTGTAAAAATAATACGCACTTATTAATAAATAAATATAAAATCATTTTACCTATTTTTTTAGCTGGTACCAGTGCTTTTACAGAACTGGAAGTTAACTTTTCCCGCAGTTTTTTTTCGTATTTGAGTACAGATTGAGCAGGCTTGCAATCTGTCTTTATGGCCTTTTTACCCCATAAGAGTTCAGTTATAAAAATTTTGGCCAACCATGGATCAAGACGAGATTCCTTCGTTAATATACCAGTTTCTTTCAAAAGTTGATCAATCTGTGCCTCCTTTTGCAATGTATTCAAGCATAGCGAATACAGTGCGGAGGTATTCTATATTACAAAATATAAAAATAAGAGAAAATTACGATTGATATAATACCAAAATGAATGAAAAAATTCTTGAGAAATAGATTTCCTTGAAACCACGTGATTAAACAACGAACGATATAGTTCACAAAAAACATAAAGTGCATCGATTTAGTCGATGCGTTAGTGACGTTCGCATTTTGCACGTTTATTTTATGGTTTACTGACTTTATTTTAGAATAATATTAACTTACGGGATGTCTTTGTTGATAAATCAACGATTTAAGACTGCCACCATTCTCGCGGACCTCCCGAACAACCTTCGATGCAGATTTGTAAAGTCTTGGGACTTTGATGGAATGCACGAAACCGTCAGGCATGTTATTGCATCGAGAATGAATTTCCGTGAAAATTACAATCAATTGTAATTACAGAATTTCTCATAAATCAATGAAACGTCACGTGGATGCGCACCTCGTGCTACCAAATCGGAACAAAATTATGCTGAAGGATGGGCCTAGACTTGACTTAAGTCACAAAACTGTGAGTACAATATGGACAGTATGTACACAGTAGATTGAACTAGCACCTCTTGTGACAAAATTTCGAAGCTCTGTTCAGGTTCCGTACAGCGCCAATTAGTAAATGCCAAAACGCTGAAACTAGCCCAACAGCGCTTCCAGATTTCGCTACAAGAGGCGTCACTGTTTGGCAAGCAGTTTCAGCGTTTTGGTATTTACTAATTGGCGCTGTACGGACCCTGAACAGAGCTTTCTGATTTTGCCACAAGATACGCCACTATCACCTGAACAGCAATTGATTTTTGCAGGAATTAGCATTTCTCTTATGAGGAAAGCAGCAAGAATTATTCAGAGTTGAATAAAATATGTTATTTCATTCGTTTCTTGTCGAGATAGACATTTTTAAGGACTCAAATTTAAACGGGAAGAATGCACTTTTCGATAGGTTCATTTCAATTTAAAAGAAAACTCGAGTTTTCTAGGGACAGTATGAACTCCCCTACGTGATATTTGAATTCCAATTTTTGGAGAACTTGCGAGAACGAAATGTCACTCACAGCCCTCTATTGAATCAGTTAGGAACAAATTTTGTTTAATTTTAACCCTCTCGAGGCCTTGAAATTAAAATCGAACATTTTTAAAGATCGGTCTGTGGCGATTCTTGGGACTATTTAGATCCCTATACAATTCTTTCTAAACATATTTTGGGAAATTCTTCGGAATATATTCATTTATCTTCGTATCACAGACAATCAGCAGTTTAAGCCATCATAAATTGAAAAATTGGATGGACTTTTCGCAAATTCCAACCAACATATACACAGACACCCAGTGTCTTCATCCATGTGCAGTCGATATGCGTTAAATAAGTTCGCAACAATTTACAAATAAACGGTATAAATTATACCATAATTTCACGTAGGCTAGGGCACGATGTATATATTTTAAATTTGTTTTCGAATAATTTGTATGGCTTTCAAAAAAAGGTGATCGAATGTTTTTATTATATTTAACTAACAATTTACTTAAGATTATAAGTATGTTTCTATACATTGGTGCAATATAGATTTTCACATTTGCTATCTATTCTTAAAATCTAATTTTGAAGTATTCTTATCTTTCACAGAGATTGTTATGTAAAGGATTTTATCACTTAGACTTTTTATTCACTTCTACAATAATTTTCTATTTGTAATAACATTGTAGTCTAGCAATCTATTAGAAACTATAAATAAATGGTAAGCAATGAATAAACATTGAAATTTATTCTTTCTAGTGGTATGACTAACTTGGTATTTGGAGTAGGTATAGGAGTATTCCTTATATTTACTCTGTGGGCACTGGCTCTGTTTGTATTTATTATTACACTGAGAATAGAGAGAAAAATTGGAGCAATTGCTATATTGATTGTGAGCATATGTACAGTTATTTTAATTGCTTTGCCTAGAGCAACTGAGAAATTTGTCTCTATTGAGAAAAAGGTATGCAAAGGATCATTGTAGCAAAAGAATAATTATATAACACATACTATAAATCGATCTTAATTATATAATTGTGTAAAAAAATACTTTTTTTGCAGACATATGATCATTTATTTGTTTGGCGTATTCTATTGCTTGTACTATTAATTGTATCATCTATAGTTGGATTGGTAGGATATGTTAAATTTGCCCTAACAGAATCTGTTAGGCCAATCAGAATAACTAGTTGGGTATCTTAAGCGTTTACTGTAAGTATCTTCTTTAATACAATTTCTATGCGAATTAATAGTATGCTGAATTAATTAATACTTTCCCATTCTATATATATTTCAGAATATTTTAATAAAGTAGAAATGTTGGTGCATGTAATTGCTACTGATTGAACGAAAAAATACTTCAATCTCACTAGTGATCAATTAATTTTTCATCAGAGTAGACAGTACTCGAAACATTAAAAGATGTTGCGTCATCCTAGTAAGTTTGCATCAATGTTAGTACGTAATGTTTCTTTGTCTAGGCAACCAAAGAAACAATTTGAGATAAATGGCAATCAAGAGTTTGTTAGCAAGGTAATAAACAGTTCAGTACCAGTTATTGTAAATTTCCATGCTCACTGGTGTGAGCCTTGTATGCTATTCACACCTAAGTTGATAGATCTCATAAAACCACTGGATAAATTAGATCTAGCTATTATTGATCTAGAATCAAATCCAGAACTAGTACATATGTTTGAAGTAAAAGCTGTACCTGCTATTGTAGTTATATCGAATGGATTAGTTATTGATAAATTTGTAGGTATAGTAGATATCAAGATAATAGAAAACTTAATACATAAACTGACGCATCAAAATTCGTTGCCACCATCTTCAAATTCTGATGATGACAGGAGAGAAACTTAAATAATGCATATATATTGTATAAATTACTTTGATAAGTTGAATTAAATGTATTTCCGAGAATTATATCACTTTACATGAATTTATTTCTCTATGAAGCTTTTTATCAATATGTTGACCGTTTATTTAACTAGAAATAGGGAATATTGTCAGTAATTCTCATGATCTTGTTTTCCGAGATTTCAAGATCATCTATGTAGTTCTAAATGGTGCCCAAGGTCGGCTGAAGGTTATCGAATTGAACTTAGCCTCAACTACTACTTAAAGATGACAAAAATATGTTTCTACTTAAAAAATGATAAGACGGGAAATTCGAAAAACATGACCTTGGAAAAGTAAAGAAAATATCTGCATACTCCAGTGCTTTAAAAATCTTCTAGAGGTCCTTTTCCACTGAACAACCATGATTGTACCTTCTCCTGATTCTAAGAGTAATAAAAGACAATGAAAAAAGCTTTACAATGCGTTATGTGTATTGTCTAAATGTATTTTGTAGCCTTTCAATATTTCCTAGACAACGCTACATTACATTATATTATCATTTATTTATCATACTTACAAAATTAATTTATAAAAAAATGTTATTAAAAGATATCTATTTTATGAACAAACTATACATATATGTGTACATACAATGATTTTGTATTGTGCATATGGATTTTCAATACTTCATTTATTTAGCAGACATTTTGAAATGTATTTTTAAAAAATTCTGATTAGGTCAACAATATTATTTTCTGTAATTTATAAAAATTATTCTAAAATTTAATTTTATTAAGAATTTTAAACATGTTTGAAAGAAAGATTTCACGAAACTTGAAAATTAGCCTGAATTTTTCGATCGTCACGTGTTTCCTACCACTTCCAATCAGTTCACACATGAACTTATTTTAGTGTACTCCGATCTACATACATAATTGTTAGTTCGTAAAATATTTTGTAGTCGCGAAATGCTGTGCACTGTTATACGCACAATTTAATCCACATTCAATTAGAAATATGATGATAAAGGAACAGTGACTATTTGGTAAGGACACAGGATCGTAAAGTATACGACAACCTCCCGTTATTATACAGGTTAGATTTCGGCGAATAGTTCAAAGTGTATATTTAATTTTTTTTACTACGCAGATTTTATTTGTTATGTACGTGAATGCTCGGAAATGACACGAATGATATTCATTATTCCACTGATCCGTCAATTAATGTATGTCTTAACTGCGGAAACAAGATTCAAAGACGTAAAATTTTCTGTTGCAATTTCTGTGCACGAAATGTACACATCAATTTGTCAGAACTTATAAATATCACGTTAGGTATAAATGACGTGACTTCGGTTGACAAAAAAATGCAAATGAAAACATAATTTTTACATGTTATTATCCAGTATGAATTAAAGTTTGAACTAAATTTCTTTCATATATATATTTCATTTCAATTATAGTTTAAGTATAGAAATAATGTAGAAGTATTTAATGCTAATATTCCAATCAATTGTTTTAGAAGATTTGGAGTAAAGAAGATATTCAAAGTTACAACTCATTTATCTTGAGACAGAGGACAGTTCAATGACTAAAAATAAGAAGGTTTCATTATATTGTGTTAATAGTTACATCGTATTTACTACATGTGATAGCTTTATTATAATTAATCACATGTATACATATTGCACACACACTACAAGCCTAGAATGTATACCAATTTTTGACTTATCAGAAACATGAGGACTATATAAATCAAATGTTTAATATTTAGATAGCTGCTCAATTGTTATTACAGTAAAATTTACTTGTATTATTCAGTGTTTGCTTATCGTACATTTGATTTTGTTTTCGTACATTTGTTGTGTAGAGAAGTTTCAAATGTGTTACACTATTGCTTCACATATGTGTTCCAATACAAATATTTGTTTATATGTACATTCCTTGTACATCACTATTATTATTAGGAAGTATTTAACTGTTGCTTTTTTATGATTTCAGTTGGTCCTGCATGCTGTGCACTGCAACAACGTCCTGCCTAACGTATTGCACCATATTTTTCTTACTTTGCTAAACCCATTGTATACACAATAAACATAAGGAACCATGGCTGTCTACATCAATCGTACAATGTCCATGATTGGGGGAGACAGCCACATGCGATCAACAGATATACGAACTGACAATTCTCCTCTTCAGATTTTCGTTAAGGCCAAGAAAAAAATCAATCACATATTTGTGGAGATAGAAGATTATGTGAAGGACACTGTTCGGTTTATGAAATGTAAATATTTTTAAATCTTGTGAGTCTTCATCACTGATAGAAGTAATAGTGATATTAAATAGCTTGTACAATTATTTTTTCAGCACTGCAAAATGAAGACGGCATTGTCACACCTGAAGAAGCTGCAAAAATCGTGAGCTATGTTGATAAGGTTCATGGAATTAGAGATGTACTTCAGCGGGATCACATGAAAGTTGCCTTTTTCGGGAGGTATGAAATTATACAGACATCAATAATAAGTATAATAACCTCTATACTAAATATCAACTTATAATTCAGGACTAGCAATGGAAAGAGTACAGTTATCAATGCAATGTTACGCGATAAGATTCTACCGAGTGGTATAGGACACACGACAAACTGTTTTTTACAAGTCGAGGGTTCGGATAACGGAGAAGCGTACCTTATTACCGAAGGATCGACCGAAAAGCAGCCAGTCCAATCAGTGGGCCAATTGGGTCATGCGCTCTGCAAAGAGAAACTATGCGAGAGTCACTTAGTTAGGATATTTTGGCCAAAAGACAAATGTTTACTGCTACGAGATGATGTAGTATTTGTTGATAGTCCTGGAGTGGATGTTACGCCGAATCTAGACGAATGGATTGATAAACACTGCTTGGATGCAGACGTTTTTGTTTTGGTAGCTAATGCTGAGTCTACTTTAATGGTTACTGTAAGTAGTAGTAATAGTAATACACTGCGGTCGTAGAATATACGATAACAATTTCAATTACAGGAGAAAAACTTTTTCCACAAAGTGTCTACGAAATTATCAAAACCTAATATCTTCATTTTAAATAATCGATGGGATGCGTCTGCTTCAGAACCAGAATTCTTCGAGCAGGTATATTTGATATAAAACTGTTATTTTATAACGTATTGAACTAAATTTGAAAGTAATTCTCCAATATAAAAGTAGATCGCGTACAAAATGAAGTTCATTAAAGCTGGTACTACATATTAACGTTACCATTCCGAAAGTTTCTCATACGTAAATTGTTTTCGTTGCTGTTTACATTAACATGTTTAAAGTTTAGGTTCATTAAAACATATGTACATTAGCTGTATGCAATGCCAGCTTTACTCAAATAACTCACATAACAACCGATTTATCTCTTAGCTGGTCAAAGAGCAGAAAGAGGTAAGTTATTTTATTCTATTTTACTAATTATAGCAAAGTTATGAATTTCATTTCGTTATAACAAATCATAATTAAAATTCATGATACACTATGCAATTTACATTGTGCACTCAGTTTGTTGCATGACAAGATTTAAGAAGTTTCATGGTGTACTTTTTGCTTCTCAAACTGTGTTCGATACTCTGCTATATAAGTCGTACTTACTCGAGGTTCATGTATGTGTAGGTGAGGGCACAACATCAAGAAAGGGCTGTTGACTTTCTATCAAAAGAGTTGAAAGTTTACTCGCCCAAGGATGCCGAAGAACGCGTTTTCTTTATCTCGGCGAAGGAAACTCTTCAAGCTCGCTTGCAGGAACAACGTGGTCAACCAGCTCATAGTAAGAGATCTAAATTTTCTCTCGAGGACCCCATGCAATTAATACAAATGAGTTTTTATTACAGATGGTGCATTAGCTGACGGATTTCAAAATCGATACTTCGAGTTTCAAGATTTCGAACGAAAATTCGAGGAATGTATATCAAAGTCTGCTGTAAAAACTAAATTCGAACAGCATTCTCAACGTGGGAAACACATTGCAACCGAAATTCGACAGACATTGGACGAAATATTGGAAAAAACACAGAGGACTAAGACCGAACAATTAAACACTCAAAGAGATATTCATGACAAATTAAATGACACGGAAAAACAGTTGATGGAGTTAACTCGTGAAATGAAGAACAAAATTCATCACATGGTGGAGGATGTAGAACAACGAGTCTCCAAAGCTTTAAGCGAAGAGATTCATAGATTAGCTGTACTCATTGACGAATTTAATGTTCCATTTCATACTGACCCGTTAGTTCTAAATATATATAAACGAGAACTTCATACTCATGTGGAAAATGGCTTAGGATCTAACTTAAAAGCGAGACTTAGTACTGCGTTGGCAATGAACATCGAGAACTCACAAAGAGAAATGACCGAACGAATGGCAACCTTGTTACCGGACACTAAACGACAAATGTCGCTCAACATCTTACCGAGAAGAGAGCCATTTGAGATTTTGTACAGACTAAATTGTGACAATTTGTGCGCAGACTTCCACGAAGATTTAGAGTTCCGATTCACTTGGGGACTTACAGCCATAATTAATAGATTCGCAGGAAAACGGCGTCCCAAATTAGCTATTGCTAATTATTCGCAGGATGTAAGTAAATCTATTGCGTGAATCGAATTGCCACATAAAGTATTGCGTATGTATGTGTGAATATTTTTTCAGATACCATCCGCGATCATGTCTCCCACAGACAGTGTGGATTCTATATCTAAGTTCGTACCAAATACTACAATCTTACCGACAAGATCTGACGACTGGTCATTGGCTACAAAAATTGCAGTGGCATCTATAACATCTCAAGGCACTATGGGCGGTCTCATAGTTGCTGGTTTTGTAAGATCATATTTTCGAATGATATTTTGAAAGTTACACAGTTCCGCTCGTTGAACTATTGTATTTTAGATGTTGAAAACCATCGGTTGGAGACTTATAGCTGTAGCTGGTGCTATATACGGTGCTGTGTACGTTTACGAACGATTAGCATGGACAAATGCAGCGAAGGAACGTGAATTTAAACACCAATACGTGGATCATGCTACAAAGAAATTAAAATTAATCGTGGATCTCACGTCCGCAAATTGTAGTCATCAAGTGCAACAGTAAGACAATTTTCTTAATTAATTTTAAATGTCTGGATTAATGATTACATACAATGTTTTATTTTAGGGAGCTATCCAGCACTTTTGCACGTTTGTGCCATTTAGTAGACGAAACGACGAACGAGATGGGCAGCGAGATAACGAATATAGCAAGTACGATAAGAATACTAGAGAGTGCAATTACTAGCGCAAAAGCATTACGAAATAAGGCTAATTATTTAACAAACGAACTTGATTTGTTCGATGCGGCGTATTTAAAATCGTTGAATTAACCATTGAAACGTTAATTAGAAAATAGCATGAAGATTCAGAGACCGATGTTAATAACATCGTTAACTGTTTCGGAAAATGTGTCCTCGTATGCTACAGTAATTATACCACCTGATATTGTATACCGGTAATGAAACATTTGACGCGTTTTCTTGATCAGAAACTTGTGCATACAAAGGGAATGTTTTTACAAAAAAAGGAAACTCTAGTCTTTAGTACAAGCAACCAGAAGTTATCTAAATTTCATCGTTTCAAATTTGTATAAAATAAGTGATTTATTTTTCCTGTTTTTAGAAAAACTAGTAGAATTCTTACACGCACGAACTGTTAATGAATTTTCGAATTGATTTCTTTTTTAAATCATTTATATTTTACACCATTGTTGTGGCATTCCCTGCCAATCATTGGCAGGGAAATAATCCTTTCTCAGAAAAAGAAAAGTGCGAACCTTTTTTTATGAGTACCGTATCCGAAACATATACACGATTAAGATTTGTCAGAATCTATTTAATAAAGTTGAACAAGTCTTATTTATGTAGTGAATGAAGACATGTCGCTATTAGATTTATTAGATTATATTTATAAAAGAGCTTATGTTACTATATTAATAAACGGTTGTTTGTTGTATAAGAATTTAATTTGCGAATCATTATTCCAATTCGCTTATACTCAAAGGACAAATGTAGTACCAAGTTAAAAAAAACATCAATGAACTTGATACCTTTGAGTGATCTTTATGTTTTTCTTTGACAACTTTTTATGTTATCAATGACATGATAAGCATAAGCAAACTGCTCGAAGTGCTGAAGTTAATTATGATACACTGTATGTACTGCTGCATACTGTAGTATTGAGCGTGTAACCAAAAACGCATGGGTCATAAAAATGTGATTGCTCATGACATGGCTCAAGCATGTATATTCACGCAATTGAAACATTGCAACAATGTAACCCGATTATTCAGCACAGTAAGTTTACCATTTGTTATATTGTTCGACGTTTCAACAATCTTATTATATGTTCATGTTATTTATCTTAAACAGAAAACGATTTCTAACCTAAAACCCGCGACGCAAGCTGACATAATAGGGCCTCCCGATCCGGTTTCGAATTTGCGGCCGATAATATTCGCAAAACCGAAGAATGAGACGAATCTCGAAAAGAAATACAGAGAGGCTAGGGAGGCTACTCAAATTTGGAACCAAAATTTTTGGACACGACACAATGCCAATTTTACAGAAGTACAGCTCTCAAATCTTCTATAATGTTTTTTCAAAACAGAAGCTTTGTATTTTAGAATGTTAAATGTATTGTAGGAACGTAAGCAATTCCAAGATAAATTAAAGGGTCAGGGAAAGACCTCGATCACTGCAGATGACATGTCAGTATTTTATAAACAATTTTTAGATAAGAACTGGAAGACCCACTTGAATTATAATATCATTTGGTACAAGAGAAACATTAAATTACTCTTACTTGAGATCAGGGTAAGAGTATCTAAGTTGAAGTTCAAGTAACTTGGTGCATCTGTATTCAACCAAAGACTATGTACAACTTTTCTGCAGAATATTGTAATGTGTTGTGTGTATATACAATATAAATTTATATCTATAGTGTATCGTCTGAAAAGTGACCATAGTAAAATATATACATTATGATATATTTATCAGTAGAAATCTATTAAGCTCAAATTATTTAAGCTTATTCCTGTAACACATTCTACAAATATGAACATTCAATTTTACTAGAATTGTATTATACCACATAATCATTTATTCTTTGAATAGATTTTGAATGGTTTTGAAGAATTTGAGTCTTTAAGCATCCTATTTCGTGATCTTTTCTTTCAATTATTGACTCCATATTCCTACAGCATTCTTTTTGACAAGTAAGCTGTTCCTGATATAATCTTGTAGATTGATTCAATTTTTGATAAGCAAACTTCGCGATTGTCAATGATCTTTGTTTCTCCTTTTTCAAATACTCTATTTCGGATCTTAGGATCCTACATTGTTTACATTCCAGTGAATATGTTTTATTCAATTTGCTGTCAATTTTATCCAACTTTATTTGCAGACACTTACACTTCTCTTTTTCTTGGCACAATTCTTCTCGGAGTTGGTCAAATTCACTGGCAACTTGATGAGCCATTTCTTCGCTATCATGTAGCAACTACAAATAAAGGGGCATTTATGCATTCATTTTAGAGATGTCAGTAAACATGTAAAAGGTATAAAGTACCTTTCTTTGCCTTGTAATAGTCTTATTTTGCTCTTCCACTATTTTTTCCTTTATCCTTAATTCAGAAGAATGATTTTCTTCCAGAATTTCTAATTCCTGCTTCATACATTGGCAAGCTTTTGATTCTTCGCATAAACACTTTTTCAAATGTTCTATCTGACCTTGCATTTCTTTACTCAAATTATCACTCGATTGTAATGCATCTTGCACTTTCAGTAATTCAGTGCTCTATAGGTAAAGGACATTCATAATTGTAATCTAAATCTTTTAATTAATGTCTTACTTTTTGAGATAACTCTTTCTGTTTCTCCTGCAGTGCGTGTTGTTGATCGTTGCATACACCTGTTACTTCACATAGCCTTCTTTTTTGGACTTTTATCATGTTTGTGAGTTCCAAAATCATGCTGTTGAATTCTGCTCTTTCTTTGTTCAAAGCATCTTCTTTCTCCTTTACTGCAGATCTCATTCTATTCACTTCTAATTCCACTTCTTCACACCTTGTATGATTGAAGCATGCATTTAATATCTAAAGTGGTTTTTATATTATAGTCTGAAGACACAAGAAAATTTATTCAAACAATCACAAAAGTTACCTCTTGGTCTCGTCCTCTGATACAGACTCCAATTTTTGTTTCAAGTTATTATTTTCTTCAATTAAAACAACATTCTTACTTGCAATTTCGGCAATCTGTTGCTAAAATAATAATTACACTATTGTTAATAATATTTTACGTAATGATACTAATAAGTAATACTACTTGTAGTTTTGAAATCTTGTTTAATAGATCATCTCTATCCATTTTGACTAAATCTACTTGATTTGTTGATTGCTTCATTAATTTCATTGCTAGCTTGGTTTGTTCTTCCGCTGTCAGTAATGCGTTCTTTAAACACGCTGCTTTTTGCTCACTGTCCTCTTTTAAACAATTTATGTTGCAAGTCAAGGATTCTAATTTCTTTTCAAGTTCCTCATTAAGTTTTCTTTCATTTAAGAGATCCTGTAAATTGTATGATTGTAAATAAAAAGTAAAAAGACTAATTCTTTTTTAGTAAGACCTTTTGAATTCTTGCAATTTGATCATCCTTGGCCTGAACACTTTCTATATTATCATCGATATTCCTTAAAGTTCTAATTTTTTGGGAAACTCTATCTTCCTTCATATGAGAATTTTGTTCGCTTGATGCCATTTCTAATTCTACATTATTTGTAAGTGAAGTGTTTACACTGGTCTTAATGTGGAAACTTTCTTCTTTTGTAGGAACAGTTTGTTCACCTGTTTCTTCCACTTTACCTAAAAAAGAATTTCATATTAATATTTAATAATATTCATTAAATACAGTAATAATATTAACGTACCTTCATTTAATGGAGTATTTTTACAAATAAGCAATTTTTTTCTAGTTTTGCATATCTTTGCATTACACGGTACTCTGCTTTTAATATTGTTGCATGATATAAATTCTTGAACATAATTAAGTCTGTTGCACTGTTCTTCCAGAGATAAGTGGTGAATGCAATGACAATATTGACCAAAATTATTCTGCTTATTGCACTGAATAAAATAAATTCTTTTTTGTTGATCTATAGAATCCAATAAATTATAATTACCTTTTTACACATTAAAGCAGGATACACATCGTCACATTCCCCTTCCATTTTTTGCAATTTAGAAATGATCATTAGTTGCTGATTCAGTCTATCAAGTCGGGCTGTAATACTGTGCATTCCAAAATTTATTTAATATTTCCAAAACATTCGTCATAATATTAATCTGTGATCCTGTTTTGACACTTTCTAAGTGCATACAACAAAATATATATCAAGTTTTTGTTGTTCCTAGCTTCATAGACAGTCTATTTTTTGTTATTGTAACCTTTTGATTTATCATTGACCTATCATTACAAAATTTATGATATGTAATCGTATTTTATGACTCCGATTTCATAACAGATTTAAAGCAGGAAATAATGAAATAATATTATTATGCAATGGTCCAGTACTTCGAATTTATTAAACAGAATGTCAGACGTTATATATCATGGAATATTTTATTCCTTTGGGGATTTGGATTGTGGATAGCTTTGTGTACAAGTAATTTATATCATATAGGTAAATATAATATAGACAATTTTATGTTATATACTTCTTGAATTATTCTTTTTATTTAGCAACATTATTCTCTCAACCAAACTGGAAATCTGGAATTGCATATAATGTAACAGAAGCAGAGACCACAGTCAATTTGGTAAATGAAACTACAAATTGCACTTTACTTGGAACATCATTACCAACAGACACAATGCTTCAATATACTTATTTTTTTATGACTGCATGCTTAGCATTAGGATTTCCATATATACGTGATCAGATAACAAAAAGTATAACACTATTAAATGATATGTAAGTAAAATTATTCTCTATATAAACATTTGGTATCTTATTATTTCAATTTAATTATTTTTTTACAGAGCATGTAATATTAATTCAAAAACTATTATCAAAAATCAAACAAATTGTATTTTTAAAAAGAAGTCAATAATTCAATACAGTGACCCTATTTTACAGCCCAAATTGATTACACATTATGAAATAGTCTCAATAGATTTACAAAAAATATTTGGCCAGAAAGAGTTAGAAAATTTTGCTTTGAGGGGACATATTCTTCAAAATAGAATTATTTTTAATTATTGCACATACTTTCTCTTAAACAATTATAAGATGTACAATCATTTCAATAATCAAACATTCCAAAATACTTGGAATATGTTGAAAAAGCATTCAGAAATTGAGAATTCAAATTATGTGAAAAAGGAATCACCTTCATGTAATAATAGAAAAAGTAATAATCTTTATATAAATAAAGATTTGCGAAAACGAATTATTTCTTCTTCTCCAGAATTTCAAAAATTTGTAGCAAATTTAAGGTCTCAAATTTACTATTCCTATACATTAGAAATGTCTGCAAGGTACATTATTCACATAAAATCACTTTGAAAATGAATGTTGTACCAATATTGTCTTAAATAAATTATTTTTAATTATACGATCGTTTTTATTTCATACTTCATTAACTCGAGAGATCTTACGAGATACAAAACGTATTGTTTCAATTAAACTTTATATTTCTTATCATAAAATAACAAATCTATACATTGATATTTCGATGGAAAGGACGATGAATGTCATGTCAGATTATAATTTTTTATTACATTAATGCATATTACAATCAATATTTATAATTATGAAATTACTCCCAAGAAACGTACTTCTCTGGATGATGTATGATAATGCATATTAGTTTAATAAAATATCCGAAATTCTTCTTAAAAAGTTTTAATAAGTAAAATGAAGACTTCAATGCGAAATATTTGTCAAAGGTATGAAATATGATCCAATTTCAGTATTGAAATTATATTATGTGTTCAATTATTTACATCTATTTTGTACGATTTTGTTAAAAGAATTATCAGACTTTATAAAAATACTTTGTTTTATAAATTTTTAATTAAAATGTATCTGGCAGTCTAGTCAAGCTAGCTAAGTATAACAAATGCAAGTTCATTTGATAAAGCTTCATGTAGAAGTATGTAAAACCGTTCGTGTTCGTTTTACACTGCCGGTTTTACAACTGTTTACCTGGCTAGCAAATCTTAGCGAGTTTAAAGTTTCGCTATAACCTTCGTCTAATGGCGATATATTTAACAACATTAAAGTTTTTGAATTCCCACCCAAAGAAGGCATCAATAAATGCGTGAGCTTCGAATTTCTATAAGGAACATGTTCTTGTTTTCTCAAAAGTGCAAGAATAACGTTACCTAAATTCGATAACGATTTGTTAATATTTTTCGTTTCCGTCATTCGAACAGACTCTTCGTTCTTCAATCGTTCAGAACCTGCCAAGTCAACAAGATTTAAGTTTCCAATTGAAATTTCTTCCCTTGCATTATGCCTCCCAATGAGTCGTATTCTTGCCACTGAATGTGATCTTGACGACCTACGAAATTCATAGCGATTTGAAAAATCCATTCATATCAATCAAGATTTCTTAATAGTTTAAGTTGTTAAAATAGAAAACAAAGATTTACCGCTCATTAGATTGAGTAGCTGCAACTGCTCTATTCTGTTGTGCTATTAAAAGACACTCTTGTAATTCCTCAGGGCTGTGAACTTCCTCAATCTTGAGGTTGGTAACAAACAAGTCATGTCCTCTGTTATCAGCCATTCGGATTTCGTGTGTCTTTTGTTGAGAGTCCAATAAATCGACGATATGCTCATTATAAATTTCGAGAAAGCTAGTTTCTATTCGATATTCCCAACCAAGCAATTGGAAATGTTTCATCTCTTGAAATATATGTCGTACCTATGCACAAAAATTAAAATACATTCATTTTTCTATCGTCAAAAAATACCTGAAGTTACAAATGATCCAGCTGATGTACCGTTCTAGGTATCATGCCTTCTGTTTCAATGCCAGGTAAACCTTCCATAGTATATGTTTTTCCAGAACCTGTCTGACCATATGCAAATACGCAGACATTGTATCCTTCCAAGGCAGATTGAACTAGAAGGGATAGTTCCTCAAAGACATGCTCCTGTTTAGCTGAAGATGAAAAAACTTTATCAAAAGTGAACTCATGTCGCGTTCCTCTCAGTTTCCCACTGCAACTCGTTGAACCATCAGACTTGCCCACTTCAAGGGTGCATTCGTCCACATAGTTCATAGTAAACATCCTGTAAATAACAGACATAATAAACAATAAAAAAATTGATTTATATAATCCATTGCATGGAAAATACATACGGTTTTCCAAGTTCGGATGGAGTTCTAGGACGTACTCTGCAAAACACTCTAATATTTCCTTTCATCTCTTGTATAGTATTATGTAGAATCCTACGATCTCTGTCCATTGTATGAACTAAAGACTGTAACTCATCCTTCTTTATGGTGAGTTCCTCATTAAGCTGTCTCTGGACCTTCAAATTTGTCTGTAACTCCTTCATCTCAGATTCGTGTTTAAAAATCAACTCTTCTTGTTCAACACATTTTTCTTTAAATTCTTTTAATGACTCTGAAGCACTTTTATAGGACTTTTCTGTTATTTTTAGACGTTTACTTAAATCCTCCCTTTCTTCCTTGATCTTTTTCATTTCAGTATCTAATAGCTTGTTTACATTCTCAAATTCTTCGGCCTTAGATTTATACATATTTACATCTGTTTCTAAAGCGTTCATCTTCTCCTGAACATTAGTGAATTTGGATGTAGTTTCTTTGTACATTTGTCGTATGTTAGACAGTTCACTACTTGTGTGGGCAAGACGTCCCTTTAAGTCCCATTTGGAAGGTTTAGTTGTAGCTACAGATGCATTCTGCGTAGTTTTGTTTGCTGTATTTTTTGCAGCTCTGTTGATTGTATTGCCTATTAATGTAGTGCCAGCTCTTTGCATAGTTGCTGGTCTTACAGGCCTGGCTGTAAACTGTTTCTTAGCCTCTGTGTGATTTGTATTGCTAGTGGCTGGCCTTTTAACTGCTCTAGTCGTAATAGTAGACAATGTTTTGGACCTGTTCAACATTTGCTTCGGCGGTGGCTTATTTTCATTTGTACACTTAGAATTTAAATTAATTACACTTTTAGACTTCTTCAAAGACTCAGAAACGGTACTGGTACTTGATCCAGGTACAACAATTGTCTCTTTTGTACTTTTTTGGTTGTTCATTTTTATGCTACTGTTGGGTATTCTACTTATCAAGTTTCCTAACTGAGATCTCGGCTTTGGTAATCTTGACTCCATCTATGAAACAGTAAGAAATTAATGCGAATATAATAAGAGTAGACAAAAGAATTCTCAAAACTCTGGCAAAAACTAGCAAACGCATGCATTATTTGTAAGAACTTTCATCAAATAAATATACTGCTCTTGTGTTGTTCATGCTCTGTGAAAAAATAAGATTCAACTAATTTATAATCGAATTTCAAAAAATCCTCTAATGTGTTGTTCGTGAAAATGAAAAGCATATACGAACGACAGTGACAACAATTCTATAAAACAAACCTCTTTGCCTACAATAATACAAAATCAAATCCCTCGCAGCCACACGTATCAACAGTTTACGAGACTAATTGTTTACTACTAGAATTACCTAGTGTTCGCATAACAATAAAGTATTTATTTTGTACGTAGTTGCATGGTATCTATTAAAGGGAATGCACGAACGACCAAATCGGAATTCACCGTTGTAAAATAAAGGAACACTGTCTTCTATGTCACTTTTCAGCACCGATCAAACGGCGGTTAAACAATATCCGCTACACTTATTTGAACTTGAATTTGCTCGGCTCAGCCAATCAGACGAGTTGTGTATGCGAAAAATAGCTTTGCTCGGATTGGCTGACGATTCGTTGTTGTTACAGTGCTGCCCTCGTAGTTGGAGATAAAGAGGGACAACGTCGGGCGAGCAAGAAAGCATGACAGTTTAAAAACTGAAAAATCTCTCTGTTTTTTAATATAAATACATTTGACGTATTTCTTCCGAAAATCAATGGCAGAAGATTACGAAGAAGCAGAAGGAGAATATGAAAAGCATTCGAGATACGAATCTCCAGAAATTTACGAAGAGGTTTCACGAATCTTATCATTTGCAGAAGCTGGAGAATGCCTCCACACATTAGGAAAATGCGACTCGGGTCTTGGATATGCTTATTTAGGATTAAATGCTTCCAATAAGAGTCTCACAGACATTCAAGTTATATTAAGATTCAGATATGTCCTATTTGTGGATGTTTCCGGAAATAGATTAACCGCCGAAGCCCTACGTGTTCTTACGAGAATGACTTATCTTTTAATGATACAGGCTGATAACAATCGAATATCTTCTGCAGAAATGGAGCAAATGCCCTACCTACAGGTTCATATTGATCATTTAGAAATAAATCTTTTGAGTATACCATTATTTCAGTTTTTTATTATATTAGGTACTGACGTTAAATAAAAATCAGTTAAAGAGTACTACCGGCGTCTCCCACAGTCTCCTTGAGATTCTAGAACTAAATCATAACAGTATCGAGGAAGTCACTTTAAATCCTTATGATCTAAAGAATCTTAAAACTCTTGAATTACGTGGGAACATATTAACAACGACGAATGGTATCTTCTTCCCTGGATTGATCTGTCTGTATCTCGCAGAAAACCAAATTGAAAAGCTGGAGGGTCTAAACATCCTAGTTAATTTGAAAATTTTACATCTGAGAAGCAATAAATTATCGAATTTGGACGGCTTTGATTCGTGTTGTGCAAAGCTCAGTTATTTGAATCTTCGAAATAACGAGATCACAAAAATTTCAGAACTTCAAAAATTGAGTTGCTTGCCTGCGCTAGAAACTCTGATCATTTTTGAAAATCCTGCAATCCACTTTAGAGAAGAAGACGAGGAGAATACGTATAGGCAAATTGTGTTGGCTATGTTACCTAACTTGGTACGAATCGATAAAGATCCAGTATTGTATGAAGAAAAAGGAGAAGCTCAAGAATTTTACAGGCAAATGATCCTGAATGGGTCGAAATTCACAGACTTCGACATTAGTCCACCTGAATAACAGTATAATATTATTAAAAAAAACTTTTGTCATACAAATAAAAATATTTAAATTTACGTAACATAGGCTTGTCACATTTATAAAAGGATTATCATTGGCATCCGTTGGATAAGTAGTATTCTTCCTTACCAACATGTATTCCGCCAAGTACTACGAGTACATCAGTGACCCATGGCACGATAGTGGCGTGACGATCTGCACAAATACAACGGACAATTTACTGCGCGCTATTCAAACCATAGTATTCTTTATTAAAACAATTTTCTTCTTTCATACAAATCCTCATACTACTTCTGATAACTTAAGTCTTCTAATAGCTTGTGTCTGTCATTTCTTATTTCGATTGCAATATCCAGAACAATTAGGTTCCGTGCTAATTTCTGCTCTATCTTGTAAAAGCGTATTTCTGTTTCTTGATCCTTTCTCTTTTACAGATTCCTATTTATAAATTTCTTTCCATTAATACAAATAGGATCTTTAAATTCTTATCTTTAGAAACTGCTGTTTCCAATTTTGGTTTTGGGGCGGGAATATTTTTGTTAACCCCTATGACAGCACGACTGTTCCGAAATGTTGAATTTTGAAATGACAACCCTGCAAAAACATAACAAATTCAATCAATGTCAAATTATAGCCATTAGCTTGTTATTGGTTATGTAGACTTATTCGCTTTCATAATTTCGCGCCCCATGTTTTTCACGAACGTGCTACGGCTGCGATGGATTTGTTATATTCGCTCGGTTGGAGGAATTGGCACTTGGAGGGGAAACTGACGTGTGCGGGGCTCGTTTTGTCTTGATTTAAAGGAAGCTCGTTGTACATTCCTAAGTCTAGTTTACCGCAGTTCGTCGGCGGAATCGTGTGTCTCGTAGGTTTTTAACTCGTCTTGTAAAATCATAGCGTAACTTACTATTCGTGTGCCGGTTAACTCTCACCGAACAAAAATGACCACCAAACCTGCGTACAAAGTGGGTAAGTAAACAGTTAATTAAAATTTGGAATAAGTAAAACCGACACGTGGTCGCTATTTTGGAATGGAGTCGATAATCTCCATTCCTAATATTTAAAATATAATATTGCTTACGCACGTGTAGAGCTAGAATTATAAAGAGGCTGATGAAAAATCTTTGTCGAATGATGCAGTACAATATGAGTTCACGCTATGAACTATTGCATGTTCAGACAACGTGGACTTAAAGTAGAGATTAACCTACGTAACCACACGTTTGTTAAACCTATTAATCTCTTTCACAATGTTCGGATTTATTGTTTTTATGTACATACCACTGATAAGAAAACTGATCGTACAGTAGAAATGATTATTGCAAGGAAATTACGAATCAAAATAGAGCGATGAAATATTCGGAAATATATTTTAATTCTTTGCCGGTTGCTCCGTTTTTAATCAAGTAATTCTGTCGATGATTACTATATTTCGCAATTAATGATAACTGTATTTCACAATGAATGGTTACTGTATTTCGCATCTTTTTCGTTTTAAAGCTGATATGTCCCTGGCATCTTGGGGCCGCAAAGAAATCACTTTAGCGGAGAACGAAATGCCGGGACTTATGGCAATTAGGAAAAAGTACGGTCCTATGAAAATTTTGAAAGGTGCGCGAATCGCGGGTTGTTTGCATATGACTGTGCAAACGGCGGTTCTTATTGAAACACTCGTTGAGCTAGGCGCAGAGGTAAGTTGAATGGTTCTCATATAATTTTCACATAATTACATGTTTCTCCAGAATGGAGTTTCTGCACGAATATTTTTCGAGATATTATATGTATTTACCGAAATAGAAAGTAAAAAAGAACTTATGATTTTAAAACGTAATTTAAAAATTTGGATAATAATAATTTAATGTTGGAACACTAAAAGTTCAAATATTAATCATGAAAATTACAAAATAATGTCAAAAAGAGTTTAAATTTTTAAGTATTTAAAACATGCAGAAATCAGTAGCACGAATTACGGTTGAAATTTCTATTATATAAGAATGGAATATAGCATAAAAGTAAGATAGGTGTGAAAATAGATGTATTATCATATGTATGCAGACTTATCTAGTAGATCACGAATTACTGAATCTACCTACAATAGCAATATACATTAAGAAGCTTTCAAATGCTATTTTAGTTGAGATCAAGATTACATCAGATAAGAAATTTGTATCACTTACTACTATTGTGATGCAGCATATTTTTATGATAGAAAGGGGTGTTGTCTGTAATTTTAACGTCCATAAGATCATTAATATTTTCTTGTACTACTTTATATTCATTCAACAATAAGTAATACATTTATCACTGTACAATAATCTGTCATACTTATCATTATCATTCATACTTTCACAGTTCACTTCGAATTTGATTAGATCTAAGAAATTTGGGTAATATAAAAAGATAGATTTATCTCTCATATATGAGTAGACTTTTAGTATTGAAGAGTTGCAACTACGTTACAGAAACATCTTGACAATATAACATTTAATTAAAAATCTTAATACATGAAACATTGTCTATGAGACCATCGTTCATAGTATTTTTCTGATCATTCAACAATCATTTTCTCGAATAAGTTGATTCACAATAATACTTGAGATATGTCTCAACTCGATTGATCAACTAGGTTCAGTGGTCATCGTGCAATATATTCAGCACACAGGATCACGCGGCAGCAGCCATAGCAGAGACAGGGGTCCCCGTGTATGCGTGGAAAGGTGAAACAGACGAAGAGTATCTTTGGTGTATAGAACAGACTCTTGTGTTTAACGATGGCAAACCGCTAAACTTGATCCTTGATGATGGTGGCGATTTGACTAATTTGGTTCACACCAAGTTCCCACAATATCTAAAGGATTGTCGCGGTATTTCAGAAGAAACCACCACTGGTGTACACAATCTTTATCGCATGATGAAAGAAGGAACGCTCAAAGTTCCGGCTATTAATGTGAATGACTCTGTAACCAAGGTTAGTCAGTCACAATTTTTGACCCAACTGTTTATCTGAATATCTTCCACGAATAGTATCCAGTAACCTCTCACAAAATTGAGTTTTGAATGTTCTATGATCCCAAGTTTGCATTTCACTGAACAGAGTAAATTCGACAATCTATATGGATGCAGAGAGTCATTGATTGATGGTATTAAGCGAGCCACAGATGTGATGATCGCTGGAAAAGTCTGTGTGGTAGCCGGATATGGTGATGTTGGTAAAGGATGCGCGCAGAGTCTCAGAGCACTTGGTGGTCGCGTCATAATCTCTGAAATTGACCCTATTAACGCACTTCAAGCAGCTATGGAAGGATACGAGGTGATTATTGTTAATGCTCAAGCAAAGAACGACAAAATTATTTCTAATTGGTTAAGGGAAAAGTTGATAAACATATACCTGCAATTTTTAGGTGACAACGATGGAAGAAGCATCAACTAAGGGACAGATATATGTCACTACCACTGGGTGTAAAGATATTATATTGGGTCAGCACTTTTTGAACATGCCAGAGGATGCCATAGTATGCAACATTGGCCACTTTGACTGTGAGATAGATGTTGCTTGGCTTCAAAAGAATGCAGTTGAAAAAGTAAACATTAAGCCCCAAGTAGACAGATACACGTTGAAGAACAGCAGGTGGGCAGTTAGAATAATATTTAAAGCAACGCACTCTTTCCTATAAAAATGTTTGAAGAAGATTAGGACAATTAGAGAATTCAGTTTAAAAAATTGAGAAAAATTAGCTGTAATGTCTCACCGTTGAGACTAGACAAACGAGCCGACCCTTCATTAGGTTCTCTCATTTTTCAGACACATCATCATTCTCGCGGAGGGTCGCTTAGTTAATCTTGGATGTGCGACGGGACACTCGAGTTTCGTGATGAGCAATTCGTTCACAAATCAAGTGCTAGCACAGATAGAGTTGTGGACAAAAGCAGAATCCTATTCACTCGGCGTTCACATGTTACCAAAGAAATTGGACGAAGAAGTTGCGGCGTTACATTTGGATCATCTTGGCGTGAAACTTACAAAACTTACAGATGAGCAGGCAAAATACCTTGGCGTCCCTGTGGAAGGACCTTACAAGGCTGATCATTACAGATATTAATTGTCATTTGAAGTTCGGAGGCCTTTATGTACTTCTATCTGATATAACAAAAACACGACGACGTTTTTAATCAGACTGTCAATTATCCCAGTTACTCATTTATTATTTGTAATGTCAACATCCAATTTTGTGTCTCGCTTGTTGAAATGCATAAAAAGTGTAATTCATTAAAAAAATCAATTTAATTAAGAAGATTTGTATATTTTTAATGATGGAAGAGAAAATAAAGCCAGTTCCAATTGAAGTTAGCCCCTTAATAAAGGTAGTAATTGATACTAGTTACTCGAATCTGTAATTCGTACAGAATTATTTTTCATTTTTAGTTATTCAGATGGTCGTGCTTATTTGCCGGCGTGATTCACGGTTTTATATTACAAAGAAAATATCGTGCAATGGAAGAAGCACGAAGAGCGCAGGAGGAGAGAGAGAGACCTGACAAAGAATTTCTTGCTCGTGAGAAGGAGCGTCGCACTGCTGGTATATTTTATCATTCACTACAATTCTTTTCCTGCAAATCGTGTTTTCTTTATAGCTGAATTGAAAGAAATTGAAGAAATATTTCTTGGAACTGTCTCCACTGACGAAAAAATAAAAGCCAATCAAGAAACACCCGATACAAGTGAAATTATTATAAATGAAAATGAAAGTGAAGCTCTCGATAACGAATAAGTTATTAATGTTTCATAATCTCTGAACCATCCTCAAGAAAAAACATATTTATTATTTTTCTGTAACATCAGTCATATCTATATGTATATATACATACTGCCTCAACTATGTACAATTCTCTTTGTCCTATTTACACCTTTAAAAGGGTGGAACTCTCTTGCAAACAATTACATCCGCAACCTGTTGGGCACAGAGTTTCATTGGAGAACCATGCTGCTAAGTGTTGTGTATGTCCTCCATGTCCACAAAATATACAGAAATTACTTGGACCTGAAATAAATTAAGAAAATCAGTATACACTACATATTTCTAGGGGAAAACCTTTCTAATCTACCCACCCCTCACAGAGATGTGACAAATTACGCATTCCAGAGCCAGTCGTTTACAATTTATACATTGAGGGCCTCTGTTAACTTTAGTACACAATTGGCATTCGCTTTGAAATTCCACGCCTTTATGCGTATCCAGTGGAGTCGTGCTGACATGCTTCAATACTTGTGCTCGAGCGTCCAACAGACGCCACCTGTGTAACACTTCCGCATATGCTTTCTTGTACCCATCGTAGAGAGTGGTATACTTCTCGTCGAGTAGCCTATAAACATTTATAATATCAATCCACTCATTTATTTAATAAACAAATGTATGAAATTATATACCTAATAGTTTTTACGGAGTCTCCACACGTATCTTGGATGAATTTTAAGTCGTCAAGGGAATCAGACCATGAGTTGGATCTATGCTGTTTCAAATTTTGAAAATTCCATCCTTCCAAGGTAGTGTCTGCTAAGTGTATAGTGTGGTAGGGTGATCCGCCAGGCTGGAAGAATACATTGAACATCACGTGAATCATAATTCCATTGGTAATTTGATTGATGTAAATAAAATATACATAATCGTGAGATAGGCATTATGTCTGTGATCGCTTTCAACACAACAATATTTGTCTTCTGTGCTTGTAATAGTAGGCATTGTTACAACGAACAGTACATCACATATACATTGGGTTAATTACTACAAATTGTGACCGAATCAATCGTTTGGCGTTTTAATATCAACAAGCATGGCCAAACCTGCATGCTCTGTGGCATCACGACACTTCCACTCCGATGCTGTAAGGCAGTAACAAAATATCACCGTGACAGAGAGTCCTAAGAACCACTGTGTGTTCAAACACGCACAACCATACAGAATTCAGAAACCATGCCTTACCTTCAACCACCATTTTCCTGTAGAAAGCCTCTATAACAAAGATAATAATCGTATCAATCATTTGGTTGTTTCGAAATAGCATGAAAAAATACTGTAATAAAACAAGCGCGTAGCACAACAGCATAGTATATTCATATAATTTAGCGTTTCTCAAAAAGTTTCTTTCAGATTCTTAAAAACTTTATAATACGTATAAACATTTAGGTTGAGAAACGCTACTCTAATTAATACATCACATACTATACCATAGCCTGGCGTAAGATTATATTTTCGCAAACATTCATTCATGCAACAGTGGAAACAAACGTATGCTACCTATAAAAGATGTGATATACTACATTTAAGAACAGCCAATGTCGAGTTGAATTACAAATTACAAATGATCATATTCAAAGAGCATTCCCAATAAATTTTATGAACAGAAGACAAGATATGATCAAGACATGGGACATTTTAAGAGTAACGGTCATTTCAGGCCAATCCAAAAAAAACATTTAACACTCGCAAACAGTTTGCATCATACTTACACTAACGTTAACGGACTTGCTACTTAGCCGAGTCTGAACAACATCCAGATTCTCTGAACGATAACTAAATGCACAGCTCAGCATGCCTGCCATCTGAATATCCGATTGATTGGCATAATGCTGTATTCTGAACAAGGAAAAAATATTCTATAACATTACTGATCTCACAGCCTTGAGTGTAAGTATGATATACAAGGAATCATATTTCAATTAATCCACACAATTGTTCCAAAAGGGAGAGTTGAGGCTAACGAATGACATTCAACGTCCTTCAGAGATCGACAATTATGTGGATCGAGAAAAATGTAACTCCCCGTTTGATATTAAAGATCACATACAAAGAATGAATCAAATTTTGACCGAAAGGATGCAGTGGCCACGGTGCATCAATGTCAGGTGACTGGCAAGAATTTTGTCCAACGTTCGAAATCGGTTGTGATATCACAAGAGCGGCCAAACACCATGCCTGAACTAAATCAGGCCGTTCCAATTGCGCAGCAATATTCGCATTGTATTGGCACATCGCTGGGATATCGGTAATATTGATCCTGAAGATCGGACAAACAAGATTATTTTTGGTTGATAGATTAAAAGTCATATGACGGTGTTATCGGTCGACTTACACATATTTCTCTGCCAGCTCCTTATTCACGAAAAATAATGACGAAGCATCATAAATGATTACCATGAAGTGATAATTTTTACAATATGACCGATGAGTCATTCTACTGGTGTTGTGTAATCCACGATTCATTTTCTAAACAAGGAAAAGTAATCATTAGTAAGAATGATAAGTAATACTGTAATCTTTGGAAATTGCATTCGCTTACACGGTCTTGAAAGTAGAAAGAACTAATGGGAATGTTTTCATTTGATTGTACATATGAATTCGAATACATATGCATGAAATGTTCCCCATTGCCAATTCCGTACCCCAAAGCAGATAGAGCTCTAGGTGTTGTGCTCTCCGGCTTCATCGACGTCCTTCTAGTATATGATGCACGACCGAAACATACAAGAATACCTATTGAAACATTGCATTGAGTCCCAGCACACAGTTTTCTATTGTCTGTTTACATACCTACACAGCAAAACTTGGCTCCTGAGGTTCTGGGGAAGGGTATATAAGCGTCTTGGTAGTTTGTATACATATTCGAGGAACTTAAAAAATTAGCGCTGTCCTGAATGTCATATCCAATGTGAGTCGTTTCATTTTCATCTTTTTTACATGTCTACAGGAACACAAAAATGTATTACACATTACTTAGACATATGTAAAAAAATTTTCAATGATTTGTTCCTTTTTTACTTGCTCCAATGTTGCGATCAATTGTCTCAGACATGGTTCCAAACAGGATCTGTTCTTCTTCACACGTTGCTGAGCAGTTTGCTTCAATACTTTCAACAGTTTTGTCATTGTTGCGTTATCGATTGTTGTTCCAGGACAGAATTGGAATGTAGGTTGTGCACTGTACGGATAATTTGCGGGGAAATTCACCTTCAATATGACATTGTAACTTTTATTGGATGCTGTTACGGTACAGCTGCGTTCTACAGCATCCATCGCGTTTACCTAAAATAAAAGAAGCGTTTACTTTATAGAGCTTTATTCGATTACTGTGAGTGTCACCTCTATGTTTGGTATGTTCATGTTGATTAAAGAAAATTCTTGTTGCAGAGTCTTTGGTTGTGTAGGAGAAGATATTTCTTTATTATTTTCAATGTATGTGTCCGATTCAGAATTCATTGTAGATTCGTCTACTTTTGTAGTTATACAATTCATTTCCCGATCGGTTTGAGTATCACTGAGCTGTAGCTGTTGAATAGATTGTAGTGTCCCTGTATATCAACAAATTTATTAATTTAATGATAATAAACATTTATGCTATTCGTAAGCAAAGTAATATACATACTTAAATTACTATCCTCTGAGTATTGTGTATAAATAGATGCGCTATCGTCCATGCCATGTCCACACAACTAAACAAATAATTCTGCGTTTATTTTTATGTACATACAGGGCATATTTCTCAATGAATGCGTACATACCTTCTTTAAAAAAGGATCGATTTTGTATATCCGCAAACATTGATCTTTAGACCAAGTAATCAACTCGAAGTCACTGTTTTCTGAAATTATAAGTATATTTCATATTCCCATTTTTTTAATTCGCATATAAATATGTACCTAATTTTTGGTGCCTCCATTGAAATTCGAGTACAACGTCTGTATGACCTACGAATGTGTAAATAGGCGCGCCAAGGTTTGTTGTGTTCCATAACAATAAACTGTTCTCCCCTCGTCGCAATTGCGGTACCACTATTGTCACTAATCCTTCTCCAAACGGCTGTAAATGGGTTTTATCGTGTTATAAATGATAATGACATGGATTTTGTTGAAGAGGCTATCATTTTTACCGTATATCTGACTCTCCATACTGGGGAATTTGTTGTCACAATACTTTCCGCTCTGCGCGGATTGCTAATATCAAAAATTTTTACTGTACAATCCTGACTAGAAGTGGCCAGTTGGTTTTGTTGAAAAGGACACCAATCTAAACCATGTATCTAAAATAACTTCAGCGTTTATAGATGTTTTACTAGATTCATAAATCACAAAAAAATGCATATATACTTTTGTTAGGTGAGCAGCTATGTACTGCACAGGACTATTTCCTTTCCGCTGATCCCATATTTTAATATCCCCATCGTGAGCTGTAGCTAATATATTAGGTGATAAACCATTCCATCTTACTTGAGAAGATCCAGCTATAAATTAAATACATATTTAGATACATAGTTAAATGTTTATGAAACTTTCTCATTCAGTTTAAACTCACCAACTGCAGACAAAGATAAACAAGGTTTCCTCTGATCTCTTATATCCCAAATGTGTATAAATGTGTCGATGCTACAAGAAGCAATGATATCAGGTTCTTTGGGATGCCAGTTCAAGTCACAGACTACTCTTGTATGTGCCTTAAAACTATTTGTTGTCTGTAATTCATAGCCACTGCCTCCAGTGAGTGACAATATTTCTATACGTGTATTGCTCTATAATTCAAAGTCAATTAGTCAGTGTAAAATATAATCAGTATGTGTATTCTTTAATTACTAACAGAGACAGCACACATGTGAGCATTTGTACTTGTAGGATTCCATTCTGTGGTGCCAATTTCGTACTTGCTGTGTCTGCGGAATTTTCTCAGGGTATCAGCACCTTCATCAAAATGTTTCACAGCAAAACATCTACGTCTGGACGAAGTAAGACAAAAGATAAAGGGAAGCCAAGTAATGAAAGAATTGTAAATACAGATAAAAACATTTGAGAAAAAATTTGCTATAGGTAGGGTCTGTGTACGTCGGTATTTACCCAGCAAGTAACACGTAGTTGCCAGTCGCATCCACGGCCATGCTATTAGCCTACAAAAAAAGAGGAATAGTTTCGTAAATGACAACAATCGAGTATTGCAAGTTGTACAATGAAAATACGACCTACAGGAATCAAATCTCGGACATGGATCAACGACACAAGACAACGTACCTGTAAATCCCGGTGCTCCGTGACCACATAGTCGATACCCCAACGTTTTGACATTTTACCAATAAATTCGAATTCCTGTCAGCATTCTGTGAGGTTAGAATTAAACCGAATACGCGAACTCTTGTCGCGTACAAACAAGCAACTGTACACTGTACACATACGAACGAGCTGCACCGCGTCTTGATACAGCCACACACATCCTCATTGGTACCGCTTTTGATTGGCCGGTTGGAATTCACACGTATGTATCCCTTCCATCGAGCTTATGTGGTCGAGGGGAGAGTACAGGGGTAAAAAGAGCAAGAGAGAGGGAAGTTCAAGACGCTTCGCTGTGCTATTTCTGTCACGTAGGACGCATACATTCGTTATTGCATACAAGCGTACTGACATCAAGACGCAAATAATTGGTAACACGGCGCGAATCAGGAGTGAAAAGGGTTTCAGTTTGGTCGACCTTCGATCGGGCAGTTCTAACTCCATCGAATTTTCGAAGGTGTTTCGATAGTTTGTCAGTGGCCGTGATTATTTCAGTGACTATAACAACAATGTCCGTGATTATGGATTGTTTTCACCAGTAGCGGATGTTGTGAAGTTTGTTAATCACTTTGTTTAGCTGACTTCCCCGATAAGTAATACCGATCCATCGAGGCTCCGAGACAGCTCCGTTGATGAACATTGGTGTTTAGTGTTGGGTTCCTCCACGATCGAAAAACAAACAGGATCTTTTGTTTTTCAAGGGTAGTTGTTCGTCCTTCGTGATTCGTTTTCCTTCTCTTCTCAGCTAGTCACGTCACTTGCAACAGCGGCGCGAGAAGCCAACCGAGGACTCCGTCACGGCTGAGACTTATCGATACAAATTCTACCGATTGCCGAAAATCGGTTATCGCACGGACGTAAATTCCGTTTCGATCTATTTAATTAGGGATCTGTAATGTACAAGCTCGGGGACGCGGGAAAAATCGTCACGTCCACTATTAAGTTTGTACACTCAAAGAGGAAAGGAATTTTCATACACATAAGAAACATGTACCAGAATTCGATAAGTCTTCGATGTCAAAGAAGTTTTCTAACATTTCGATTCTATTGAACACCTTGACCGTTGCGACTGAGAAACGAGGTCAAGATTTTTGCCAGAATAACACACCAACCAGTCATCAATCTCCGATGTAATGGGGTGTTAATGACATAAGAAGCAGTTCGCTAGGAGATGCATCAAGAGTATTCAGTACAGAGACGCTGCTTTTATACACTGTAAGAGAAAAACCATTGACACACTGACAACATGAAGCTGTTGGAGAGTACACGCTTCGAAGCTATCAATAGTGCCTTGTCCATCAAGACCGGAGACAGCAAAATAATAGGCCGGTAGGTCAATCAAACTTGTGTGTAATGAACACATTGTGTAACCAATGCTTTATATTTATCATTTTCTCTATATTCAGAATAGAGAGCTACTCTTGTAAAATGGCTGGGAATGACAAACAACTGTATAAACGTTTCAATGCAGAACAGGGATTTACTCCACATGATCTTCAAGCTTTATCACCACCTCAAACATCTTTGGGAACATCACCGGCTCAAAGGTATTTTAGGTATTAACAATCATTGATTAAATCAAAAGCTAGGACAAAAGAACAATTTCAGTAGAATAAATGGAGGAGGTCCAGATATTTTATAATAATAACTGTACATTCTCTTTCTATTTTTTCTATAGTCGCAGTGTTTCTGGTGATGAAGATGGCCCACTATGCGACACAATCAGTAGAAAAACTTTGTTCTATTTGATTGCCACTTTGAATTCAGCTTTTCATCCGGATTATGATTTCTCTGATGCTAAAAGTCATGAATTTAGCAAGGAACCAAGCTTGACATGGGTGATGAATGCAGTAGACAGTAATTTGAGTGCAACTGCGGGTGATCATTATCGTACTCTTAGGACCGCGTTATGGGCGGCCATTGATGATGAGATATCATTAAATGAATGTGATATTTATAGGTAAAAAATATAAATTGTATGGAAACCCATGTGGAGAAGTTACTAGCTAAATTAAAAGTATGAAACTATTTTAGTTACAATCCAGACTTTGTATCCGATCCATTTGGAGAAGATGGATGCTTGTGGTCTTTTAATTATTTCTTCTACAATAAGAAAATGAAACGCATTGTGTTTTTCACATGCAGAGCAATAAAGTAAGTAATATCTATTCCATAAATCAGTTTTGATTGACCTCTCTTCTTAATATTGTTTCCCCCTTTTTTTCTGTTATTTACAGTCCACTCTACGTACTAGATTCTGGAGTTGGCAGTGACTTTGCCATGGACGAAGATGAAGATAGATACTAAATTTATAATGCATACTTACAAACTTTATCCCCATCACTTTTATTAATTTTGCCATACAAAGGCATCAGTGAATGTTCAATATGACCTATTACATAGAACTCCTATTACATAGAACTCCTATTACGTACAATGATACAATTAATTTTCATAATTAGTTTACATATTTTCCTTTGTAGCGACAGTCGTTATCAGACTCAGTATCCCTAATAGAAAAATCTATCGTATTGTTCCCTAGTTTTTCATACCATTAACGTTAAATTATAGTCACAAAGAATCAAACAAATGGACTAGCATGAAATATTTTGATTTCATTTTTTTTCTCCAGGTAATAAATGTATCTTAAGTACACAAATTACTTGAACGTTAAAGAAAGATTTGAAGTATTGACAAAAATGTTGCTCCTTCTTTAAAAACAAAAATAACTGAGATTAACAGTTTTGTAGATTGGAAGTGAGATAAGTTATTCTGATGTTATACAGATTATTTGATTAGTAACAAGATTAACGATAAAATTAATTACTAGAGCAACAAAAGTATAGATCCAAAATGCAGCATTGATTTCTTAATCCTAGTCATTATACTTTTATGTTACAAAAAAAAAAAGAAAAATTTGTAAACTATTAATACTAATTACTGTAAATGTATCATCAGATGTTTTTGAAATATTGATGACATTCAGTATGAAGCTGTGCTTTTCTGTGTAACTTTAAAAAAGTATACACAATATTCTGTGTTTATAAATAAATATTTATCTGTTCAAATATCGTAGAAATTTTTATGCAGTTTAATAGATTAAACAAAAAATGAATTTATAAATACACAACGCGGTAGGTGAATTTTCTAATAGTATGGTAGAATTTCCTCGGATTGCTATGGAATCCTAATTTTACATCAGTGATGAATATATACATGTATACATATGTCTTGTGAACCTAAAGAGACTCAGCATAATGCTCGACTTAGATTGTTAGATTTCAATTGAAGAGAGTGATTTCCCGATAATTTCTGTAACGTACTAGTAACTTTAGTTCCTTTAGGACTACATGTTTATCATCGTCATTTGAATAAAGTTTATGAATAAATATAATTAACGTTTACACCATCCATGTCTTTCATTATTTTCACAAATGAAATCGCATTGGTTTGTGCAGATTAGAAGACAACTAATCAGCACAAAATTATGCTTGAATTCGTTGGGTAATAACTTAAAGCCTAACTTACCTAAATTACTAGGCAAGTCAACTTATTTGTACATCATAACGTCTGGTGATTGATACATGCACATATAGGCGTCGCACAAGAGTCGTTTTGCATGCTCAGGTAAATGACGATCATCTGTTAATTCAGTCAGGTAGTTTCCACCTTCTTCGCTCAGCCAATATGGGAAGTCTGGGCATGGAACCATCTCAGGTATGTTGTAGCCATTTTGTTCTCCTAGAGATAATTATACAATTAATCACACATTAAGAGTAGTACTCATTGAAGTAAATGATTTATTCAAAATCATGCTGTACCTTTTCTATCAGCCATGGAATCAAAGAAACACCACGGCGCCTCCGATCCAGAACCACATTTTACAAAGCAAACATAATGAGACGTTTCGATACAAACGACTGCAGATAATTCTAGGTACAATCTTGGAACAGGGCAATGTTCTTGTAAAATATCAAATTCCATTGGTACCACGAGTTTCTTCGGCTCATGATTCGTCCTTCGTTCATGCCGATGCACCTGCAACAAAATATTTCAAATATATTTTGAGCTCCTGCAGAGTCATAGGAAGAAATTTGTTTCTGCCTACCTTTTCCAAACATTGTAAACAAAAAGCAATACTCTCGAGTCCAACACCGCATTGTCCGTAACATTCCTTGCATTCAAATTCTGCTAATTTTCCACAAACTGTGCATTGTCTGGGAGCTAGCAACAGACCATTAGATATTAATACATTAAGAATAATTAATTGTAACAATGTACAAGTATTTTAATGATATTTACAATCGTCAATTATATCTGTAACGTCCAACAATAGTGTCGGCTGGATTTTTGGGTACATTTTAAACGATTTTCCGAATCTAGGCATTTGAATGATGAGACAAGATGGCACTTCCTTCAATCGGATGTTACTTGTTAAAAAACTTTGTTCTAGTAATTGTTGTACCGTCGGAAGGTTCAAATGGTCATCTTTTTCGACGAAGAGTTGGTAATGATACGCATCCTGACCAGAACTCAGTTTGAGAAATGGCTCAGCGTTCAAAATTTGAGCAACCAGAGAAGTTAAAAATTCTTCAGGATCTGAAGAAATTCAGGATGATTAAACTTAACGTTTGGATGTTCCTTTTAATTAAATATACTTAACGCGAAAACAAACCTTTTTCCTCACTGGTTAACCCGGACACCGATGAAAGCTTTTCAAGCAATGTCCGAAGTTTCATTACGTGATCTGCTCTAACAAACATATTTTTTCTGAGCGGATTTACTATTTCTTCACGCAATACTCTTTGCACCTCTTCATATTGTGGACAGTCTTTCTCATTGGGTGGTCTACAAAATCAAATATATAAAGTAATTGTATGTGAGAGAAAATAAGACAAAATATATTGATTACCTAAATAAAAGATTATCAAAAACGCTAGTAAATGTAAACATGCTGAAAAGAGTGGCATCCAAGTAACAGGAATTGTGATGACCTTGAATTCCTCTGTACTTTCCACAAATACTTTCCAGATTTCCTTTAACAGAAATTGGTCGCACCATTCCAATTATCACAGAACTCTCCATATTTCCAAAATTATCCGTATTTATCAGTGACATTGGGTCTTCGCTTTTTGCCTACGATAATGTAATTAACTAATTAATACCTAGCTATCAAATGAAAATATTCTCAATTGAATACTTACAACCATTCCATCGTAGCGTGAGCATTGATCGAGATCTTTGAAAACCGCCCTATAAGGCCGACAATGAAAATACCTAACGTCTTTATATGTTCCATCAGTCCCAGAAGGGTGACTATCATCCTAAATACGAAATAATTGATTGTGTATTAAAATTTAAATTCAATTTTTCATTACAAACGTATCGATAATTATACCTACCAGTTCTACAGCTGCCATTAATTTACCAGGAGTAATACCAGGCGGTGTTCCTATCCAACGAATAACACCATAGTGCACATCGGAATCCAAAATCACTTTTACATTGGAACCAACAATTAAATCTGAATTTTCCATTCGTCCGAACTTTTTGTTTTCATTTTTTTCTGGTGTATTGCCTATAATAAAACTGAAAATTAAATTCATATCTATTTACGGAAAATAATAGTTCAATGAAAATCATTGCAACAGAAAGCGCGTAAAAAGCTTCATGAAACGGTGCGATCAACTACATAAACGAAATGCGGAAGTATGATGAATTTATGAGAATGTCTACGTTTCCTTACTATGTTCTAAGAGACTATAGCGTTCGAATGCTCCTTCAATATCACTGTACACATTTGATTCTATTTCACTACTCCATTTGTGTTCTAATACAAAGACAGGAATGTTTTGCAACGTTGCAGCCATTTTACAATAAAATTATAATAGATTTTCAGTTCTGAGAGACTTGCCGGCACCACTGAGACAAGCTAAGATTCAGGCTATTTATAACCGCCTCGGTTATTCTTAACTCTCTCTACTAACATGCAATGAGGGAAGACAAGCAGACTATGTTGGATCCCTAGCAAAGCTAGTAAAGTATACTGTTAATGAAGAGAAGCCAAGCTGAGAATTTATTTTCACGTTATTCTTATTACCAGATTGCGTGTATGAATGGACATTTGTGTTTTTAGTTACGTTACTATCATTTTCAAGTGGCATTGTTTTCGTTGGTTGAAGGTATTCCTTTGGCACAGATCGTTGATCTCTGTTATTGTTTTTGTTATCATCGTAGGTATTAAATCTTTCTAAAAGAACAGGTGGTGTAGAATCCAATACAGACTTTTTCTTGTCATTTGTTTGATTATTTCCTATGTCTGTCTTTAAAAAAGGATCTGCAGATGACAGAAAGCATGTCATTAAAATTAAAATCTTCAAAATGAAAACAATAAAATATGTGTCTTTATACTTTTATCTGCATTTCCAAGACCGGTAGGACCCTCGGGTTTCAATGGAAAAATGTGGCTCAATGTAGCAAATCTTCCTTCCGAATGAGTGGACACAAAATACTCTTTACTTAGCAAAGCTGTCTTGGATGATTCTTTTCCTTCCTACAAATGACATACAAACTACAATGGTTACACTAACTTATATATATGTATGTGTACCAAACAACAAATAAAGTATTATTTGTGCTACTTTAAAGGATCTGAGGATATATATTCTACAAAGTATTGCATAAAATTACCAATAAGTCAAGACCAAAATAATGTCCTGGTCCAAGTTGAGGCACAGGTCCTATGTATTTAATTAAGGCCAGAAACTTGGTGTACCCCTGAGGATCAGGACAGTACCAAACAGTATCATCTATCATTAGACTCATCAATTCTTTGCATAGTTTCTTGTGATTAGCTAAACGAATCCTTTCCTCAGACATAGTTACTGCTGGAAGAAACTTCCATACCTCTGGTGATACAGGGATCAAATCGACCCTGTGACATCGCCATTCTGTACCACGCCAGACTTCTGATCCCGTTGTGTCAGTAACCCGTACTCTAAGACCATCTCCCCCTAAATCCTCGATCGCTTCCGCCAGCATGCCAAGACGTAACATATTGACATTTGTGTCGCATTCTCCGGATATACGCGACAGAATAGTGTTTTGTTTGGCAACATAATGCTGGAGGACCTGACGGTCATCCTTGTTGGAAGCATTCCGCTTTTCCATGATCAATTACGTACAATCATTTCGATGAAGCGACTCTGTCAATTGCGAAGTGTGCTGACCGCATGGATAAGATACATTTATCTTAAGCATCATATAGCTTCTTTTTTAAGATGTAGAGATCACACAAAAGAATTTCGTGGTGCCCATCTTGTTCACGAAATTGCAATTATGTACTGCCAGCAGAATTATACGGAGAAATATTGGTCATGGACACACTCGGACATTGGGGTAATCAAATTAGTATCATTTAAATGTTAGCAAACCATTCTTCCCAAAACTCTCCTTAATAAAAGAGTACACATTCTTGTTTTTGCTCCTTCAAATGCAGAATTTATTGAGACAACGCAGACAAAAAGAAATTGAAACAACCTTGCGCCCTTATTGCACTTGTGTCCTTTGCCCCTTTGCTTTGACTGTCAAGTTTTATAGTAACTTAGTTCACAAAACAACAAAGAGAATGGAGATTCGACGTTGGTAGCACTGAATGTTAAAGAGCATCTTCACGCATGAGGGAAAATTATTTAAACTCAAATATAAGTTTAACTTACAAATGATGTTATTTCTATGCAAATATATGTATAATACAAATCCTAATGTTATTTAGTTGATTTCAGTTAACATGTTACAATGAAATTACGATCATTAATTTTTTCGACCAATGAAAACCGTGCCAGTAGGTGCAAGCAATCTATTCCATGGGAAAATCAGAACTCCCTAGGAATTTTGTCAGTTCATCCACGGACGATTTCTGGAACTGTGGACATCGTGTTTTAAGTTTTAAATATGAACGATTTTGGACACACCGATATGTCGAACACGGATTCTTCGCGAATGTCAAGCGATCCTGGCTTCAGTGAATTGTTACGATCAGCAGAACAATTATCTGCTGCTGTCGAAGGTACTGAAGAACTTCCTCAGGTCGAAAGAAATCTTCGACAAATATTAGAAGCCTCAAACGAACTCTGGTCTCGTGTCACACAGACCGGCACCCAGGATAATCAAGTTCAGGCGTAAGAATACTTTAAACATTATAATTTATAAAATAGCGGAAAACTCCTTGTATATTTCTATCAGAATTTATGCTTGCAATGTGAAATTTATTCGCTAATAAATAATCATCTTTTTAGCATGACATAACCTAAGGTCTCCGGAAATTTCTGGCGCGAAAACATCACCATAATCATAATTATTTCTGCTGCCAGTACAATAATTCATTTTGTAGAGATTATGACATATGATTTCTTTTTAATTTCAGACATCTTCTGCTGGGATCACGAGGTGTTGATTTACCTCAAATATCACAAAAATTAAGTTCACTTAGTGCAAGGCGTACTTTTGAACCTTTAGATCCTATTGCAGACACTGACATAGTCAGTTACCTTAGAAATGAAAAAGAAAATGCTATTTTGTCGATCATTGAGCAAGTTCATAAAGATGTAAGAATTTGTATCATATTTAAAATTATTTCTTAAGATTTTAGACTAATTAGTTTGTCTTTCAGACATTTGAGCTCACCAGAGTTCAACAAATGGAGCATATGTTGGGTGAATGGAAACAAATGCGCTTTGAGATAATTAATGCTATGACAGCACCATCGGGGGAGCTGGTGGATCTGCGAGGTACCCCTCAACGCACAAAGCTAGCTGGATCCATTGTTAGTGGCTTGACAAGTGTAGAAGTAGCTTATGCCAAAGAACTTCAAAATTACAATGACCATGTGCTCAGAGGAATAACTAGACCAAGTCTGTTCAATGCATTTTGCAAGGCTGCAGAGTCATTTGATGATAAAAAAATTGTAGACCTTTGGCAAATGGTAAAGTATATGGTGGATATCCCACCCATTCCCAGAGAAGATCAAATTAAATCTAGAAGCACTGCTATTGTCGAAAAAAAGATTGTATTGCAAGCCAGAAAATATTTGGAGAATAGATACCGGGATTTTATAACTTCGGTTATTAGCGAAAACTTGGCACAGGCAAAAAGAGGTGGCATTCCAGGCACTGTGCCATTAGTCAAAAGTTTCGTAAGCGTCAAAGTACAGAATCTAAGAGAACTAGAAGATGTTATGGTAGAAGGCAAACCACTGTGGCCTCTCGTTTATTACTGTTTGAGAGTTGGCGACTACAAAGCTGCACTGCAGTGTCTTAACCAGTGCAATACAGAGTTCCCAGAGTTCAAAGTTGCTTTGGAAGAAGCATGCAATGATCCAGAAAGACATCCCAGTAGTTATGCCGAATCAAATCTGAAGCTGCACTATAGAAAACATGTTAGATCTGTTACTGACCCATATAAAAGATTAGCGTATTGCGCATTGGTCCCGTGTGAGCCTGATGATTTGCATTCCGACGTGATTTGCACAGCAGATGATTATTTGTGGCTGAAATTGTGTCAAGTTAGGGATCAGCCAGATGCTGAAAATAAATTAACATTGGATTACTTGCAAACTACAATATCAGAAATATACGGAGAATCTTATTACCACGCACACGAGCAACCGTTCGTGTACTTTTCAATGCTGTTTCTGACTGGACAGTTTGAGGCAGCAATAGAATTTCTAGCAAGAGGTGCAGGAGCAAGACATTTGCCACACGCGGTTCATTTAGCAGCTGCTATGCACGAGCATAACTTATTGGGAGTTAGTCAGAGTGTGCTAGCACCTTTATTAAGCGTTGATCCTGCAGACAAGCCACCTGCAAGGAGATTAAACTTTGCCAGATTGATATTACTTTATGTTAAGAGATTCAATTCCACGGATCCAAAAGAATGTTTACACTATTTATTCCTGTTAAGGTTAGTATCCAAAAGTTCGCAAGTTAGAAAGCTTGAAGTTTAATCTACTCATTTGTATTTCTAGAAACATGAAGGATCCGCATGACCGTAATATGTTTGCTGCCTCAGCAGCAGAAATGGTGGTTGATTCCTCACCAGCTAATAGAACCCAATTGGTTGGAAAGATAGACAAAGATCATTGGGTACCAGGAGTTTTAGATCAATTCCAAATCAACACGCAAGACGTGATAAATATAAGTGCGGATACACTCTACAGGAAAGGTCTTTTAGAAGATGCTGTAAGCATGTATGATCTTGCTGGTAATCATGAGAAGGTTCTTAGTTTATTGTGCACACTTCTGGCACAAGTGGTTAGCCAAAGGTCTTCTGCACTGAGATCTCGATTGCAGGTCACTGCTAGTGACATAAGCACAAGGTAATATTTGAAAAGCATAAAGTATTATCAATTTTCTTCAGTGATATATAATAACCCTTTTACCGTCAGGTATCAAGGGATTGAAGTGCAAGCGCCATCAGAATTGGTCTCTGCATTTCATACATTGAAGCATCTAATGGTGTTCTTCGATCAGTTTCACAATGAACAGTACCAGAGCGCACTTAGGGTAAGATATAACAGATTATCTGCATTAACATTAATTTGGAAACTGCAAACATATAGAGGCATACTTTTGGCTGGTTACAGACCATCGCAGAATCTAAGTTGTTACCTTTACACATAAAAGAGGTCGATGAGAGAGTGAACGTTCTGCGTCGCGTATCGCCAGAAGTGGCTGGCACGTTAGCGGATGTTCTTCTGGCAACTATGACGATACTCTATCGTCAGTACCAGAAGTTACGAGCCGGTGAACCAGGAGACGAAGAAGCGAGGAAGCAACAACTTCTCGATCTTCGTGAACAAGCTCGTGCGTTAACAAGTTTCGCTGGAACGCTTCCTTATCGTATGCCAAATGAGACCAACAGTAAACTTGTACAAATGGAAATACTTATGTGCTGATCATAAAAGACTCAATGTATTTTTTGTTATTTTATTTTGGACAGAGTACTTCAGATAACAGTGGGTAGATTTGTGCAGGTACTGATCTCACGAAGCACAGAACTAATCAGTGTTTTATTCCATTCATGCTTGGAGTATTGTCGCTGCAGTGTATATATTTTTTGTACTTCTTTAACTTAAATGATTAAGAGATTTATAAACATAAATTGTATTGTCTTCTAAGAGTTAATAACTCAACGTTACGGAACGAATATATTAAATATTTGATAGTTTGTTCCTATGGTAAATATTATATGTTTATCTCGTCGAATCATTGTCTTCGGTATACGTTTTTAGACATGTAATGGATATTCCAGAGCTGAGGTCCTGGACTTTTCCTTCTTTCACCTGAGAATGTTCATCATTATTATTATATTTTATTGTATGTTTTGTTTGATAATACTTACAGCTCTGTAATCAAGAAACATTTCTTTGAAGGCCATAAAATCTGTGAATGTTGATAGTACTTCAAAAACTTCACCTTCCAATTCATTCTTTTTATTACTGAAACATTTAATAACATTGAAGGCAAGAATGCTTCTATTAATATTAATATGTATTGAATATATCTACAACTCTTTCACGAACTACACAATTTTAATGTGTACCTTAAGAGTTGCAGGAACATGTTTATGTTAAAATGAGGTATTACTTTTTGTAAGTAATTAACAATGTAATCTTCCACACTTTGGTTCTAAAAAGAATAAATATATTAATATATGTATACATAAAAATGTAATTTGTCATTTTAAGATACGAACATATTCGTTAAAGATGTCCATGTAAATTAATTTATTCTCTTCTGTTGGCTCAAAAATGTCCCAATATTCATCCAAATATTTCTTTTGGATGATGTGAAACTCGTCTTCTAACAAAATATCTTCTATATGACCAATAATCTCATCGAAAAGTCTATCCTCCACATTCTCTGCACTCTGTTCTGTATTTTCATCCTCGTTTGTAAAACGGCAACTGTCTACAAAATTATTTGCTCATATTATTTTGTTTATGTATCCAGTTTTTGACATGACAACACACAAAATTTATGCAAAAATTTAAAAAGCTAATGTATCCATACTTATTTATAAGAGTGACATAAACAAACCCATTATTTCTCCGGACATGATTTTATTTGATAATGAAAATAAGGCACTGTTTATTTAGGCGATTTCGACTACGGCTGGATCAACTATTTCTGAAAGCAAGTATCGATATGTCATGTATGTGTAATTGTTGGTAACGAGAATCGAAATAGGAACGACCAATCAGAGTCTTCCATGCTGCAGTTCACATTTTTTCTAGCCGTTTAACTCAGTTTAACTGTAGTGCACATACGAATTAATTTAAAATGTTCTGGTAGTTTTTCAAAGGTACATCGTCAAACAAATTATTCAATTTTTCGATTCTATATTGTGATTTTATGTTTTGGACGTAAAGTTATTAAAAAATACTGTGGAACAGCTTTGAAACATTGATAAAAAGGGAAAAACGATCGTGTCTTATTCTCTATCGAACGTCACAGAGATTTCAAATTTCTGTAGATCAAATTCGTGACCGAAAGGTAAGCACTCAGAATTATTAAATTACTATACAAGAGCATTCAGAAGTTCGGAAATTAATTTTTCAATATTGAAGGTCGCGCGTGTCAATGGAGATATACACTTTTGACAAGAGTCTTCAAGAAAGACTGGTCGAGCTAACTGAGATATTGTCCAGCAGAGATGAGATTGTACCGGCTTCTCAAATTCAAGCTGAATGGTTTTATCATGTGGAGCTTGTAATAGAACCTACTGGTTGGCAGGCATTGTGGAAGATACCTCGTTTAGTATGTGAAGACTTTCAGGTCCATTACCCTACTATAGTGGTGGTAGAAGTGGAGCAAGTTGATTTTACTGATCTATCAGCATTGGTTAAGATTATTGCTGTTCAAGATGAAATTCATCTGCCAGAGAAATATGATGTGCCGCTCGTAGAACTGTACCCAACTCAGAAGCAAGAAAACAATGCATTAGATATGGTGGGCACTGCCAGCTGCATCGACCAACTAAGATTCTTTTATAGTTACTTGTGGATGCCATGGGACATAGATGACGATGATAACACTGATTGGGTGTCTGTGCATCTCGAAACTAGGATTAGGTTGTTCTTTGACATGAAGAGGAGCATTGTCAGTAAAGAGACTAGCGATGTCATTAGGAGTTTGATAAGAGAGGGCAGAGAAGTTCAGCAAAGGATAGCAAGACTGGAGGACACCATCTCCGAAGAAGAAGAATCCCATGAAGAGGTAGATGGAGGAACAGCATGTCAATTAATGAAACTTCACTTCAGGCTGCAACAAATCAAGAGGGAGATGGAAGTTCTTGAAAATCCTGCCATGAGAGAGATCCTTGTAAAGAACAGAACAGATTCCTTGAACAGTGAGAAACTCCAGAGAAGAGACAGCAAAGAAAGAAGCACAGAAGGGTACTTTGTATGGCTGGGTGGTACACTGGAAGAAATGAAAGAAGCTATAAACAAAACCCAAGCTCATTTGGCTTCAGAGTTACACTTTAAGTATGTTTCAAAAATTCTGTAGACATCTGATTTATACACGTTTAATTAAGTTACCTTTTTATTCAGAATATCTGGGTCTTTGCAAGAGACTCTACAGGCTTGCGATGCAGGGGACATAATCGTAATCGGAGAAGGAACTCATGACATAAAGAGCGCCGGGAATTTAGAAGACGGGGGTACGATTAGGGGTATTAGTAACGTAGAACGCACTGTTATTTCTGTTAAAGATACTGAAACTGCACCATCTTTACTGGACTTTTCTGGCAACGAAGTATGCCATTTTATCCAATTATTCCTACCCCAATATCCAGTCTTTTTTTATTTACAAAATATATTTTTTAGGTACTGTTAGAAGGTATTACTATAGACGCAGGGGATCTTAGAGCTGTTGTGATTGTTAGAGCTGGAACCACGAAAATAGTTAATTGTCGAATATGCGCACTAAGTCAAAGTATAGTTAAATTAGGTGTAGTTGTTCTACCAAATGCAAAATTGATCATAGAGAATTCTGTATTGGACGGCCTTGGAACAGCCGTGGTCATCTACAGTAAAGGAGAGGTGTATATGAACAATTGCAGTTTTAACAATTGCGTCGAAGGTGTACAGGTGTGAAATTGTTTTAATTGTTTTTCTTTCACGCATTTGGGCATGTTTATTATATTTTTGTTGTTTATTTAGCTGTATGACGATGCAAAACTGGTGACAAGCAATTGCTTCCTAGAACAATTCAAAGAATACGCGTTGCGGCTGGAGACGCAAAAATATTTGTACGGGACGGAAAGCAAATTTGGTAGTTCGGAACTGTTAGCCGGTGTGTCCGAAATTTCGTTGAAGGATTGCAAATTCGGTGGAAATGGCAAAGGAGACGTTATTTTGAAGCCTGGAACGGCATTCTCTTCTGCAAAACAAGATAGAACTTTGAAGTAATTTGGTGAATTTCAAATCTTTCGCAATTTTCTGTTTACAATTCGAAATTGCATGTATCGGTGCTCCTACAAAATATACAAATTTTGTATTTTTTTATCGTACCCAATCTTATCATTTTTCGTATGACATTGAGATTGATTGAAGTATGCATTCTGTGTGTGAATATTTTTCTGAAAAAGATAGCGTCGAGTAAAATCGAGTAAAAGTTCAAAAAGCGCGCGGAAATATAGATTTAAATTTCTTTTGCTAGTTCCAGTCGCTGCCGTTCGATGGTAGCATCATTCAGTTTCGTGGTTTGTTGTCATGCGTTTAGTGATAATAAAGTGTCGCGTTCGATCCCGTGTATAATTTATCAAATGCGGTTATCGTGGTTGCGTAAATTACAGATAGGAATATTTAGGGTTGGTTTTATAAGTCGATATTCAGGTATATTTTAGTTATCATTTTCAACAATGTCCCGCTAAAACTCCACGTTCGTTTCCTAACCTTACCATGCATCTGTAATCCTTTTTTTCAGTATTTCTGTCAGAGACGATGCAATTTGCGATCTGAATCTATCGGATGCATTTGCATGCAAGACGTAGTAATTCCAACAATTCTCGTATTCGTACATTCTGCTGGTATACATTTCCAAACCGAGCCGGATCACCTAACCTACAAACATGTACAGTCGAGGGAAATAATGCCGATATACGGTTACGTATATATCTGTGTTGACGTTCACGTACAGGGTGTCTCAATATTATAGTATAACCGGAAAAGCAGTAGAAAACTAAATTAAAAATGTAGGGTAAAATTTGTTCGTACGGGGCTTCTCGAGAAAAATCGAACTTAACCTTAAAGGGGATTTGCAAAGTGAACCTAAAATGTGCAATCACTTGGTAAATATATTGCATATTCATTTTGATCCAGTAGGTAGTAGACAATTAGTCTCAAAAATATATGTCAATGCACAAATAGTTGCGTCAATGCATAATAAATATTTTTCAGTAATGTTTACATAGCATGGAGTTTAAATAGTTAAGTAGATGCAGTAAGTCATGACCAGACCATCAAGTAGTACACGTGCTTCGTCATATCTTAAAGTAATTATCCTCGAAAAGAGAATATTGTACGGGAAAATTTCATTCTTCACGTTTCCATTATTTTCTGTGTAAGAATTGTTGAATCTCTTCACAATTGCACGATGAATTCTTGGACACCCTGTGCATGGAACAGATAACGCGTCGTACGTGCACCGTACATTGCCGTGACGCAAACGATAATTTGATCCATACCGTTGCCGCTGCCGTATTTGTTTAAGACTGTGGGTTTGTTCGTGTCTATAAATGAAGGCACAAGTGCCTGGCCATGTGGCCGTGTCACGTGCATCCGGATCAATGAAGTATCGAGATTTAAATACTCGCGCTCATCTGATGATGAATGAAAGCCCGTCGTGCAAGATACCGCTTATCACTTGCCTAGCCTCAATTGGGTTTTCAACCTCTTACGCACGTTTATAGATACGGAAATAGATGCAGTAGGAGCTTGGTATTTCACTAATGATATGCTAGAATCTTTTTTTGTCATAGGATGACAGAAAGTTTAGAATTTTACTAATGGCATGTCTATAGAAAAGGAAATAGGAGTATTAGAAAATAAAATCTATCTCTTGTTTCAGCAAGGAAAACATTTTGCTAACTTTTGAAAATCATTCTGTAACTAGGAACTATTTGAATCGATTGTAGCTGAAGTCTAATAGGGAGACCAGTGACTAAGAATATTAAATTTCTGATTGCAGAGAATCTGAGGTTACATATATATAGGATACATAGTATGGCCATGGTGGAAACATCTTCACTGAAGCAATTGTCGGATAGACAAACACAGTTTGGTAATAGCCGTCGCTTGGAACCATCCGACTGCATCTTCGTCTTCAAGGACACGGAATCCGATTACGAGGAGCCGACGTCGGAGATTGATGAGGTGAGTAAGATCTTTGATCCTGTTTTTCAATGCTCTATATATTTAACGACACAACAACGATCAATGAACATTCGTCGGATAGTAATATTCGTTACGCGAAGCATGAAATAATCGAAATAATTGTTAGGCGAATGCACAAAGCATCTAGATTTCTAGCATTGACGTAATCTATTCGCTCGCTAGAACACCGACGAGAAGCAATGTTTAACTTAATTACACACATCTCCCGGTAATCACGTGAATCAACGCTTCTCGACCTGTTACTTTCACCGTCTATCGTAACCGTGCTCCCGGTTTAAAAGATCCTCGAGGCAAAAGAAAGCAAGGATTTGCGGCAATATTTATTCGCACATTATGCATAACGTTGTTCAATGGTAGAGTTGCGATTGTTGCACATAGAACAATGAAGTCTAGTCCTTTAATTAAAAATCAAAAGGAAACGATATCGGAGAAGAGAAAGGGAAAGCGATGGCACACGCGATCCTCGCAGATCCTTTCGCTGCGTGGTCGGTTATCGGTAATCCGCATTCTTTATCGGTCATCGTAGACTATGCGATTTATATGCCCGCTTCTTCGCGCTCAAGTATTGTAGACCTTCACTCGAGGAACCCGTACAAGTATCGGTAGAACATCGCGTAAATACCTAATACCCAAGCCGAAGTTTCAACAACAAATTCCAACCAGAATCACTGCCACCGGTCTCAAAACTTCCACAATCTTGCACTCCACAGGCTGACAGTAATTATTACCTCAAAGTTCAAGAATTAATATCGATCTACCGTCGCTGAGTTTCGACTTCAAATCTTCATTTTCGCGATTCCGTGTTGGTCGAACTTCAGCCCCTCCTATCAACGAGGGGCTCTCTCTCTCTCTCTCTCTCTCTCTCTCTCTCTCTCTCTCTCCTCTCTATCAACCAGTTTTAGATTCACGTTCTAATTTCAATCTCCGCTACCTTCAACCTCGAGTTCTAACATCGATCCCTATTCCCGAGGTGTCACTGTAAGCTTTAATCTTAATCTCCACCCTCAAACTTCGATTTCAAGTTCTAACTACGTTCTCTTATTTCGACCTCAAGTCCTAACTTCAATCTCCATTCTCCCAGTTTAACGTCGTGCTTCATCCTCAATTTCCCGTTGCCGTTCCCGTCCAAACTGGCATAACCGATCCTCAACCTGCAATCAATTTGCCGCCCAGATTTCCCGCTCTAATCTCGTTTCCGAACGTCGACGCGTGAGCTTTGCTGCCGCTACGAAATGCTCGATCTGTCACCGTTTATAAAAACGCTTTACTTCCGTTTCTGTTATATTAAACTTTCCGGGAACTTTCGAACGCCCCGGGTAAACTAGTCTTTGCAACAAAACGAGGCCTGTTCTGGGCAACAAAATTCTCCGCGATAAATCAAATTCTCTCGAGACTCGACTGTTACAAATTTTCTAAAATTCGTGGAGTTGCTCGGTAATGTATTCTCAAGTCTGGGTACCTTTGTCCAACAAAATCGAGCATTTCGAGGGGTGTGGCGGTGCATGATTTAGCATGTTGTCGGCGGGCGCGGCGCGTGTACCAGCCGTTCCGACACAACCAGCATTTGTTCGCCGATTGTTCCGGGCGATGTAAACACACGGACGGTATTTTACCGTTCCGTGGTCCCGCCCCCGCTTGACACGCTCAAAAATCTGCTCACGGAGAAAGGATTAAGTGCAAAAACCGTAACGGTGACGTTAATGAGCCCGGCTGATTTAAAGTATCCCGTGGAACGGCTCCGTCGTCGTTCTTTCCGGCCTATTCGCGGCCAAGTTAGAGACCCGTTCCCCACCCTCATATTTCTCTCTCTCTCTCTCTCTCTCTCTCTCTCTCTCTCTCTCTCTCTCTTTCGGAACGCTTTGCGAGAGAAACACGGGGAAAAAATGAAATAGAGAGGGACGAACCTCATAACACATCCGCCGATGCTTTTGACCGCGAGTTATTTGCGGCCGCGTGTCTTCCGGAATGACTGATCGGCCTCTCGTCGTTCTTTCATTCTCTCCGCCTTCCCTCGTTCTCGTTCCGCGCCGTTTTTTCTCTTTGTTTCTCTCCTTCCATTTTCCGCCGGCTTCCTCGCTGCTCGCCCTCCATCGGCTAAATTAAGTCTAATTTTAACGCTAGGATTTCCATTTGGTCGCTTTTCCATTCGAACTTTCCAGTGCAAGGTAATGATGCCTTGCACTTTTAATCCTCCGTGACTCAATTTTCTCAAATTTTAACACTCGGACTGCGGCGTTTTGTGTCTATTTGTACCTAGAGCAGAAATATTGTTGTCTCATTGTCTAGTTTCTGATAAATGAAATTTTTACATGGTTGCTTAAGGCCTATGGAAGAATTACCATGGCAGGAAAAAGTTTATTGAGCAATATGTTGGAAAAATTGATGAATAGAATTTTAAATGATGGTAAGCACTCTGAGTTATATTTTTGTCAAGATTTGCTTTTCGAGCGTTAATACAAGGTACAATCAACATATCAGTACAATGCCACAATATTAAAATGACAAGTGAAATAAATGATAAGATTACTATAAATTAACATATATCCGAATTATCTTAAAAATAAATTTGGTCAGTAAACAATTCGCATGGTATAAAAAAACGACACTTTTTGTTTCTTACAATGATGGAAATGAAACGACGGAGAACCATGATTTCCCGAAAGTATTCTTCCGAATGAAGCAATAGGTGTCCATGAATTCAACAAATTGCTTATCGATGCAGCTCGCGAGTTCACGGCTTTGAAACACTCGATCTGAAAAGTTGATCGAAAACGGAGAACGAGTGAATCGGAACTTGTAATTTTTCTGGGAAATCGGAAACAATCTCCTCGATTGCTCGACGCTTTTAATTGTCTCCCATGCCAGTCTCGCCGCCTTCGATCACTCCTGTCCTCCTTTATTTCATTCTCGGCTCGCTGAGACACGGCCCCGTGAATTATGACTCCTTCCGCGTTTCTTTCTCGTCGTTGTTTACGTTCTTCCTTGTCTTCTTCTTCTTCTTCTCCGGGTCCATTCACCGTTCCGTTCACGCGCCGTTCCCCCATCTTTCTTCCTCCTTGGGAGTTAATCCCTCTTCCGCTGTTCTTTTCTTATTTGTCGACCACCTCCGCCAGTTTCCTCGACTTTTAATTCATTGTCCGTCCCATTCCCCAGGTTCTTTCGTTCGAGCTCCGCCATTCATTGCTCGATCCACTTTCGATAAGTGTACGGATCCTAGGAAGAAAATCGACGTAGTGTAGGTGTACCGGTTGTGGCCACGTTAAGGATTTATAGGAATTTCACCGTAAATTCAAAAGTCTCGTATCGCATAAGAAGTCTACAAATTTGAATAGATTATTTGATATCTTTAGGTTTAATATCTAACTTGCAATAGGGTAACAAAATGATTCAAGAATTATTACAGTACGAAAATAGTAAAATATGCATTTGCCATGGATTTTTCTTCCCTCGTACTGCTTTCTTCTGTTTCATCCTTTTTGCTATTAATTTCTTTTGCATTGCATTATCTTTTTCCACTAATTTCATTTTTCTTTCCTTTTCTGGTCACACGTATCCTAATCCTATATATTACTATTCTTCCGTGCGATCTTTACGTTTATTCTAAGAAAATCATACAATTGCACAAGTTCTTTACTGAGAATAGTTTATGGTATTCCAGCATTAATTGTACTTGTCCAGCAGAGACAATATATTTATTATTTTGAGATTATGTTGATCGCAAGGAACCGAGGGCAACATTATATAAGAAAATATGAATAATGGTAGAGAAGGCTAGAAACAGTGCACTGACCTGAAACGGTACACCTACCCTACGCGCACTTTGTTTATCTTTTTATTTCTCTTCGCTCCGACGATCGTTTGTATCGCGCGGTTGAATAATTCTCGAGCCTTTGTTGCAACGAAATTCGTCGAATTAAGGGGTGGAAATGCAGCTTGTTCGCAGTTTTTCTGTTGAAGCGACCCGGGTACGCTTCATTGTTTGCTTTGTCGGAAAAACCGCACGCACCCTCTCCACTCGAGGAGACAATAAACTCTCACCCCGGATCTTTCTTCTCTTTATTTCCGAAATCCACCGGCGTCGCGAGTTTCGTCGGCTCTCTAGCCATTTCCTCAGCTTGTTCCTTTGCTCTTCTTCTTTTCTCCGGGAATACTCGGCCGTTGGTTAAACCGCAGCATCTTCCCAGAAGTTATTCTCCGACCGCGGACGCACACATTGTGCTCCTTTCCCGGCGTGTTTTATCCTGACGCCGCCGGTTTTATCACCGCGGATTCATTTATCATGTTTAGCTGACCGCCGGATCCCCCCGTAAATAGAAGCTATCCACCTATGAAAGTCCCCCGCCGCCTCGGAACGTACCATTTTTGAACATAAAGGGAGCCAGCCCGTTCGCTTCGAGGGCTGCGATCTTCTTTTGGAGCCTGCTTCACCCGTCTTCTTCATCCTTTTCCCCAAGATCTTTGGCGATTCTGGACCCTTTCTTGAATTCGTATCGTTACGACTTTGGCCCGTTGCAATTCTGATGTCCTAAAGATTTTGGAATATTCGACCGCTGCATTGCCAGAACCCTGCGAGAATTCTGGGCCTTCGTATCGCCGCTACCCTTAGGAAATTTTTGGCCTTTGTGCTCCCGGACTCCTTTGCCTTTATTTGCAGAATCATTGAGATTTACGGACACTTACAAAGACTTACAAACCATAAAATTTTAATACAACGTATTTTGGTTCATCGGTAACAATTCTTCCGCGTAAAAGATCCAGAAGCGAACGACAATTATTCATCGATATTTTCGCATGGTTCCAATTTGTCTCGGACAATCGCCGCGCTAGATACATGCATACGTCACCGAAAGAATTTCTTAGAAATATTTATTCGAACGACGTCGAGGTCGAGTCGGCTCTTGAGAATAAAAGACGAACGATTGCTCCAGACATAGCCGACACCCACAGGGTACCTCGCCAGCATGAATTGCGAACAGGCGAGCGAACGCTTCAAATCTCGGCGCTAGGAACGTATCGCTTATCCCCCGGAATAGCGCGCCATTAATTCGGACACTTTTGCAGTGCATTTGTTCCGCGGCACTCTAGCGAAACTCTCGCGCCATTCGGGACGCGTCTGTTCGACTAAATATACCGCACGGGGCTGTCCGGGATGGGACGTCGTCGCGACGGCGACGCGTGTCAGCTAGTATTCTTCGCTTTCGCGGACCAATGTTCCGCGAGGCTATTCGGAATAGTTTTGTCGAATCGAGTGCCGAGGCCCGTCGTATTCTCAGACTACAGCAGGCTGCTTCGCTATTCCAACCCCCCTCCCTCCAGCCTCGCTACTCCTTAATCCTTCGCGCGACAACTTCCAGCGAGCTTCCGGAAGCTTGTGCTTCGTTAGACCGCATCTTATTGCATCACTGATTGCCGGTGATGTGTACCCGTGGTTACATATTTAGCAGAGTTGCGCGGAATTACGATTGAACTACTTGAGGGATTATAATTACAAAGAAATTCAATTACATCGTAATTCGTAATTCGGATCGCCATTGAATTAAACTGCAAAGAAATTGTATTGTGCTTCAATTACATTGTAATTCGTAATTGAAGTAGCCATTTAATTAAATTACGAAGTAATTCAATTACATCATAATTCGTAATTCAGATCGTAATTGAATTAGATTACAAAGTAATTAAATTATATCGTGATTCGATTACATTGAGATTCAATTGTATTGTAATTCGCAATTCAGATCGTTATTGGATGAAATTACAAAATAATTCAATTATATTGAATTGAGCCAGTATGAAACGCGTGCTTCGTGCAGGAAATGCGACAGCGAAGGGTTAAACGAATGAGAGATATTGTCCGAGGACGAAGGGGCTTGTTAGGGCACCCGGCCGCCGATGACATCGAAGAGGATCGTCTCTGTGGCCATTGGAACTATTTGACCGAGCATATCCGGGCTTTTAAAACCGCGTGGCTAGGGTGGTTGCTGTCGAGCATGCTCTCCACCTGTTACGCGGCGATTAAATATTTCATCCACGTTGGAATTTTCGTTAATAGTTGGATCAACTAGTTTCAACCGAGGCGGCAGGAGGGGTAGGAGAGGAGCCGGCCGCATTATCGTTGGCAGCACACCGGCCCGCATTGTCTTCCGTTCGCCGAGGCTTCGATAATATATTATGGAGCGCCTTGCTTTTAAAATTAAATTGCCTCGCCTCGCTGCACCGAAAATTGCTCGACTGTGAATATCGTGAATTATCCTGACGCGGATCACGTCAGTGCCGATGGCTCGCGTGTATCATGTTGCGATGCGCGCGCGTTTTATTCGACGTGTTACGAAACCGTTTCGGTCAAAAAATACATGGCCGCCCCCCTCTCTTTCTCTCTGTCTCTCTCTCCGTATCTCGCACGGAACACGATTTTCTGTTTAGTCGGCGATAGACTATGAGCGGAATTAAATCGAATGGCAGCGCTCCTAAATGGCAACCGCCCATGCTCGGCGGTTTTAAAGCCCAATTAACCGTGGCTATCTTGTCGAGAGCAATATAAATCGAATACTGCTGAAGCGTGTTCGAAATTGTTCATCTCTCCAATACTTATTTTCGCTTCTTTCCGCACCGTTCTGAGCCGCTGAATAATTTGCTTGCAATCTATCATTGCATTCTATCATTTTTATTTATTTGCATTATTTATTTGATATACTCCTCGCCTTTTGGCTTAGGATGGCCTCTGGCTCACAACTTTCTTTTTATTACATACGTTGTGCACATAGTCTTCTGACCAAACAAAATTGCTCTAATTTCTGAATTATACTAAGTTATACTACATAATACTATATCTATTTAATTCTCCTCTTGTTCTGTATATCTACACTATATCGCTGTATCTTTGGTTTTCGTTTTGGTTTTGAATCTGTGAATCTTCACTGTCTCTCTCTCTCTCTCTTTCTTTCTCATCACTCTCCTTATTAGCTTAATTCCTACCCTCTTATCGTTGAGGAACTATTCCGCACTTATCGAACCTCTTGTGGCCTCGCACATTTCATTTGTTTATTACTTTATATAGAATATTGAGAGACCGGTAGTTACGATTGGGTCCAGACACGCCAATTTCCACGAATGCAAATTGTCTCGCGAATTCGTGGCACAGCTTACGCCGAAGCCGGGTGCGGAGGGACCGGAGGACCTTGATGGCTCGAAGCCGGTCGAATCTTTCTAGCGATAAGTCACACCGTTTGTCAGCGGGTTCGACAGCACAATTATCGTCGCGGCGTTAAATCACGGGCTGCTTACGTTGGCAGTGGTCGCGCCAACGCGTGCGTAGACGCGACAGGTTCGCGCGGACGTATCCGCGGCGACGGGGCCCGGCTATTGCCAAAAGATAAATCAATAGCGGCGATGATGCCACCGAGAGAAGGCGGAGAAGGGAAGCAAAGAGAGAGAGAGAGAGAGAGAGAGAGAGAGAGAGAGAGAGAGCGAGAGCGAGAGAGAGCCTAGACAGCTCCAGCTGCGGCTTATTTCGAGCCTTAGCTCCGCGGATGCACGCCCGGAGCCGCATTCTCTCCATCCCCCACGCATTTTCCCGCGGACGCGAACACCGAAAAACCGGCGCGGCGGCGCGCAGAGCGGGCCGAAGAAGATCTAGACGGAGCCAGATAGAGCAAGAAAGGTCTAGAGGGATCTAGAGGCTGGGAGCGGAGACAACGAGAGAGACCGGAGGAGATTTAGAGAGAATGGGAGGCGTCTGAAGATGTCTAGCACGAACAAAAGAGATCCGTTGGAGAGAAAGAGAGAGAGAGCGAGGGAAAGAGAGGAAGCTTGGATCTAGAAGGAACGAGAGAGATCTACGACAGGTCGAAGCGAGCGAGACAGATTTGCGAGGATTCGAGGCGAGCTTCTTTCGCTGAGATTTGGGGGAGGCGTGAATGAAGGAGGCATAAAACGAAGCGAGCAGGAATTTTCGTGGTGGAAGGAAGGGATCCGCTGCGATCCGGATAGAGCTGCAGTGATCTGGAGAAACTAGGACCGTTCTACCGCGATCTGATAGGGAGTAGAAGCGATCTACGAGGGTTTGACGGGTTACAGATGCGCGGAGAAAGCGCGACAGGTGCTCGCGGTAGACATAGTCGGTGAATCATTATGCAAGTAGATTCAGGCGCTGATTGCTCCGTAGATCGTCGCACCATTAGAATCTGGAGCCATCAAACCACGCCCACTTGCAATCATTTGAACGAAGACGGAGTGAGAAAGACACAAGAGTACAGAAATAGTTGACCAAGCGACGAAGAGGAAAAGATTTGTCTGGTAAGACGAAGGATGATGTGTAGAAATGTAGAGAGAACAATGTTGCTATACAGATTTATTCTGTGTAGAAGATATCACTATTCCGCGAAGCCGTCGAGGGAGCTAAATAGACACATGGATGCCTAGGAGGCGATCGAAATAGAGGGGATATTGTTTTACTGTAGTTCAAAGAGATGAAACGTCCATAAACGTCCGGACAAAAACGTTCCGTGGACGTGCAAAGGAAGCAAGACAGATCGTCCGAGGAGATCAAGGAACGTGCCGTGGACAGGTGAAGAGAACTACCGGGGTCTATAAAGATCTAGGAAGAGGCGTGTGGACCCAGAAAGCGCAAGAGACGCCTAAAACCCCGACAGACCCAGTGACGGCGGTGAACCGGAGCCGCACGTGCTAAAACTCGAAGAAATAGATTATTTATTGGCCCGTAAACTTCTGCGCAGCTCGTGGCCGGCCTTGTTACAGGCGACGCCGGCACAACAATAAATAAAACAACTTTATTGCGGTACCAGGAACGTTAACGAATTGTTAACGAACCGGAAAATCACGCCCGGGACCGCTGTGATCGGTCGGCCATTTATTAATTTCCCGAATTTATATTACGAGTTCGTCAGTCCGTAATTCTGCTCGCAAGAGTATTTCTCCGTTGGCACCGCTTATATTATTCCCCACCAATTTATGCTGTAGCAAACTGACAATCGAAATTGGAACAGTTGGACTTTACGGCGGCATAATACTTTCACGGCGATGCGATTTTTCGCTACTCTGTATATTTTTAAAAACCTGAGAGAATCCTGGGACGTTTGTTGCTCTTTCCAATTCGACGTGCAAGAAGGGATTTGTCGAAGTCGAGGATATTGGTACAGAAAAGCGTGAATTTGAAGCAGCAAAGTCGAGACCGGATCCGGTCGAGACACGGTTGCGCACCGGAGGTGGAGTAAAAAGAATTGTAATTGGAAATTGGCCCGGTCGATTGGGTGCTAGGTAATATCGTTGCGACTGGGCTACTTCGTTAACCGATCCGAGTCACGGTGACGGCGGACAAGCCACCTTGATGGTGACGGAGTGAAAATTGGGCAGGCGTCGTTATTCACTGCAGTGCGACACGCGGGAACATTTTAATTTAGCCACTTTCCACCGCCTTGGCAAGCTAGACGTTAATTACGTAATGAATTGCGATCTATATGTATTACTCCTTCTGGTAGCTTGGCGCGGTTTTATTACTGCTCAAGGTCGGTGGGTGGGTCCTCGTTTCTTCTACCACGCCCCGACCCGCTGACTCCGCCCACGTATAGAAAAACGGAGTAATTTGATGACAGAAAGCACATAGTCGTTGTAGGAACCACGCCTCCGAGTCCTTGGCTCCGCCCACTAGGGGAATTTTGGCGATAAAAAGCACGTGGTCGGTTAATTTGTTTATATCTGGAGTTATGTACAGGGGGTAATTTGCTTCTTCTGTCTACGTAGTAGATATAGTGTAGTTAGAAGAAATTAAAGAACTTGTGTAAGTAAATTTATTTGCAAGTAAATCAGTGATTTGTTGTCTGATCGAAGGAGCCGCGAATGTAAATATTCGATAAAGATTTCTATGATTTCAATAATGTTCTGACACTTTGAGAGAAGGGTTCTCGCATTCTGACATAATCATGTTGAACGGTCTGAATCGCTTCGGAATACGTAAACAAAATGAAACAGTGGATTTTGCGAGCGCGTCCCACATACCAAGCCGGCTAAGCTGTCGCCCCCGTAATCCGGCCAGAAAGAATCGATTCTTTCGTCCCCTAACGCGCGGACCGGCCCCCATAAAAACATTTATTGATGTTACTGCTCTGTTGGAATTGTACCGGCGGGAAATTTATTTGTCTTACCGTCGACGCCGGCGTAACGTATGAATGAACGTCGACGGTCTCAATGAATTGCGATGCGTTCGTCTCTGAAATATCGTAGAACTCGCTGCGACTGGACGTTCGTAGTAATTCTCGCGACTCGCGAAATTTCGCCCGGCTTTCCGCTCGCAAAAATTTTCGCGTTAAACGAAAGAAAAATAATCCAAAGTTTCTAGCGGCTCGACGATGATTCGGGACCGAACGGCGAAAATTGACTTCGGTTTTACCGGCGGATCGATCGATCGTCGCGTTGTTTCAATTTTTTAAATGCTCTCACGACGGTTCCCTTTGCCGCAGAGCCCCTCAATTATCCGTGAGTAAATATTTCTGAAAGCCTGGTCGGCGGATTCGCGTCCATTAACCGACTCTCTCTATCGCGAAAAAAGCGAATCAAAAAAGGAAACGGGCGGGCAGCTTTTTGGTTGATGTATTCGCGCCGGGCACGCCGCACCGCGCCGAGCCGAGCCGCGCCGAGCCGCGCCGGTCCCGCGATAAGGACGACCGCGTCCGGTTTTATCCGTTTGTGTATCGGCCGTACAATTACCACTGATTTATTGTGAGTTTTCACCGCATGAATAATTCACGCGTTAAATAATTCATAAGTCGCACTTGGCGTGCCGTGTAAAAGGTAACTAATTCAAAAATAGAATCGCAAATGGACCGTCGCGGGAAGAAGGGAGGACCCCGCGGGGGCGTAGGAGGAGCTGGCGGAACGGTACGGTGTAAAAGCGACTCGTAATTAAAGTTAATTACGGCCAAAAGCACGTCCGCGAGCTCCGGCAATAAAAGCGCGGGAGTAAAACACCGGATTACAGACGGTGCCGACCGATGCTCGCACGTTCGAACGACTTCCGATGCCGGGGCAAGCTCTGCGGGCCACCCCCGAGTCCATTTCTCTTTATCTGTCCGGTCAATTTCTGCGAAATTTGCATTTAGACGAGAGATTAATGGATTACTGCTCGAAAAATATTCGTGTCGATTCTTGTCGGTCGGTAACGTATCGGGAGGCGTGGCTCGGAGCTCTTGTGGGCGTGGCGAGCCGCTTGACGGGCGTGGCGAAGTCGCTTAATGGGAGTGGCTTGTCCAGAATTGAAAATGATAAGAGATTTTCAGGAGATCTTTTCTTTCTTTCGCCTTTTCCCACACGTTGTGCCTTTCAAATTTGTTTCCTCGGCGCAAATTGAATGCTCTGTACAATAGTATTCCTGTCCATAATTCCTGCACTTAGCATTTTTAAAATCTTTGTAATATAATTAAACTCCTTCAGAAACTGTGTCTCGTATTAGGAGAGATCCTCGCATGTATAAGGCAATTTTACCCTACCACCTCCGGATCGCTAAAAGGACCGGCTGCTTCTCAATCTTACAACTTTCTCGCGGCAGGTCGAGCCAGAGGCAAAAGTCCGGATTTGGCTAGTGCGCGTAATCCTGTCCCAGTAACGATTTTAATGCGGCAATCGAAGCAATATCTAATCGGTACGGCCGACGGTCGCGAATCAATCATCGTGTCTCGAATACCGGTGCGAGAATTGGATCCGATAACAGGAACGCGGGAAAAATGTCGCAACTCCGTGTGACGTGATCCGCTTCGGGACACGAATATATATATGTAGGTGCTTGATTTGGCGCGTGGCGACGACGAACCGCGGGAAAAAGTGGCCTCCGGCCATTTCCTGGACATGACACGGGCAACGATTTGCGCGTGAACCGTTCACGACCGCATGCTGCTCATTTATAATACGTTTAGACGCACACAGAGACCGCCGCTACCTCGAACTGGATTCACAGCGACCTTTCTGGACTCAGAAATACAGCGTCCTCTAAAATCGCTTTTGGGTCTGTACCTCAAATATTGCACGATGGCAAGCAAGCAAAAATCACCAAGAATTTGTACAAAACGCTGTGGCGTCTTGTAATCTAGTTTCTTCCTGCAAATCACACCTCTAATCCTTGTATGTATTTCAAATAAATAAGGTATCGTTTATTTCTTCTTCATGGTTTTTCGTCGCATCAACTTCTTGGCTCTTAGTAGGCTGCGGATTTGTGATCGAAATTAATTGAATACAAAACTGTAAAGATATTCGAAGAATTCAGGATATCCTCACAATGTTTTCGATTTATTACAATCATTAAAAGAGGATAGACATTTTCAGCTATATTATATAAGTATAAAAACTACCCGTGAGGCACGAACAATCGTATCTCCTGTTCCCAAGTAGTCCATCTTCACTTCCAAGCCGAGGGACAATCTAGGAGAAACTACTGTATCGCCAAGAATTGCTGGAAATGACTGAAGGAAACAGAAATGTGTACCCGTTTGCCCATTTCGCTGGGCCCGCAATAGAAGGGTTGAAATATTTCCGAGAAATCCGCTAATTAGCTTGACATCCGCAACAGCAAGTTCGATGAGAAACGTCGCCGTGACAATGGCGTGTCGAAAATCCGCGAGCTTATTTTCGAGTCGCAGAGTTACCGAACCATGTGTAATGATTTTTATTCCCCCGGAAATTTATATATTGGCTTTCGAGAGCGAACAGGATATATTCGCGATTCGATTGTTCGAATGGCGCGCACCGGCAAAAAGGAGCCGCGGCATGCGACGCGGATGGAAATAGACCCCGGCCGTTTCCAAAGTCGGAGTCCAGAGATCGGGCAGGATTTTACGAGGTGCATCTCGAATAATTTGGCACCGGGTACGTGTCACTGCGTACTATGTAAAACAACGTAAAAGCTAATTTATGAACAAGTAGCGGCGGACCGTGTATTTTCGGGGGAGCGAGTGCGCTTCCCCGTCGCGTCACCGCGGCGTTGCGGTTTACTTTCTGATGTTCCGAACCGTCAGTTCGGATCAAAGTGCAGCTAGTTCATAAACGTCCGGGGAAGCGTGAAAATTCATATAAATAGCCCGCGGGTGCCGGATCCTTTCCGGCCTCGTCGATGTTCAAGCGTAAACACGCCTCGGAAGCATCGAAACCCTTCCGCCGAGGTCCTTCCGATTGGTGAAAACCTTCGGGTCGCCTCGAATTCGCAAACATTCGAATGCGATCCAGCTTTGGCGACGATACCGATACGCGGGAATTGTATCGATACCTCGTATCGAGTATATCGTATATTTCTAGTAATAAGCGGTTAGGTATGAATGTTCTTCCGTTCCTTTAAAATGGAATCAAATTCTATTCTCCTCCAATCACTGTAATTGAAAAGAAAATGGTACGACAAGGGATTAATGTCCACTGTAAATTATGTTATATGCGGTAGGGGGTGGGGAGACCGGGATAAAGTTAGCTCAGAGAAGTTTGGAGAAGGATATAAAACGTTTTCTTTGATAAAAGAGTACTGAAACAAATTTCAATTACAGTGGAGTATGTTCTATATATAATTCCAAAGCATCACGTTTGCATATAACTTCAAAGTAGTTTTAATACTGCGTATAAATAAACGAAAACATTAATATATTCCTATCTCGAATGAATCTTGAAACTTTGCGAGACCCACGGTCTTGTTCGTTAAGATCTTCGCGTCCCGATATATATATATATATATATATATATATATATATATATATATATATATATTTTCGTATTATTTCGATCGCGAATAAGATCTTGATCCAAGGAAAATACGAGCTAGCCGTTCCAGCGGAATTCGAACGGCGATCGAGTATCCGCGGCGGCCTCCAGGCCATACGTGATTTATCACCGCGCTTAAAAATACCGGGAAGCGGGTCGGCCGCGAATCGTTCGACGGAGGAGACGCGAACCAGGGACTCGTTAAGTACGTCGATCCGCTGTTGTACCGCGACGAGGGCGAAAGAATCTTCCATTAGGCGCAAAATAGACCGCAGGGTGTACCTTTGTCGGGAGCTGCGCCGCGCTACGACGGTTTATAATTATCACCGGCCACGGCGTTAGGCTCGAACCTCTCGTTTTCGTGCGACGGGCAAGCTCTCTTAGACGATTTTCGCTATTATGCAATCGCCATGCTCGTGTCCAGTTGGATCTTATTCGTCAATTGCTTCCAAACTTTCTTTTTTGGTTTTTTAATTAACCTTCGACTGATGGTGTACGTCAATTTCACGGCTTGTCACTCTGTGAAACAAGCTGTAAGAAAAGTCATCGCTTGAAGGTTAAATATTTTTCTTCAGTTCTCAAGTTGTTCAGCTTCGAATTCCGATCTACGATGGAACTCCGTTTTGATGAACTCGGCGCGAGACAGTTCATAGAATCGGGCAGGTTCATGTAATAGGAGTCCGTTGATTATCTCCAACTATTCGTAACTTTTCGTTCAAGTAACCAGAGTCTGCGCTCAGATTAATGGAATAATTAATAACGTAGATATGATTGTTCTTGTGTTGTGTGTGTTTCTCTCTCTCTCTCTCTCTCTCTCTCTCTCTCTCTCTCTCTCTCTCTCTCTCTCTCTCTGTCTTACTACTGTTGAACGTAGACTTTCTCATTAATGGAGGAACGTAATATTGCAAGATATGAAATAAAAACTAATTGAAGCATGTTCTGTGATGAGTCCGGAAGTGATAAGGAATTCACATACTTCAACAGAAAATGAACATCACTTCGAGCACTTTTACGACGCTAGTCTTACTGCTTAAGTTTGTATTTTTGTTATCGAATGACCTTGTACTATAGGTCGTTGGATCGTCTAAGTAACCGCTACTTCATTAAGAATAGAAAAGTATATTATGCGATTTAAAAAAATTAACGTAATACCAAAATTTTCAAAATTCCTTCATCTACAAAATAATTATTACCGTCACATTTTTCTTAATAAAATTTTTCTTTATCTCAAAAAATAACGGTAAAGATATTTAAGGTGATCAAAGTTTTTGTCGCACCCTGTGTAAGAACATTTCGCAGCCACCTAAATTAACAACTTAAATAGCTAAAGTTGTGTTTGGTAGCGGTAACAATAAAATCGATCCGCGAGAATAATCGTATCTCTTCCCAAATTGTCCATTTTTGTGTACAAGCTGCAGGAGAATTTGAGAGAATTTACCGCAATCGGTCCTTTTACCTTGAAAGTAATACAAACCGGAGCGCGCACGATTTTCTGAAAAGGCCGCCAAGTTCAAACAAGCTCGGCACGCGCGGAAAACATGGAAACCCCCGCAAAGATGGGCCCTCTATTTTCGAGAAACCAAGAATATCGTCGCGTCTTGATCTTTCTTGATTCATTCGGTTGTCCCGATGGGTGAAAAGCGTCAGGCGACCCGTAAATCAAGTAGTCACCGAGCCAACGAGAGCGTGGGCGATGCAGGCTTACGTCGAGAAGGATCGGGTTGGTGCTCGTGAGATGGATGCAACCTTTGCGATCGCTCGCCATTCGATTTTCGATTGAACGAGAAAAGCCGGGGGAGCCCGCGTTAAAGAACCGCGGGGCCGATCCGAGGGAAACCGAAGGTTTGAAAAAGGTCAGGGAACAATGGGAGCAATCCGAGCAGGAACGGAACGGCGTCGCTACTTATTTTCGCGTTTCACGAGCCGTCGAAGTTCCCGTGGTTCCGGAGACGGGGGAGGGACGCCGAACGCGTCGGCTCTCGGTCACAGTTGGGGAGATAATCGGATTAGCGAATTTCAACGGCACTTCGGATCCAGATATTGCGTTTCGAGGTCGCGTAATATTCCGGCCGAGCTATTACCATCGCCGGGAACCGTTCGCCACGTGTAAATGGAGACTGAGCTTGCTCTCGCGTTTCCGATTTCCCGTCCGCGGCCACGAAAAATTCGCGTAATAATCGACAATCAACTTTTACTGGCTCGATACGATCTTAAGGAAAACCGGGACCGTTACTTTTGCTGTTGGCCAGCGAATAAATGTCCGCCAACTTTGCTACGTTACCGCGGGCGCTACGTTTGTGGCCTTTCGTCGCGTATTTTTATGCGCGGATTAAATTTCGCTCGGAACTCGAGTGTAGTAAGATAAATAAGCTGAAATTTAATTTAATCTGATTTATTTATATATACGGGTGAAATAACAATTTTTACAATACGGAACTTAAACGGAATGTTATTACAATACAGTATCTGCGAATCGGCGGCTTAGGTGAACAGTTTACGTAAACACGTTTTGAAGTTTGTGATACTGGCTGAAAATATGTCTGATTTGTCGCAATTGTTGTTAACAACTTGAAGTGTCCTGTAGAAACGGCCAGTCGCACTAAATCTCGATGAGTAGAGTGAGATTCTAAAGGGCAGTGTTGTAGCAAATCGTGAAGGAGCATTAAAGTTGACAAGCAGAGTTGCAAATCAGACAGTTAGCAAGCAAATCAGAGTTTGTGCGGAATTAAGATTGAATTGATCAAAGGATTATAAGTACAAAGCAGTTAAATTACAGTATAATTTAGCCGCATTGTAATTCGTAATCAGATCTTTATTCCATTCAGTTACGAAATACTAAGTATTACGAATTACGATGCAATACGAATGAATTTTTCTGCTACAGTACTGTTCCTAGCAATCTTCGAATATGTTTTCTTTGAATCTACAAACAGTCCTGTAGCTCTACAGCAATATGGTAATTATAACAGACGCCATTCGGATCAATTTATAGCAATAACTTCGGAATTATAGTGCATCGAAGGTAAAAACAAGCTGACTTTCGATGTTCATCCCTATTCGACAAAAAGATTCAAGCGTTATTAATTTGTTCTTTCGTTATTCCTTAGTTCTGTCACATTTCTAGACATCTTTCCGGGCGCCACATATTTTTTTACATTTTTTGAAACTCTATCTTCCTTCGCCACAACTCTTTGAGCTCGCGGAAGCCTTCGCGACGGACGAATCGGTACACAGCATCCCCGTACATGGTCTCTCGCAACATCTTATTAAGTTTCCCTTTGTTGAATTTGTTGAGGGCAACATCTTAGTTTTATTTGACCCACATACATCTCATTAGTGTCGGGTTTCGTGTCACGGAAGCCGTCACTACCGCGCTTGACAAGCTCGGGGTCGTCAGGATTAACTCTGACAACATGAAAGGTCATTAGTATTCGGTGCCCCGACGCCGGGGATTGTCTAATACCCGAAGATCGACGCCGTTGACTTCCACCATCTGGACTGTTCTAAAGTGTTTTTTTTATTGAAAATCGATCGGGCGCGATCCGGAGGTTTGCTTGCATGTAAATCACTGCACATGCAAGCTACACATGTCTCCGTCTTCTAATCTGCGGAACGTTCGCTGGAATAATTCCTTGTAATGAATTAACACACTATTTATCTATTCTATTAATTTAGATAATTTACATTTTATTATCTACTAATTTTATTTACCAGTTTCCTTCACCATATTTGTTAACCCCTTACCGTACTTTAACGAGTCAGACTCGCGGTGAAGATTTCTAGTAATAAGCTAATGGATATGAATGTTATTCTGTCCCTTCAAGTCGGAATCAAAACATCCAAGTAGATGCAAATACGCAATAATTATTGTATTTTTCAATCTTACAAATTATCATAATCGAAAAAATTCAGCAAGGGGTTAAGATATCCCTTCTAGACATACTAGTTCGTCTGGAGAATTTAACGAAACATGTGAATATTTTAATTAATTTATCAGAAATTCGATGGATAATATTTAATACAGGGTTGACTTGGATGGCAATCTATTTATTTATTCCGTATCGCAAGATTATCATTTGTAATTTTATTTATCAGATTCTTTCAACATATTTGTTAAGTCACCCTTTCTAGACATGCTAGTTTGTCTAGGGAACTTAACGAAACACGCGAATATTTCAATTAATTTGTCAGAAAGTCGGTGAAGAATATTTAATACACGCTCGACTTCGACGGCAGACCGTGGTTCGTGATGGAGGTAAAATTTGAGTCGGCTCGTACTATCGAGGACACGCGAGTCCGCTGCAGGTTTCAAAGCCGGGGTTGTTTCGAGCCGGTCAATCGTTCGCGGAGTCGTTCGACGATAAATCCTGTCTTATCGGCGGGTACACGCGGAATGCTCGTGTCCCCGTCGCGATTTCCCTTCCCGATAATGCCGGGAAAACGATCGGCTGTTAACCGTGCGCCGCGACTCGCGAAGTAGGGAATCGGGGCGAAAGTACTGATAAAATACGTTGCCGCATTCTGTATCGGGCTTCCCGAAACGGCCCGCGGAATTGAAAAACTCGACGCGTGATGAACACCCCGGCCTCGATTTATTTATCGTCTTGTATACCGGCGGTTCCTGCTCGAGAATTTCGACCTATTTCCCTTTCATCGGCCCGTGTTTACATCCTCTTCGCGTCGAAAAAAAATACACGGTCCTCTACTTCGTCGCGATTTTTTCACCGAATTTTCACCGAATTTATTTGTCCGCGTTGACGAAAGATTCATTTCAGTTTCGTACTTTGTGCAGAACGTAGATCATTTCTTGTCGACGATCAAGGGAGTGCGTTCTAGGTAAAATTTCGAAGATATGCATTTTCATAGCATTTCTTACGCCAATTCGAATTACGTCAAAATTGTTTCGTCAACTTTTTTAGGTAATAAAAAGAACCTCTTTTCGTCACAAAAATATCGGATTGAAAAATCCGTAACTGTAGTAAAAATGTTAGATCGAAGTCTTTATTACTGTTCGAGTTATTTCAATTTCAGTGATGTGTAACGGAAAAGGTATAAATCGAAGATAATTTTGTGAAATCGCGGAACCTAAGCAGAAGTAAATATACAATATAATACAATTTCAGTGATAATTATTAGCACTACGGCCGTTTCAGAATTGAGCAAAGTTCTATACATTATTCGAATACGGATAAATTTTTACTTGACTCGACACTTATTCGATAATGTCGAGTATAATTTTATTCGTTAGTCTCTCTCCGTTACTGCATCTATAACAAACTTGGGCGGTTGCAATTTAAAACAGTAGAGAAATCGAAAGAATTAAAAAGTCTCAATGTCTTATCTTTAATGTATTAAATTGGTTCACAAATTAATGAACTCTTAGTTTCTATTTTCTGTGATTAATGCGAACAATTTTCATTTTGCATAAAATTCCGCAGTCTAGCGATCACTGTGGAACAACTTGTCCGCTTCGAAATGACGTTTTCGATCGATTCTAGACGATAGGAACGATCGTAGATTGCTGTCAGACAACAAGGTCCAACTATTTGTCAACAGCAACGCGCTTGAAACCTTTCACGTTTCAAGCCGGAAGATCAAGCGAAGACCGTCGAGCACTAAATCTCGCCACAAAGAAACGCGACACATCGCGGACGAGTGAGCACGAATGAGCACGAATGAGCATAAACGAGCATGAACGGTCCCCGTGAAGCCTCTGAACCGGTGTGTTCTTCGGTTCCGTTTGTCTTCCAGCAGACATTGTTCCGTCTTGCCGGCATTCCGCGGGAATCCGCGTGATTTCTGAAAACAAGCCATCGTCGGAATGGAAGGGAATGATTCTGCGTTGTTCCCAGATAAAGAGAGGGAAAGAGAAAGAGAGTGAGGGATAGCGATGGCGGGGGTGAGCTGCGTGGCTGCAATTAATCCGGGGCCGGGAGTCCGGGACGCCTTAACGCGGGACGTTGCAGCTGCGACGAAAATAATTGCCCGATATTGTGTCGCCACCGATACATTGTTCCCGTGCTCGTTGACGTCATTATTCGCCGGGATACGCGCGGCCGCCTTTATTGCGTCGGCGTAATCGCGGCTCGATGCGTTCTCTCGCCGGCGGAACCCAATTTTAGAACCACCCTCTTTCGCGCTTTTTCAAACGCGATCGATCGACCGCACGCGGAAACCGTTTCGCCGCGGGAAACGGCCGGCACCTCGCCCTGGACAATGCCCCGACACACCGGTCTCACCTTTTTCTATTCACCGGATAATGCCTCGAACACCAATTTACATAATTTGTTTGGCCTCGTTCGCAAACGACGGAAAATCAACCCCTAACTTTGCATGTCGCTCCTTCTTGGCGACTCCGCAAGATATTCGAGGTGGACGAGAACCAGGTGGTAGCTGCACTTTTCCTTTACATTGAGGAATTTTTTCAAAATTTTAGATCGCTAGGAACACTAGAAAAAAATTATGCTATTATAATGAAAATGACCAAGCGAAGTTTTGCGCAATGAAAATATTAGAAGAATGCACGGACATCTTTGTATTATTTCCAACTCAGTGAGATTATTGAAAAAAGTAAGAGATTTTTATTTTATCTTTGTTGCAATCGATGAAAATTTTCGAGGAAAAGATGGAAGTTTCATTCTGTATAAAGAACTGCAGTCCACTAAAGTTGATTGAAATTGAGGAAATATCCCGTGTATCGACGAATTGAATCCAGGGGTTACCAAATTCCCGGCTATTTCGCGAACCTCGGAAATTGGGGGCCCGGTTGGAACGCTTCCAATGAGTTTGAAAGATATTAGGGGCTTTATCGCGGTGCTCGTGAACGATCCCGACGAATTTATCGGGCCTTGATCGAGAATCGAGTTACTCTTGTAGGATGGCGGCTAGAGGCAAGAGAATGCACCTGCTGCTTCTCTTCAAGAAAGAGAGACAATGAGAGAGAGAGAGGGAGAGCGAGAGAGAGAGAGAGAGAGAGAGAGAGAGAGAGAGAGAGAGAGAGAGAGATGGATCGGGAAAAGTTAAACAGTCCGGCGAACTGCTTACGAGAGGATAATAACTCTTGGCCGCGTTCACGGAACGGTCAACTGATTTACAGTGTTCCTCAGTTTCCGGGCGTGCTCAAACTTCCGTGCTGTTATCACGCGTTTAACGACTTAAGGGGATGCTTCCGAGTTTCGTTATTCTCCGGAGAGCTGCGATTAGGGGACTATTTTATCCCCGCCCGGAGCGGACGGAATCAGACGCGGAACGCCCGCGGAATTTGCTGTTCCAATGAGTACCGTTTCAACGCTTTGTCCGTTCTCAATGTGTACGAATGACGGAGATCGACACGAACGTTGAACTGACAAATTTATATATAATAAGAAAATGCGGAAGAGTGCTCGCGAATGATTCTGTCAAGAGATATTTACTACTACAGTTGCAGGACTTGCGAGGGGAATTTAAGATCGTGGAAGTCGGTTTTGTATATTATTAAAAATTGTTCAGAATAGAACGTCGTTCCATTGCAAGCTTACACGCAGCCATACTGTATTTAATTTGCATTGTAATTCAATTAAGTAATTCAAACCTTTGAGTTCATTCAATTACCAATTATTTTGACCATGAGTGTAATTCAAATACGTTACAATTGAATTACAACGTAATTGAAATACTTTGTAATTATAATCACTTGAGTAATTTAATTGTAATTCTGTGCAACTCTGGCTTGAATTCCATTTCGAGTCCAAAAACGGCAGGAATCCTGGCTCGCAGAGGTTCGCGCAGCGAAACGCAACGTTCCAAAGCGGAGCAGCCGGACCAGCAAAATTGATACCAGTTTAACGCCGCGATCTCTCACCAGCTAGACCTTCTTTTCTCTTTCTGGCCACTTATTTCGAAGTTAGAGCGACCTGGTCAGCCTTGCAGCCGGTGCCGGTGCGTCACAGGTGAAAGTGGCCCGAGCAGGTTGCGGTCCAGCGATTTCTGCCGATTTTTTTATTTTATTGCCGTTCGCGGCCTCGTGTCACGGCACCTGGACCCGATACCGAGGAAATTCGTGCGTCTCTGCGGGTGAAATAATATATTACGCTATCGGGAACGGATCTTGCGTCACAGTGTCACCGACCGTGTGCGGTCTCTGTCTCTTTCCAGAGGCTGCGGTAATCGGGAACGCCTCGATGACCAATGACCTTCGAGTTTTTGCTCTTGCGAACGCGAATGGACGCGGTGAATTTTTCTTGGCCCTGGATTCTGACGCTTGCGATTCGAGTATGTTAAATGAACTAGAGATTTGATGAGTTCATTTAGCATCATTATGTTAGCTTGAATTTGTTCAATATTGTTTTCGTTGAGAATTATTTTAATTATGTATGCAAAATTATATAATCTTATTCATGCAGACAATTATTATTTATCTTTTCGCGGAGAAATGGTCGCACCTTTCTCAGCGTCACCGAAATAATAAGTAAAGCGAACTATCTATTATTATTGTCTATTGTTATTGAATAGTCCGACGGTGTTCCGACATATTTGGACTTTCGATCGAATCTCAAATGCGCGCGTTGTTGTTTCGTTGCAACGTTCGATCGTTCCAACTATCTATAATCGAATGGAATTAATTCCGGGACAGCGAAGTTGTTCTACAGTAACAGTTTCAATCTCGACGATCTAATTAGAGCTAGACAGCGAAGTAACGCGACTCGAACAGATTCCGAATTCCCCGAAATTTATGGCAGACTGGAACTTTTGCGCCGACGAAATTCTCCGTTCCCGGGATTACACCGTCGAATTCCAAACTTCGCGGACGATCTTCGGTATAAGAGCAGTCGCCTGCGAACCTTCTTGCGATTCGAACCGCGTTGTAAACACCGCAATTTCATATAGACCGATCCGGATCGGCTTATAGATGTTACGGACGTTCGCACGAAAGTCCGCAGTCGATTTATCAAATTCTACGAAACGAGAATTCCCATTTCCGCCGGCGAACATCGAGCCCAGAATTTCGAACCCTAAATCACCCACGTTACCAGCCCGAAAATCCGAATAAAATACACCATTCGGAGCGGTCGATAAACTGTGGATCTTCGTGGATCCCAGTCGCGCAACGGAACAATTTTCGAAACAGAGAGACTGGCGCGATGGAATTTAATAAAAGCTTAGGTGTTGCGTTTTAATCGATCGCGAACATGGAATTCCACTCGGTAGCAAGACTTTCCGATAAATGGTGCTGTAAATTCTCCAATTCGAGACGTAAGGGAAACGTATCTAAAGAGTTCAGCCATAAGATCCTGCGGAGCACAAATCGGTATTCTCCACGACGAAAGAGAGTTATCTCTCTAAATGGCACGAGGTCAGAGTGAATTACTCAAGGAATTATAATTAAAAAGTAATTCATAATCCAATAGGAGTACAATTACGAAATACCAAGTAATTCAATCGCATTATGAACTACAATGAAATTGAATACAGCAGTTACGAATTACAACGTAATCGAATAACACTAATCGCAATATAATCGCATTGCATTAACCTGGAATTGTAATGTAATGAATAAATTACAACGCAATAGTCCTTCTTCGGTGAGTTATCAAACCTGCAGGTGTAACATAAATACGCATAGAGCTGCAGCACAGACAAAAAATTCAGAGCAAGCGGTAATAAAATTGTGGCCGGTCTTTCCGTATTTACGGCATCTTCGAGGTCCTAAAACCGAGTGCAGTAAACCATCTAGAAGAGCCTCGTACGATTTTTATCTTCTTTACGGCGTAATGCAAGTCATATTATATAGAAGCTGTTACACGTTGATAAAGACGTTTATGCGACCGTGTTTTTCACTGCTAATAAAATGTAGCGCGTGCGTCGGCGACTTTTGCTGTCGTCGCACTCGGAAAGCAGAAGTATCCTCGAGGCGATCAAGCTCCGGCAGCTTCGCCGACAATGCTGCTCCTCCCCGTTGTTAGCCAATTTTTACGAGCTGTAACAGGTTTCCTAGCGAGAGCGAAAGGACGCGCTCGCCTGGCCGTTATCCGCGGCACGCGGCAATCACTTTCACTTAATTAGTCAGCTAACAGGCTTCTCTCGCGGCCTCCTCGCTGCTAACGCGTCTTCTTGTCCGACGATATTTGCATCGGCAGCGAGATCCTTGCGCAATCGTTCGTAGCCTGAGGCGGTCGCGGTTACCTGCTTGCTCTCTGCTCTTTCTCTCTCTCTCTTTCTCTCTCTTTTTCTTACTACCACGTAGCCAGAGCAGGGAGGACAAGGCTGGCCTTGAACCAGAAACCACCAGCCGAGCCATCGATCATTGGCATCGCGCGTGCATCGCGCTCGTGTTGCTCTCTCTCGCCACGTGCTGGTCCAATTCCCGTCCACCGTCGCGACGCGTCTCGTCTCGTCGCCTCCTTCTTATCGTCTCGACGACTTCTTCCACGTTTTCGCTGTACCGAAACCAGCCATCGAAACTCCAACACGCCCAGGAATCGACATCGACTTGTCCGCCGTACAGAAAATTCTCTGCCATTGATCTCGTCGCGTTTCTCCGATTTTTAGCTTTCTTTAACACTAGAACTACCGACGATTGACGTATTTTTCTACGGAGGAGTCGAAATGCGTTTTTATATATTCTATCTTGCCACACAAAATTGATTGTAAACTGGACAGCAATAATGGTTGAAGAAATCTTGTTTAATTCCATTTTTTTACGTTACAAGAATAGTACATAAAATTGAACAACAAGAAGAGAAGAGGAAGCTGCTTTACGCAATTAATTATTTACATATCTCCGAAAAAGTCATACAATATTTGGAACAAAACAGAACTAAAAAAAAAATGTAAGTACTGAAAATGCAAGTAATGATTACAAGAAATGCTAAACGAGTTATTCTGATCTATCTTAGTAGTTCCATTGTTGAACGTAAGAATTCCATAGAGAAGAATGTTCGATGGGAAGGCAGGTTCTGCGTGAACGCAACGGTTCAGAGACAATAGCTGAAACGTTAAAGTAAATATATTCCTCGTTATCGAGTCAGCAGCCAGCTTCGACATTCTTCCCACGGTTCATTTTCGATCCTCGGTCGTTGAAAATACGCCATCCATCACGATCCCCACGCGGTGTCACTCGCCGCGCCTGCTCTCTCGCTATGAACTTCCCAAGAACCACCGAAAAAAAGCTACTCCCCCGCGTTACTTATGAAAATGTCAATATACCGGGGACGGTTCCCCATTCCGGGACACTCGGCGCTGTGTGAATCAGGGATCCATCATCTCCGATTTCATCCATCATCCCCCGCTGTACGCCCTTGTCCGTCGGGGGTGGCGCTAAATTCGTTACAGTCTAATTTCTTCTCGTCAGACGAGTGAGATACAGGCGTGTTCCCCCTGCCTCGACTCTTTAGGTAGAGAGAGTGTGTGTGTGGGAGAGAGAGAGAAAGAGACAGATAGTAAAAATAACGAATCGTTCGAAGCAGCTATATTCCTGCTTGATTTTTCATTGTTATTTCATGTCGATCGTCTCGAAGAAAAATTTATTGTTGTAGATCGCTTTGCACAGATTGAAATCGACGAGGAGTTTGTGGAAATTGTGGAAGACTACCAGATCCAAAATGCATTGCGATCTCTTTCTTTCTTTTTTTAAATTGAGTTATAATTTCTTTCACAACTGCGCTAATTAGCACTTCTTCTGCTTTGATCATTTCACTGATGGAACAAGAGAACTTTTGTTTCTCGTGTTTTTCATTGGCGTCCATTACTAGATTTTGATAGCAGGGAAATCTAATATTGTTTCGATTTAGAAGAAAAATTTATCGCGAGCCGGATTTTTTATACTGCAAGGGGGTTAAATTAGTTGGACGAATATGTTAGTAACGAATATGTTCTCGAAACCACCCCCAATATATGAAACCACGAAACAAGGAATAAAATCATATAAACAAGCTTACGAAAAAAAGGAATTCTGGAGGAATTTTTCATTTCGGGTTGTATATACATTGATATTTTTAATACAAATTAAGTTGCTTATATGGAATTACAAAAATGTTACCTGTACATTAACACTAAACGGTTAAATCATATTATAAAATAAATCCAAATAAAATATTATAAATATTATAAAATAAGCGCAAATCATATTATAGGAACAACAACTATAACAAAAACTGCACGAAATCTAAATAAATTGGATCTTTTCATCCTTATCAGGCAATGCACGTCAGTCACTTGTACTCGTTGGTAGGTTCATTGTTATAACTACTGTAATTACATGGCCGCTATGGTTGCCAGTTAAATCCTTAACATCACCGCAGTCGGCACTTTTACCCTATTCGTATTCACAAAAGTTTCCATCAAGTTCCCGTTCCGATCGATAACATCCGCGTCGTTCGTCCCGGCTTGGAGGCGCCTGATTTAGACGCGAGCGCCGAAAAAGATGAATTCCCCAGGCTGACCGCGCTTCGGCAACAATATCACCGCAACATTATTCCTCGACGACGCCCCGCTGCGTTTCCGGAAGCGCCTAAATTTACGCTATCGACAGTAGATCGAGGATCCAGGGAGAACTCGTGCGGGTTCGCTTCGGAAACGACACAGGAATGGAAGGGAGCACGGTAGCGGAGCGGCGGGCGGCGGAAGACAGTGGCCGGACATTATATTTAGCTCGAGCACGTGGCCGGGCACATCTCAGCCTCGAGGAAAAGCTTATGGCTGCGGGTGTGTGGGTACCTGTTGCCCCTGGGGACGCCCAGGCGCCTCCGCCTCGTTCGCCTCGTTCGCCTCGTTCGCCCTCCCGCTGATGTTCCCACCCCCGAAATCAGTAGAATCCAAGCAACGGGACAAGCGGATCCTCGGGGCGACCGAGATCTGGCCGGCTGCCAAGCCTAGTGCCCGGTTTCCGCGAGCTTCCCGAGCCGAGGGGACCCGGCTGATTTTTATTCGAGAGTTATCGACCGCGCCAGGTGTACACGCGAGTCCCGCAACCTCTCCGCGCCACCTCCCGCCGGAGAATTGGGGGAGGTGTCGAATCTTAGACCGTATATAGCCTTAGACAATATACAAGACGATATACAGACCGAGTCTCGTAACATGACGACATAAAAAACTCATCAAATACTTGTTGTATGAAAACATGTTTCAGATTAAAGTTACACGGTTTGCAGGGGGACATATAATTCTGTAATCAGTTTTACGTTATTTTGCTTTTTTATCAAGATATAAAGATTACGGTCAATTGTTTAAACGGTATGGTTTATATTTCTTCCCGAATTCGGATAAAGCGTCGAATTTTACATAAAAAAGTATTATACCAAACAGGGTCTAGAATAAATAGTTACTGGAATATCAGCAAAAATAAATTATGTTGTATTAAAACAGCCCGTTAATCAACGTGACTGGTAGTACATAAGATAACTTTGTTCAGGTAATTATTTGGTTAATATCTATGTTACGATATGGTTCGTAACGATGTAATGTTGCTTCTTGAAGTTGAAAATTTACTAAACGCTTGTTGTTTGTTGTACTTGGTTTTATTTTCTCGCTTCGTGTTTACCGTAAGGGTGTTGTTTTTAAAGTGTCGAAGGTTTCCGTCTAGTCTTCCGAGGGTGGGGGAAAAGGGTCTTAGCATGAAATGGGTCTTTGGCATGAAATGAGTTAAAATCTCTTCGAGTGCAAATGGTTAAACGCCATGCTTGCGGCAATTCGATCAGCCGCAGAACGAAGTGCGAATCCATCAGCGGCGACTAAATCCGAGGGTGAAAGCATCCCCCGATCGCTAATTGGCAACTAACTTTTCAGCTCGTAAGACACAGGGTCCCGGAGGTCTCGTCGACATTCCTCCCCCAAAAAACTTCTCCGGTTTATTGGATTCCGCGTGTCTGTCGAGAAGACTGCAAGGGTGGGTTGGGGTGAAAATGTGCTCCTTGGGGGTTCGTCGCGTCGGTTCTCATAACCGTGCGACAAGTTGACGCGGTCGGCGTCGATCCGATTCAACTTTCGTTGCGGTTTCTTGGACGGAGCCGCATCCGACGCGATTTATCGCGGCTCTCCTGTGTATTCGCCGGTGTTCAGGGCAGACGGAGGGCCGACGTGGAAGTTCGCCCAGCCGCGGCAACGCGACAGATGCGCGTTGAATCATCCCTGGCGCCACGGTGCACCGAAACGCATGGTTCTGGGACAAAATTCGATCACTCTCGTTCTGTTTATATTAATAGTTTAATAATAGCATAATTTTAAATTCGTTGTATAAATTATTGTATTTTGTTTGAGTTTAATTTATTGTATTTTATTTTATTTATTATTATTTCTATTTCATATTACTTTATTTTCTTATTTTCTTTTCATTTTATCTACTTGATTTTATTGCACGGTACTCTGAAGTGTAAGGAGATCCACCTGCAATCCATAAGGAAATCAATGAAGTTCATTTATAAGCTTCATTTGCAATAAGTTGCGATTTTCGAAGTTATTTTACACAAATGTATAGCATAGAGCAGCCAAGGATGCGGTTATCGACTCGTCAGCAGATAGGGGGAATACTTATGTCGATGAGACAAATATTTTAGAGTTCCAAACAAAATTTCCGTTTTCGCTCATCTAGCAATTCGTCTACTGAAATAAACCTATGATAATAAATAACTGTAATAAATTAATAATTAATTTATAAATATATGATTGCATTGATAATAATGCCGTGCTGAAATAGATTCCGATGCAAATTGAAAAACCTGCTTCGTTTCTTGCGTTTATCATAAACGGAACGGAAGCGAACGAATTTTGTCCCAAAAACGGGCGTTTCGGTGCATCGTCCCAGTTTCCGCGGACGCGATTCTCCCTCACCTTGCCCGCGTTCATTTTTCACGCGGTAAATCATGTACGACGCCGGCAGACAGAGAGAGCCTTCGCCGTTGGGCCGATTCATCATCGGTGACGGAGGGCATCGGCGGCGGAAGACAATGTCTCAATGACAACCGGCGCGGACTCCGCAGCCCCCGGATATTTCGGTTGACGGAACGGACTAGGGATTTCGCGCGATTTGGAACGGTCGCCGACAGCCTGATGTATTCGCCGCGGTTCCCCCGATTTATCTTGCCGTCCGGATGCTGAAGCGTCGCCGAGGCTCGTCACAGGAACAATTGTCCGTTCGCCTCTCGTTCACGAACGCCGAAGCCGGCTCTTCCGTACGAGAATCGAGGCCCGATTAACCTTGCTCCGGTAGTCCGATCCAGACACCTCTGAGTCTGTTTGGTTCACGTGTATAAATTAG